>CM022703.1:72226179-72672766 GCA_012295165.1 Asparagus setaceus | reverse complement strand
ATGTTACTATTATATAATATTTTATAATTATTAATTTATTACAATTTGTTTATTAAAAGTTAATAATATTATAGTGATTATAATATTGTATAGTATATTATTATATCATTATTATATTATTATTTATTTTTAATAACTTTTTATTATTTTTATTAGTTTATTTATATTTTATTATTATTTATTATTATATAATACATTATCAACACATTAAATACTAGTATTTAATATGTTATTATATTATTATATAAGATATTTTAATTATTTTATTTTTATATTATTTAATAAATATTACTAATATATTAGATTAACTATAATATAGTATAGTATAGTATAATATAATATAATAAACATGTTGATAATAACTATATATTAATTACATTTAATATATTATATTAGATATTATATTAACACCTCCTCAAACTCAAAACCAAAATACCAAACTTAAAACACCTAAAAGGTATTTTGAAATAAGTATTGTGTTTTTGGTTTGAGGATAATTAGCTCAAAAACACCATGGTTTCCAAACGCATGGTGTTTTGTTTTTGGCAAAAACATCATGGAAATAAGTAAAACACCATGGTATCAATACGGAGCCTTCACTATTAGAAACTAAAAATTATTATGATAAACGAACAAAATTGACCAGACATGTTGTCACTGTAGTAATCTGCAAAATTGATTTAAACATCTGGTTTAAAATGCTCCGACTATATAATCACTAAAATATATAGCACCTCACAATAAAATATGGCAACTTACACCTAAAAAAGTTGAAATGTAAAATGCGATTAAGATTAATTCGGTTGTATTTGGTCTAAGAATCACATTGGATGTTGGAGGTTTAAGAACAAATAGTGGTAAAATTTTGGATTTATAAGCAAAAATTCTTACGGAAGTGGTTGACTTTAAAAATAAATCAAGGTAAAATTTTTGGTTTATAAGCAAAAATCAATTTACAGTTCCTATATCGCGACATTAGTGTCAAAAAGCCGAAATATTTTAATTATTTAACTATTTGGTTTTAAAGTACATAATATACCTGGTAACTTAGAGTAAAACTATAGTAAGTTATAATAAAACAAGACTATATATATATATATATATATATATATATAACAAACTATTGAAATACAAAGTTAATTTTTAATTTAATGGAGTATCTTATCTCTAAGAATTTTTTGGAAGCGGATGGTTTTAAAATAACTGGAGGTACAACTTTGGGTTTATAGGAAAAAAACCAAGTTTGAAGAGGGCGGGTCTAGATTTAAATGGGAGGGTTAAAGGTTTGGAATCCTATGTAAAAGACTAACATACAGTCTATGATGGCACGACATTAGTGTGAAATCATCAAATAAATAATGGTCTAAATATTTAGTTTAAATAACCATTTAGAAAGAAAGCATATCAAGCTACAGAAAAATATAACATATTACAAGTATACTAAAATGCTGAAATAAAAAGTGAATTTAAAATAATTTGATGAAGTATTTTGGTTTTAAAGGTAATTTCAAAAATGGCGGGTATAAAAATAGATAGGCGTAAAAGTTTGCATTTATAGAAATCTTTTAGAAGTCGATAGGACTAAAATTAATTGGGTAATACTTTCGGTTTATATGCAAGAAACAATCTATGATTCACGATGTTATGATAGTAGTGTGGAAAAAGCAAAGAGAAAAATTAACAATTTGGTTTAAAATATACTATTTATCTAACCACTTAAAATGAAGATAAAGTAAATCACAACAAAATATAATTTACATTGAATACCAAAATACTGAATACAAAGAAGATTTAAAAATAAATTGGTGGCGTTCTCGGTCTATATTAATTTTGGAAGTAGGTGGGTTCAAACATAAATCAGGATAAGACTTTTTGGATTTATACATAAAATAGCTTATTTATAGTTGTTGTGACCCGTGAAAGCCCGTAATCCCCTCTAATTTTAGTATATAGTCTAACTAAGAGTTTCTTTTAGTTGAAAGTACCTTAAAAGTAGGGACATTATATGAAAATTACTTTTGAATTTCTGCATAAGCCACCTTTAAAGTGGGTTTCTATCGCAATGAACCACCTCCCACTCAAAATTTCACTAAAAATAAAAAAATTACCTTTAAAAAACTCACATTCAATACACATGACTCATTTTGTTAATGTTTAGATTCTATTACGATACAAGTCACGTACCTTGAACATGAATTAAGCTTATTTTGGTTTTTAGTGAAATTTTGACCGGGAGGTGGTTGGTTGCAACTCAAACCAACAAACCCACTTATGAATGTGGTTTGTGTATAAATTGAATTTTGAATGTGGTTTCCGTATAATTACCCTATTTTAAAGGTAGTTTCTTAGAAAAACCCTATAATTTAAGAGCAACTTATAATAAAATATAACAACCTACATTGTTTATCAAACTGCTAGAATATAGAGTGATTTTAAAAATAATTCACCCAAATATTTTGGGGCTAATAGTGATTTTTAAAGTGGATAGTTTTAAATACAACAAAGTAAAATTTTGCATTTCTAAGGAGCAAAGTCCTTTATGGGAGAATCTCGGGCTTAAAAATAAATTAGGTGAAAACTTGGATCTATTGGAAAAAGACTTCAATCTATATTATATATAATTTTTTGCTAGTTGGCCGCGACTACTCCCTAAAGTGTCTTTGTACAGTCCAACTTTTTGTGGGCTAAAAATTAGATTAGATTAAAGTTTGGGCTAACGGGTAAAACTAACTTATTTTGTCATATAAAACTATTGCATGTCGCTGTAGCTATCTACAGTGATAAACCGTTTAGTTTTAGTATATAAACGAGAAAATTTGACCCGCTCATTGCCATAGCATTAGTTTGAAAATGTTTAAAAAAATAATTTAAGCAATTTGGTATATAATTGCATTGTATATTAACCACTCAGAACAAATACTATAGGCAAAAAACTCATCTATAATTAGTAATGTTGTGATATTGAAGTAAAAAAAAGGCAAAAATAACATTGCTTTTTGATGTGAATAAAATGCAAATGTTACAAATGTACAACAATCAAGTTATAGTATTCAAGATATCGATTCACGGGGAATGAGTGTATTAGAAAGATATCGATTCACGGGGAAGGAGTGTATTAGAAAGACAATCCTAAATAGATTTTTGAAGGAACAAATGAATGAGTGTAGAGTTTGGTTGTGTGTTTTGGATAGAGGGTTATCACAAAATAAAAGGCTAAAGCAAGAGCGAAGAATGAGAGAAAGAGAAGAAAACAAACAAGAAAATCAAAGAGAGAATCAAATCAAAACAAGAAACAAATAACAAGACAGAGGAAAATAGGTGAGAAGACTAGGAATCTATGGTTGAATCCACTAGTTAATTAAAATTTAAATTTAAGAATTACTTTTTATTCTCATATTACTTAGAATTATTAAGCATAGACTATCAAGTTACTAAAACAAGCATAACCTATCAAAACATATTCAAGCAATATTACTACCCATTAAAAGAAATAAACAACTAGATAGTAACCCTGAATTAAAAATATAAACTATCAAACCATTTAAGATAAGTATAACCTATCAAATTCTTTTTCGATCAATTAGTTTTCTAGTTGATTACCCTAAACATGATCATTTTAAGCATAAAAGAGAGCAATTCACAAAGAAAATTAAACTAGTTTCATTTAATCCTAGAATTCCTACAAGAGATTAGCTACTCATACTAGAAATTAAAATCTAAACTAGAAAGCATGGAAGGAAACTACAAAGCAAGAAAAGAAAGAAAATAAATCTACACTATAAAGCATGAAATAAAAAAGTAAGAAAATAAATCTACACTATAAAGTATAAAAAATCTACACTACAAAGTAATACATCTATACTACAAAATATGAAATAAAATCATAAAACATGCAATTCTAAAAATAAAAAATAAAAAGAAAAATAAAACTTACATTGCAAGGCGTTGGCCCTTATGAAGCAAATTTTCATCTTCATCATCAAAAGAGAAGAAGAATAAAAATTAAAAAAGAATTTTTTTATATATTGCAAATAAGAAGTTTATAATTTTGAAAGGTCTTTTAATTAAGAGTGGCCCTCTCTCCAAAAAGAAGTTTATAAAATTTTCTACTTCTCCAAACCCCTCACTCTCCACCCCTATTTAGAGCCTATAGCCTTCAACCACAACCTTTAGATCAAGCTAGGATTTCTAAATATTATAATCAATCATTATTTCTATTGCAAACTAATCGATTAAGTAATTGATTAGCTAATCGATTAGCCGATCGATCAGTTAATCGATTAGCCCATCGATTAGTCTCCATCATAATTCTAACAAACTTTGTTGACTTCGTCTTTTTTAGGCTTTGTGGGCTTCTTCTAGGCTTTAGTATGGGCTTCAAAATGATAAATTTTGATTATTTTAAGCTCTTATTCAATAATTCTTCATTACTTACAGCTTAAGATAAAAATATTATTAGCGGATATATTTATTCAAATAAATTATATAATGAGGGTATAAAAGTGTAATACAATATAATGATTAAATACCCCCACACTTAAACTTTGCTAGTCCTCTAATAAAGAAAGAAAATAAAAAAGAAAGAAAGAAAAATTCTAACTCACTTTAGCAGGAATCGCGGTTGTATTTAATGCATACAACAAGCCATTAAACCCCTGTTTACCCTAGAGGATGAGTTGTAGTCTCGTGAGGGTTTGCAGTGAATATACCCACAAAATCTGGTCAACTTGCCAATTAATTCTCTTGATATCTTTAAACGGTCTAATTAAAGCTAGTTTTTATTCAAGAAAATATTTTTATGTATAACTCTAAAGTAAATTTCTTAGAAAAGCTTTTCATTGTAGTTATAGAAAGCTAAATTTTACTTAGGGACTTTATTTTAAAGTTCAAAAGAACAAGCTAACTTTTTTATTTTAATCAACTCCCAAGCCTCTTGATCATTTTATTTTCTAAGAATATGTGTGTGTGTGCGCGCACTTGTGTATAATTTTTTTTATAAATACATATATTTTTTTACTCCTTGTGATTTTTTTAATATTTTATTGGGCTTTTCTAAGTGACTATGTAATGAGTTTTGGGCCAATGAATTTCAACCCAATTGGGCTTAGGTCATTAAGTATAGAAATATTACTCAGGCTTAATTACTCGGTTAACTTAGACTTAGTAATATAGAATCATCTTAAAGTTCAAGATTTTTATTGGTGCCCATCTTTCAAACTTATTTTTTTGAGTTAGTATATGTATGTATGTATGTATGTATGTATGTATGTATGTATGTATATGTATATATATACACATATACATACATACATACATACATACATACATACATACATACATTTGAGAAATATTTTGATCGAGGGTACTTGAGAAATTGTTATCCACTCTAAGTTAAGAATGAAAATTTTCATTACTTCAAATCTAAGTTAGAGCTTTAGGAAGGTATAACACTTTGAAAATTATTTCTTAAAAATTTATTTAGAGTTATCATAAAAGGTGACTTGATTATAAAAGTAACTAAAAATTAGGAAGTTTAAAAGTCATCAAGTAACTCAATTTAACTTTATCAAGTTGGCAAGTGTGTGTGTGTATATATATATATATATATATATATATATATATATATATATATATATATATATATATATATATATATATATATATATATATATATATATATATATATATATATATATATATATATATATATATATATATATATATATATATATATATCCTTTAAAAGCATGAGTTCGGAAAATCTTTAGGTAGACAAAACTACCCTTGAAACTAAAATACTAATCCATAAACCTCAAATATCTAATCCCTTAGCTTCCGTTTAACTAACTTCCTATCAAAATTTAAACTCAAATACTAATCCATGCACCTCAAATATGTAATCCCTTAGCTTCTGTTTAACTAACTGACTTTTGATGGATAAAATATCAAGGGATATGTAGCTTCCGTTTAACTAACTAACTTTTGATGGATGGAATTTCAAAATTAAAAATAATTATGATTTTGAGGGACATATATCAAGGAAAGTGTCCTGATATAGAATAAAAACGTTGAAATATAAATGAGGTACAAACTAACACCTCAATACCGTTAAGGTGCCAACAAGATGTCATAGCAAAAGAATTAGCACAGGACATCAGAATCATCTTCTGTAAATTTAAATGAAACAATATAAAAGATTAAGAAACTCTTAATACCGAGCATTGACTAGCACTACGTTAAGGACATGTAACTCAATTCAACTACTGGAATCATGTGTCGTCAAAAGAAATATCAAGAATGTACCAATGCAAAACAAGAAATTTTTAGACAAAACTACCCTTGGAACTCAAATACTAATCCATAGACCTCAAATATCTAATCCCTTAGATCTTTGTTTGGCAATGGGTTAAGTGAGGGGTTAATGAAACTTAACCCTTTCTTAACCCGCCAAACACAAAAAATTTATACAAGGGTTAAAGTAATCTAACCCTCTATAATTTGCCAAACGCAAAAAATACATAAGGATTAAGCTAACCCCTCTAGAGGGATTAAAATGGGTTAACCCCTCAAAATGAGGGGTTTACTAATACTCCTATTTAGAAGGATTAAGAGTTAACCCCTCCATTTATAAAGAAAACAGTCAAAATCTTTGTTATTCCCAAATACTAAAACTGATCACAAGGGCTAAAAAAAACTTATTTAACGGGTTAATAACTTAGTCCTTCAGGTTATCGAATGGGCTAACCACGTTAATCCTTCTCCTTAATCCTTCTTCCTTAACCCTTTGCCAAACGGGGCCTTAGCTTCCGTTTAACTAACTTCCTATCAAAATCTAAACTCAGATACTAACCCATAGAACTCAAATATCTAATCCCTTAGCTTCCGTTTAACTAACTGACTTTTGATGGATTGAATTTCAAGGGATATGTAGCTTCCGTTTAAGTTTTAACCAACTGACTTTTGATGGATAGAATTTCAAAATTAAAAATAATAATTATTTTGAGGGACATATATCAAGGAACGGAAGTTGAATGAAGAGGGATGAGAAATGAAAAACTAAATACAATTTCAAAGTAGTAATAATTTCATTGATGGATGGAATTTCAAAATTAAAACTAATTATGATTTTGAAGGACATATATCAAGGGACGGAAGTTCAGTGAAGAGAGATGAGAAACGAAAAATTAAATACAATTTCAAAGTAATAATAATTTTAAAGTTTAAGAAATTATCAAGGGATGGAATTCCAATATTTTGCTGTCACAACGATGAAATTCACCTAGCAAATGTGAATATTCCAAATGAATTATATGTCCTTTATACAATGCAATCATCAGAGGCAATTGAGTTTGGAAGACACGCCAGAATGTACAATAGTATTTTTCTCATTCACATCGTTTGGGGCAAGATTTGATAGGGAGCTTCCATCAAATAGAAAAGAAAATTTTACATTTAGAGCACAAGGCCAAATATATCATAATCTCCCTGCTCTAATCCCAAAAGAAAATAAACATTCATACTTTCAGTTTTACTTCTATGATATAGAGAATGAGTTGCAAAATCGAATGGATATTAGATAATGCAAATATGAGTGAAACCACAACTAAGACCTTGATGGATATATTGCAAGGAAACCCATATGCAAAGTTTCTTCGCAAATTGAATGATTTTCCATCTTTTGAAGACTTTAAGATACTAATAAATAGAAACGTTGCACTAGATCAATGTGTTTATAACTCACCAATAGTAGATCAGGCGGCTGCAATATGGGTTGAAGGAAAAAATGACAATGCTCTATTTGAGAGAGAGATAGCTGACCATGCACACTCAAGAGAAAGACATCAAGTGAAACACCATTTTGGTTGTTATGATTCGCTATAGTATCCCTTACTCTTTCCAAGTGGAGAGGTTGGATGGCATCAAAAAATTAAAAGAAGGGACAAAAGGGATGTCAGAGATTACAATCAACAAAGAACTACAATACCGATTTTAGTAGCCCCACCAACCTTTACATCTACATAAGACATATTTAACCGAGAAAGTGAAGGTAACTTTAAATTCATAATTTTTAGTAATATTATTATATGAAATTTTTTCACATATATGAAATTAACCTTTGTTCTCATTGAAATAGAAAAATAATCAGAGTCCATATTTCCAGAAGTTCGTATTGAACATCGGAAAGATATTCAAATTCCTGATGGAGTTAGATGAGAAGACAAAAGATGAACGAGACAAAAGATGAATGAGGCAAAGGAAATATAATAGCACAAGAAATCCAACTCCAGACTGATATCACAAGCGACGTAGATGATAAAGACGCTGCTCTAGAATTGCCTAGGAAAAATATAAAGGTGGAGAAAGATTGATCTTGACTCAATTAAAATATGAAACAAAAAATAAAGAATAATATTTTTGAACATTTTATATTATAACTTAATTTTTGAGTAAAAATAGGAATTTTTTCATTCAAAATTTTAGTATTTTTGTATGCTTATATGATTGCTTTTATCATATAAAATTATACTATAGTTACCATTAATCTTTAATTTTTGTCTTTTTTATTTAAGTCTATCAAATGATGTAGGTTGAGATCTTTTATATATATATATATATATATATATATATATATATATATATATATATATATATATATATATATATATATATATATATATATATATATATATATATATATATATATATATATATATATATATATATATATATATCATGTTTGCTGTACTTCTTTTTGTTTATATTTGCTTTTGAGATTGTTTATTATAAAGTATGAGCTTATAATGTCCTAAAGTGCTATGCAATTGTTTTCAATGCAATAAGAAATGTGATTTCTTTATTGCTAGAACTATAGTTCATAATGATATTATTATTCATGCTTAACTCCATATTATAACTTGGGATTAGTACAGTTTGGAAGATGACATGTAGTATCAATTTAATTTATTTTCTTTTACTATTCTACTTGAAGATATTGTTATGTCAATTTATATCTTTTTCCTAGGGAATCAATTAAGATATCCCGTTAAGTATATTGATCCCAGTTTAGTATAAAAATCCATTTCATCGATTTTTTAATAATGTTTAAAAAATTTAGCAAATCTAATAATCCAATTTTACAAATTTGAACTCAAAATGAATCGACTTATTTATAGTAATAAAATAAATAAATAAATAAATAATTTTGATATTTAACCACATGCATTGGGCGTGCATTAAAACTAGTGTGTGTGTGTGTATATATATATATATATATATATATATATATATATATATATATATATATATATATATATATATATATATATATATATATATATATATATATGTGTGTGTGTGTCATCTCTCTCTCTCTATATATATATATGTGTGTGTGTGTGTCATCTCTCTCTCTCTCTCTCTCTCTCTCTCTCTCTCTCTCTCTATATATATATATGTGTGTGTGTGTGTGTGTCATCTCTCTCTCTCTATATATATATATGTGTGTGTGTGTGTGTGTGTCATCTCTCTCTCTCTATATATATATATCAAATCTCATATAAACTTAAGTTTATATATATATATATATATATATATATATATATATATATATATATATATATATATATCAAATCTCATATAAACTTAAGTTTATAGGGAATAGTATCACCAACTTTTTTTATCCATTGATGTTGCCTTTAGATTTGTGCCATCAAGAGATGCACAAATCTCAAAATGGGCTTCATATCTTTTATGGATCCCAATGCAACATCAATGGATAGAAAAGTCAGTGTATAATTATTCCCTATAAACTTAAGTTTATATATATATATATATATATATATATATATATATATATATATATATATATATATATATATATATATATATATATATGTGTGTGTGTATCATCTCTCTCTCTCTCTCTCTCTCTATATATATATATATATATATATATATATATATATATATATATATATATATATATATAAGAAGGGATAAAATAAGGAGAAAATACGACTAGTCCCTACCCCTACACCAAAATTTTGCATTATCGTCAATGCAAACTATATGATGCACAAAGTAAAGTAGATAGAAAATGAAGCACTTACATTTGTTCAATCGACCTTGAATAATGATAAAATAATAAAAGCTGCAATTATCTTTGGTATAAGGAGTATGTAGCTAAAAAATTTCTTTTTTCTTTTTTCATTTTTGACTTTCTTTTTTTTTTCATTTTTCATTTTTTGAAAGAAAGAAAAAGAAACTACCCAAACGAGAAGAATTTTTTTCTTATTACTATGAGGCATAGAATAAAGATCTGAGAATAAATAATTAAAAATTAAAACTCATATTCTACATCAACACTTACCTTGTTGCTAAAAAGTCTACCTCGAGTTTTAAATAAGTCTAGAATGATAAACTCTATGATGTGCTTAAATTCTATACTCTCCAATGTTTTTAATAATTTCTACAGCATTTGATGCTAAGTTGATAGAGGGTCATGCATCTTGAATTTTCGGTTACGATCAATTAGAAAACTAGTATCAGATTTGAACTCAGGTTCCTCATGAATGAAAGTATATCCTAGCACAACCAACTTTTCTTTAAAAATTTCCTCAAACCTAAGGTTCATGGTTGAGGCATGATAGGCTGATTGTTATATATCTTTAGAAATCTAAGTTCATTAGCAAAGAGTTCTTCGAAGCTGAGATCAGTGAAACTTGAGTCTAACTCAGTGCTTTTCTTCCTACAAACTTGTTTTGATTGTAACTCATCTATTAGTTTGATTTCTTCATCAAAGATCTCCTCAAAACTAAAGTCTAACTCAAGCTCTTCTTCTAACTCTTCACTTAATGTTCCCTGAATGAAGTTCACTTCTAGGGGTTGATCTGATTGATCATTTGGCTGGTTCTCTAGATTGAAGATGTTGAGGTCTACAGTCATGTTCCCAAAGGATAACTTTATTTTACTAGTTCTACAATTGATCAAAGTATTTGACGTGGCTAAGAATGGTCTTCTTGAAATCACCTGAATTTGACCCTTGAGATTAGAAATGGCCTATGTTTTCAAGACTATGAAATCAATAGGAAATATAAACTCCCAAATCCTAATCAGAATATCATCTCTCTCTCTCTCCCTTGGGTATCTTCACAGATTTATCAGTTAACTGAAGGGTACATTTAATTGGTTTTAATTCTCCTACCCCCTAGTTGTTGATAGACTAAATAAGAAAGAAAATTTACATTGGCTAGCTCCTAGTCTAGAAGTGCCTTGTAATGAAGATATTACCTATGATGCATGAAATAGTAGGACTACCTAGATCCTTATATTTTAGGGGCATGGGCTTTGAAAGAATGTCACTGATATTAGTGGCTAAAAAGACTTTCTTGGGAATATTGGTTGCTCTTTTCTTAGTGCACAAATCCTTCAAAAATTTTACATAAGATGAGATTTGTTGAACGACATCTAAGAGAGGGATGTTTACCTTAACTTGCTTAAACGTTTCTAGAATTTTTTTTTACTTGAGGAGAGTTTTTCCTAGGTTTGAGCTCATCTGAAAAGAGATCAGCGGGCTTATACCTATCTAGATTGAGCTCATGTTTAGTTTCAGGTTTTTGGTCATCGAAAGGGGGTGATTGTTGAACGGAGTTATCGAGAGAGAGAGAGAGAGAGAGAGAGAGAGAGAGAGAGAGTTTGTTCAAGTTCAGCATTTTGAATAGGAGAGGAGGAAGAAGGAGATTGATCCGGAGGCATTCTAACTTGATTATCGACTTGTTTTCCTGACCACAATATGTGAATTGTATTTACTTGAGCCGGATAAGATGAACTTGATCCATTGTCTTTAGGATTTGCAAATGATTAACTTAAAAATTTTCTCCTCTCTCTCTTGGTCATAGCACTAGCTAGTTGGCCTAGTTGGGATTCTTGTCTAGTTGTGGCTTGAGTATTGAAATTAAGCAATTGACCAGTTATTTGCATGAAAAAATTCAAAGTGTTGGATGACTGAGTCAACATGTTGGTGTCTGTGTAGATACTTTTATCATGGCTTCTAGATCTTTCTCTAAGACATTGAATCGTTTCTCATGATTAGAATTTGGTGGAACAGATTGATTTTGAGGAGTTTGATTGGGATATGAATGATTGGGTTGAAAACTGTTATAAGTGTTGAATGGACTCGTGTTTCCCCTAGGAAATTGTAAGGGAGTAAAATTTTTATTTTCTAAAAATTGCCAAATTTCATGCAAAATTATGATGATTTCTCCAATCTGGATTGTAAGTTGGATGGATCATTCCTAAAATGCTTGAACGCAACATTTATCTAATAGAGTGGCTGGTTGTTTCCTAAAAGAGGACATTTACTAGTAGAAAACAGAGCAATGGTGATGGGGTAATCCGTCACCAATGCCTCCAAATCCGTTGCCATTACACATTCGCGATGCACGACAGACCGTCACCAATAAGTACATCACCAATAAACATTAGAGACGGGGCGGTCCGTCACTAATGTTTATTGGCGACGGAATGTAATTAGCGACGGGCCATATTGGTGACGGAATTACTCGTCGCCAATGACCATCAGCGACGGACATCATCCGTCGCCGATATGCACGGGCGACGGGTGATATCCCGTCGCCAATATCATTGGCGATGGCAGTCACCCGTCGCCAATATCATTGGCGACGGGTCATCCATCGCCAATGTTATTCATTGGTGACAGATGACCCGTCGCCAATGTTGAACATTACACGCATGATGCCGTTGAAGACATACTGGTGACGGCCTGGTCCGTCACCAATGTATATAAATCTGAAAAAAATATCACTGCATTTAGGCATCCCCAATTAGGAATATACATGTACATGATCATACACGATATCCAATCTATACACAACATATTCAACAATATTCACATTCATCCATACACATATCCAACAATATTCACATTCATCCACTAATCCAAATCAATTCAAACACAATACATGTCTATCCTCAAACAATATTCATACATATTCATCCACAGTAAAACCAGAAATTAGAAATATAATCCATATATATAAATCTGAAAGTCATAACATGTTCGACACAATCCAGAAGTCCACAAAAGTAATAAAAAGTCTAACTCACTACTCACTCGTCGTGGTTGTCGCTGATATCGTCATGGTCCCTATCGTCGGTGGTGGTGCATCGAGCAGCCGTGTCATTCACTCTACGGAGTACCTCCTCTAGCCTGAAAAGAATGTAAATCAACATGAGAATATATTCCAAAACATTCATAATAAGTACATATATGATATGACATATATACATGTCCACCACTTGCATATCCATGCTCATCAAACGCCAACTTCATGATAGCCATGTATATAGGCTGCGGAAGCAACTCCTGTAAGGGCTGAGAATCGATGAGTCGCTGCACGACATCCCAGGTCATTTGTGCACTACCTAACTTGCGCTTAATAGTGGAAAGAATACTGAAAGCCAAGGGGGCTTCAACATTGTCAACCAAATATTTTTTGATCTTACCCACTACCTATAATGTGTCACATGGTCGCGTCGAGGTCACATATGGGTCACTAGGCTTACTGGTGGCGGTGAATCTCCTAACTCTAGCACTTGACAATGACACCCTCCCTTTCTTGTTGGGTTTTAAACCATAAGCTTCGTCAACGACTTCCCTCCACTTGTCTCTGGTCATGTGGTTAGGCTCTATAGGAGTGTCCTCTATGCCCTGAGACTAGATGACCTGGGTCAAGACAATATTTTGCGAAGCTTCCAGCAATGCCTGAATATCATATAAAAAAAATAGAAACTCTAATGAGAAAGCATTAAGTATATACAAATCCAAAATTAATCTTATACTTACATGCATCTCATTAATTTTCTTCACCTTTTCTCCTTATTGTAGCCCTCGGGTGGTGTATAAGCTCTTCTAGCAAGAAGGGTCGGGGCATAGTCAAGGTATCCTGTGATATATTAAATTCCAAATTAATTCAAGTAATGAATGAAGCTAGTCACATGATATCAGTTTTAATAATATGATCATACCGGGTTCTCACTCAAATACTTATGCTCGATTCGTGCGTAAGGAGTAGATCCTAAAAAGTGATCGTATAGCTTCGAGCTGCGATTCTCCGATGTCATCGCACATTTTTCCTATAAAATACTTTATTAGTATGTACGATGATAATATCATAAATTAAAAATAACCCACTTTCTTCTCACCCTCCCACTTGATAATGAGAGTCATCTAATTATACGGAGGAACCCTCTTATCAAGTTCATAGATCCTCCTCCAATCATCAGATATTTTTATAAAATATTTTCTCTTGAGCTCACTCCTCCATCCCCGAATAATCTTGCCCATTCTAGTCATTACATAATCCCAAGACTCTGGGTGTTGTCCTCAAGATAATAATGGTCCTGCAAATTACATGCCAAAAGAAACATACACTATAAGAATAATCATTGTGAATTGTAAACAAAAAAAGCAATATAATAAATAATTACCATGAGCTTCTCCCAGATCTTCTTTATGCCTTTAAATTCTCGCTCCTCAAAATTATGAGCAATGTTAATGGAGCTTGGATCTCTGATTAAATAGACGATCAAATTATTAAATCTTAAGGCCCAATCCCCAACATGAACGTTGTCCCTCCACTCCAAAATGGCCCGGTACCCTTTGGGAGGTACTTTGGTCTTTTGCTCACTCCGATGCCTACCGGGCTTCTCATAATCTTGGTTCCCTACCAAGACAAAGAGAAATAAACTTCTTATAAACTTAAATAATCAAATAAGTAGGAAATCTCAAAAGTTTACACAAATTTATTACCCTTTTCCCTTATTTGATCTACTATCGCTTTTTCAAGCCTCTGCTTAAGGGCATGCTCCTTTCTTTTAATCTCATCTCTCCTCAATTTGTAGTTCCTATTGCATTTTCTTTGCAATGTAGTAGCTTTTTCTGGCAGAGGGATGGTAGGTAAATAAAAGTGAACCTAAAGTTACAAGTACATAACCATCAAGTTAGAGTATAAAAAGTTATTGATCCCACGAGAAAGGTGTTGTAATGAGTTAATCAAGATCGGTTCTTATGTTGTGTGCGATAATTAGGAGTGTGATAGAAGAATTGTGATGGATTGTGGAGAGATTAGAGAGTGATTGTGAATATGTGCAAAATAAAAACAAAATGAGATTGAGAGTGGAAAGATAAAGAATGGTTGATAAAATGGAGGAAAATAAAGAAAGTAATATGAGAAAAATAAAAACAAACAAATAAAAGGCAAGAGTAAAGAGGAAAATAAAGAAGGTAAAATATGGAGGATTAATTAAAGATATGAGGAATCTAGAATAGATCAACAGCTAATCTCAATCTTATGTGAATAAGTTGGATATAAAGGCTAGTTTCAAATAATTTCTAGAGTTTCCATGAATATTAGCTCCACATTTAGAAAAGGGCAATTCCTAGAGGGTTCTAGCCTCAAGGTGAATTAAAGAAAAGAAAAATAAAACAAATAAAGATGAATCTAGAAAACAAGAATAAAGAGAAAAATAAAAACAAACAAATAAAAATAAGAGTAAAGAGGAAAATAAAGAAGGTAAAATATGGAGGATTAATTAAAGATATGAGAAATCTAGAATAGATTCACTTAGCTAATCTCAATCTTATGTGAATAAGTTGGATATAAAAGCTAGTTTCAAATAATTTCTAGAGTTTCCACGAATATTAGCTCCACATTTAGAAAAGGGTAATTTCCTAGAGGGTTCTAGCCTCAAGGTGAATTAAAGAAAAGAAAAATAAAATCTAAACTACAAAATAAATCTGAGAAAGTAAAGACATGAATGTAAATCTACTCTACAAAACATTAAATAAGCAAGAAAAGAAAAGAAAAGAAAAATAAAATCTAAACTACAAAATAAATCTGAGAAAGTAAAGACATGAATGTAAATCTACTCTACAAAACATTAAATAAGCAAGAAAAGAAAAGAAAGGAATAAAAAGCAAACCCTCATCTCATCTTATCTTCATCTTCATCCTCTTTTCATCCTTGGACAAAGAAAAGAAAAGAAAATATGAAGGGGTGAAAATATTTTTTTATTAATTGCAACTAAAAGTTATAAATTTGGAAGGTCTTCTCAATTAAGAGTAACCCTCCTCTCCAAAAGAAGTTATTACAAAATATTTCACACTTCAAGCCCTCACTCTACCCCTCTATTTATAGATAACAAGAATCTCTCACAATCCTTAGATTTGTCTTGGCCCCCAAGTAACCCTCACAATCATGGGATTTAGCTTAGGCCCCAAGTAACCCTCAAAGCCATAGGATCTCTCAAAATAATCTAGACCGTTGATTCCATACTTGAGAGATGGGCTTTGTGGGCTTTATTTCTTTTATATTTAATTTATTTAAGACTCTTGGGCTTCTCTTAAATGCTCTTGGGCTTCTTAGAATTTAGCTTGGCCTTCAAATAATTGAATATATATCAATTAAATTTAGATTTCTATCATAATCCACTACTGCTAATGAAATTTTTAGAATCTAATAATTTGAATGGCTCCGTCTCGTTGAGATAGGTAATTTTCATATATAATATGTTAAATTTTACTTTCCGGATTGAGAGATATCGCCTTTTCTTTGCGGTTGACCATCCTGAGCACGAATTTGACTTTATTTTTTTCATATTTGATTTGATTCTCAATTGCAGGCCAAGTTATTAATAATTCTAACCAAGAAAGTGATGAGTGTTGAGATTTTGCTTTTAAACTTAGTCGTGGACTTTGAATTTAGGCATTCTGGGCTTTATTAGAGATTTTTTGGGCTTAAAATAATCTTCATTAGAGCTCTTATTCAATAATTCTATATTACCTGCAAATTAAGATAAAAAAAATATTATTAGCAGATATATTTATTTAAATAAAATAGATAATTAGGGTATAAAAGTATAATAAAATGTGATGATCAAATACCCCCACAGCTAAACTTTTGCTAGTCCTCTAGCAAGAAAGAAATTGAAAGGGAAGAAAGAAAAATCCTAACTCACTTTCACAGGAATCTCGATTGTATTTAGCGCATACAACAAGTCTTTAAACCCCTAGGTTACCCTAGAGGACGAGTTATAGTCTCGTGTGGGTTTGTAATGAATATACCCACAAAATTCAGTCAACTTGCCAAATTAAAGAAGTTTATAAATTATTAATTTACTTGATATATTTAAACATTCTAATTGAAGCTAGTTTTTACTCAAGAAAACGTTTTTATATATAACTCCAAGGTAAATTTCTTTAGAAAATCTTTTCATTATAGCTATACAAAACCAAGTCTAACTTAGAAATTTAATTTAAAAGTTTTGAAAAGAACATGCTAACTCTTTGTTTTAATAATTTTCAAGCCTTTTAATCAATTTATTTTTCAAGAACATATATACAAATATAATTATATATATAAAAACATTGTTAGTGTATATAAATATATTTTTTCAACTCTTTATTCCTTGGTGATTTTGTTCTTCTTGATCGGGCTTTCTAAGTGACCATTTAACGAGTTTTGAGCCAATGAATCCCAACACAATTGGGCTTAGGTCATTAAGCATAGAAATAATCCTTAGACTTAATTACTCGGTCAACTTAGGCTTAGTAAGATAGAACCATCTTGGATTTTAAGAAAATTTTAATTGGTGCCTATTTTTACACTCTTCTTTTGTAAAGTTAGTTTTTATAATATATATATGTGCATATGTGTTTATATGTCTTAAAAATATTTAGATCAAGACAACTTGAAAATTTATTTTCAACTCTAAGATAAGCATGCAAAAATTTTATTACTTTAATTAAAAGTCTAAGTAAAGACTTAAGTGAAGTATACTATTTTAAAATTATTTCCTAAGAAATTTATTTGGAGTTATCATAAAAGGTAAACTTGAGTATAAAACTAACTAAAGATCAGAAAATTTAAAATTTTATCAAATAGTTCAATTATTAATCAACTCTATTAAGTTGGCAAGTGACAATATCTTTATGAAACAGAAAAAAGACATAAAAAGAAAAAAATGGTAAGATAAAAAGAAAAATGACTAAGATAAAGAGAAAATATGACTAATTCCCACCCCCACAACTAAATTTTGCATTGTCCTCAATACAAACTCTATAATGCACAAAGTAGAATAGATAAGAATTGAAGTACTTGTATTTGTTCGGTCGACTTCAAACAATGATAAAAAATCTATAATTACCTTTGGTATGAAGAGGATGAAGTCAAAATTTCTTCCTCTTTTTTAATTTCTTTTTCAAATAACCTTTTTAAAAATAAGAATCTCTCAAAATAAAAGAAGAATAAATTCTTTTTATTATTATGAGCCAAAAATAAAGATGTAGAATGAAGGATTAAACATGAAAAGCTCATATTTTACATCAAATCCTACCTTATTGCTGAAAATTCTATCGGATTTTAAAATTTTTTAAAATGATATAATTAATGATGTGCTTAAATTCTGAACATTCCAAGATTTTCAATAATTTTGCAGCAATAAAAGGTAGGTATTGATAGTGTTATGCATCTTGAATTTCTGATTGAACTTAGATTCCTTATTGATCACAACCAGTTTTTCTTTAAAAGTTTTCTCAAAACTAATATTCATGGTTGAGGTATGAAAATTTGATTGTTGTTTATTTTCTAAGAATCTAAGTTTATCAGCAAAGAGTTCTTCAAAAGTTAGATTAAAGAAGCATACATTCAACACAGTTTCAACATTCGAAAGACCGGATCTGTTTTCTCTAAAATTCTGAGTTCCTCACCAAAGATTTCCTCAAAAGTAAGATCTGACTCATTCTCTTCTTTGGGATAATAAATGTCTTGAAGAAAAGGTGGATTAGGGTTTTCCATTAGTTTAGTCTCAAAAAATTAGTCTAACACAAATTAAACGATTAGTATTATCCCTAATCCAAATTTACAAACACCGAAACACAAATTCTTTTTGTATATTTTTTTCTTTTTTTTAAACTAAAAGGGAATAAGGATTAAAAATTATTAAAAATAAAAGTTAGTTTTTAAGAGGGGAAAAACTAAAAGATTAAAAAGATGATGAGAAAATGAAGAAAGATAAAGGAAAAACTTAACTAAAATAAATCAATGCAATCACTTGTGCCAATCACTTTAAGTTCTAGGGTTAAGCCTAAACTCAACTAGACTAGCTCCTAACCGAAAGCTCCTTTAGTGAAAAGATTAAAGTTTACTCGGTCAGTTAGCCAGGTAAGGATAGTACTAGAGGGAGATCAAAGATCAATTAAGTACTCCGTTCCTTGCGGAGCGCTTTACGCAACCCCTAAACCTTATCTTAGACACTAACTGATTCAAATAAATTTGAACCGGTTTACTTAAGGATTTCTTGTTCCTTAATGAGCTCGAATCCTTAGGGGCCAACATCTAATGAGTTTTACAGGCTTGGGTTTGTGTAGTGAGAAATTAGTAATTTGTGGGCTAAGAAAAGGGTGATGAAATCTTTCACCTTATATTAATTAGTGAGTTTTTGCCCTTAAAAATATTTTCAAGTGAGTGCCAAATCAAGATGCTCAAATCACTTTGGTGAATTCCTACTATTATATACAATGCAACTCTAGGAATTAAAAGCAACTACAAAAGATGCAAAAATAAAATATTTTTATTTTTAATTAAGGTTAACAATCAAACAAATGTGAGAACTAGCTCTTGTTTGAATTTATTATCTTGTTAGTAAATATCTAAGTGGAGAGTGAATTTTATTATGGTCAACAAAAATAATTTTTTTATTTTTTAAATCGTAATTGTCTCTAATTGTGAGAAACTAACTAAAGGGTGGAATTTAAAATACTAGAAAGAGGAGCTACCCATGCAAAAGCAATCCTAACCTTCTTGAAGGCAATTCTTCAATTTTCAATCTTCAATCCTTGATCTTCAAGCTTCAAAGTAGTTCATTCACACTTAAACACACAAATTAAAGAACCAAAATAGAAAAATTCTAATACAAGCACCTTTCCTGACAACAGCGTCAAAAACTTGGTAGGAAAATAAATGTGAACCTAAAGTTGTAAGTATACAACCATCAAGTTATAGTATAAAAAGTTATCGATCCCACGAGGAAGGTGTTGTAATGAGTTAATCAAGATCAGTTCTTATGTTGTGTGCGACAATTAGGAGTGTGATAGAAGAATTGTGATCGATTGTGGAGAGATTTGAGAGTGATTGTGAATATGTGCAAAATAAAACAAAATGAGATTGAGAGTGAAAAGATAAAGAATGGTTGATAAAATGGAGGAAAGTAAAGAAGGTAATATGAGGAAAATAAAACAAACAAATAAAAGGCAAGAGTAAAGAGGAAAATCAAGAAGGTAAAATATGGAGGATTAATTAAAGATATGAGGAATCTAGAATAGATCCACTTAGCTAATCTCAATCTTATATGAATAAGTTGGATATAAAATATAGTTTTAAATAATTTCTAGAGTTCCCACAAATATTAGCTTCACATTTAGAAAAGGGTAATTCCCTATAGGGTTCTAGCCTCAAGGTGAATTAAAGAAAAGAAAATAAATAAATAAAGATGAATCTAGAAAATATGAATAAAGAGAAAAATAAAACAAACAAATAAAAGGCAAGAGTAAAGAGGAAAATCAAGAAGGTAAAATATGGAGGATTAATTAAAGATATGAGGAATCTAGAATAGATCCATTTAGCTAATCTCAATCTTATGTGAATAAGTTGGATATAAAAGCTAGTTTCAAATAATTTCTAGAGTTCCCACAAATATTAGCTTCACATTTAGAAAAGGACAATTTCCTAGAGGGTTCTAGCATCAAGGTGAATTAAAGAAAAGAAAATAAATAAATAAAGATGAATCTAGAAAACATAAATAAAGAGAAAAATAAAACAAACAAATAAAAGGCAAGAGTAAAGAGGAAAATCAAGAAGATAAAATATGGAGGATTAATTAAAGATATGAGGAATCTAGAATAGATCCATTTAGCTAATCTCAATCTTATGTGAATAAGTTGGATATAAAAGCTAGATTCAAATAATTTCTAGAGTTCCCACAAATATTAGCTTCACATTTAGAAAAGGGTAATTCCCTATAGGGTTCTAGCCTCAAGGTGAATTAAAGAAAAGAAAAATAAAATCTAAACTACAAAATAAATGTGAGAAAGTAAGGATATGAAAGTAAATGCAAGAAATTAAATGCGAGGAAGTAAAGACATGAATGTAAATCTATTCTACAAAGCATTAAATAAGCAAGAAAAGAAAATATTATAAGAAAAGAAAAGAAAGGAATAAAAAGCAAATCATCATCTCATCTTATCTTCATCTTCATCCTCTTTTCATCCTTGGACAAAGAGAAGAAAAGAAAATATGAAGGGGTGAAAATATTTTTATTAATTGCAACTAATAGTTATATATTTGGAAGGTCTTCTCAATTAAGAGTAACCCTCCTCTCCAAAAAAAGTTATTACAAAATATTTCACACTTCAAGCCCTCACTCTACCCCTCTATTTATAGATAATAAGAATCTCTCACAACCCTTGAATTTATTTTGGCCCCAAGTAACCCTCACAATCATAAGATTTGGCTTAGGCCCCAAGCAACCATCAAAGCCATAGGATCTCTCAAAATAATCTAGACCATTAATTTCATACTTGAGAAATAGGCTTTGTGGGCTTTATTTCTTTTATATTTAATTCAATTAAGACTCTTGGGCTTCTCTTAAATGCTCTTGGGCTTCTTAGAATTTAGCTTGGCCTTCAAATAATTGAATATATATCAATTAAATTCAGATTTCTATCATAACCCACTATTGCTAATGAAATTTTTAGAATTTGATAATTTGAATGGCTCCGTCTCGTCGAGATAGGTAATTTTCATATATAATATGTTGAATTCTGCTTTTCGGATTGGGAGATATCGCTTTTTCTTTGTGGTTGACCATCCTGAGCACGAATTTGACTTTATTTTTTCCATATTTGATTTGATTCTCAATTGTAGGCCAATTTATTAATAATTCTGACAAAAAAAGTGATGAGTGCTAAGATTTTGCTTCTAAACTTAGTCGTGGGCTTTGGATTTAAGCATTCTGGGCTTCATTAGAGATCTTTTGGGCTTGATCTTTTGGGCTTGAAATAATCTTCATTTGAGCTCTTATTCAATAATTCTATATTACCTACAAATTAAGATAAAAAATATTATTAGCGGATATATTTATTTAAATAAAATAGATAATGAGGGTATAAAAGTATAATAAAATATGATGATCAAGGGATGTGAGATACTGTCGGAGTTCATGGGCAGAGACATGCAATCTTCAACTGAGAATATCCAAAATAGTCTCATGCTAGATCTCATCGTCACCGGATCCATCACACGCATGGTCTGCAAATATATATTAGGAATATAAAATATTATTGTGTCACAAATGTATATTAGGAATATAATATTAAAAGGATAAAAATGTGAAAAATAATACCTAGATTAGGCGATGAGTCCCGATGATGTGGTGGACCCATAAGAGATGTATGTCCGTAATAATAAATATGATATAAGCATATAAATTTATTAATTGACATAATACAATTAAATAAATTTATACATTCAATGAGTGAGGATCCATGTGGAGATAATGAACTCCGAGAAGGTCATGAGGACGTACCTGCATAAATAAACAAAATAGTAAATATGATGCATATTTATATCACAAATACAATTTACCTAAACAAATTTTGGATACTTATACCGGACGATGGACCTTCTCGATCCCCGGAAGGAAATAGTCTCCTAATTCTTTGGCTCATCTGCAGCTTAAATTGTTAATCTAATATAATTTAAACATTTAATAAATGCCAAGAAAAATAAGTGACTATTGATAATTGCATTGATAAAATCATAAATATATACATTAAAACTTGAAGTAATTACTTTAAAGTTCTACAAGTACCAAATAAATTACATTCAATCTCCTATATTACGGATGTCAAGCCGATTTTGCGAAGTATACATATTAAAAATGAGCACATCTATTTTATTACCGGGTGAATGCTTGCATGGTATCAACAATGAAAGAATCATATATGGTTGCTTCATACAAAGTCCAGGTGACAAATTATAAGACATTAACCCAATTGGCCAAGTAGACCATCCTGAACTCATAATGCCAAACGGATTGAATCCGTCGCTAGATAGACAAAGTCTGACATTCCTGCACTCTGTGGTAAATGAGGGAAAAGTTTGATCTACATGCTCCCATGTCTTTGCATCTGCTGGATGTCTGAGTTTACCATCATCTACACGTCCTTCCTTATGTCACCGCATATCTTTAGCTGTGTCTTTTGTCATATACAACCGCTGTAACCGAGGCACTAAGGGAAAATGTCGGAACACCTTCGCTAGAATTTTCTTCTGTTGCTTCACTGACTCATCTGACTTTCGTGTTGAAGTGCGCGTATTCTTTTTCCAACGAGACACTCCACACTTTGGACATTTCTCAAGTTTCTCGTTATCCTTATAATACATGACACAATCATTAGGACAAGCATCGATCTTATTGTAATCTAAACCTAGAGCACCAACAATCTTATTCGCATCATAACACTTTTCTGGTATGCTATTCTCTCCGTCTGGAATTACCTTACGTAGTAAATTAAGAAGCATTTGAAAATATTTATCTGCCATTCCGCTCAAGGTCTTAATACGCATCAGTTGAAGAATAAATGACAATCTACTATACTCGGTGCAGCCGTCGTACAAATCCTTCTCGTCATCTTCCAATAACTTCATTAATTCTTGTAGCCCCTGGTATCACGCACATCTTAGGTATTTTGGACACCTTTTACATCTCCGAAAACTTCGACAACCTTCGGTACTTCTAGAACTTCGGCAACTTCTGCAACTGCCGTAATATCATTGAACATTGCTTGTGTATCATCTATATTTCTATCATCTGGTTCAATAACTTCGCCTTCTCCATAAAAACTCTAATATTTATAATTTACATAAAATCCCCATCTTTCAAGGTGTCTTCGTATAGCAACTCTATCCACCAGACCCCTGTTTCGGCACTTACTACATGGATAACATAGCAAATCATTCTCTATCTTCCTCAGATTAGCATACGCATACTCAAGGAATGCTTCCCATCCGTCTCGATATCGAGTGTCACCTCTCGCTATTCTTTTCAATATAAGAATATCAATCCACGACTTATCAGGAACTTCTCTCATCTGTATAATAGACTTATCAGGAACTTCTCTCATCTGTATAATAGGTACACTTTTTAATTATTTTAATATCTCATAAATCTTAAGTTTAATAGTCTTTATTTTAGTTGATGTGAACAAATACTTAAGTAGGTGAAATTACTCTTTTATAATGGTCATTGTCGTACTAAATGAAAGCTAACACTCTATGATAAGTAGTCTTGATTTGAACAAACTATAGGTTGGTCTAAAACACTCTTGGCTGTCATAGGAAGGCTTCTATCGCATTAAGAATATAGTAGTGCTTACATATAACTTCGAATACTTTGTACATTTTCATTTCTAGAAAATTTTGGCAGCACCTACCCGATGTTCTCCGAGTACACTGTGTGGATATTATTATGCGTATCGATAATAGATCAAAATTGGTAAATAATAGACTGAAATGCATAACAACATACGCTTATTGTACATGGAGAACAATGAGTGCGTGCGACCAAAATTTTCTAGAAACAAAATGCACAAAGTATACAAAGTTAGATGTGCGCACTACTATATTCCTAACCCGTCCGAATTGGACAGATCCAATAGTTACGTACCAATTCTTTCTACTTATAATATAAAGTAAATGATCATTTTTGGTATAGAATTAAATTCCATACCCAAATTTGAGTCGTCTATCTTATATTATAAGTCCAAAAAATTGGTAGTAATTATTGGACGGGGATCTACGGCTAGCGTTAACTAATTTTTTTATTCACCTATAATGGATATATAACACATTATTGTTTTATATATCACACTAAATGTAATTAGCATTAGGTTAGTATTTAAGTTTAGTGTTATTAGGGCACTAGTCATAGGGCACAGATAATATTGGTTATTGTTGGATTATTACAATGTTAACATTAGGATTAGGGTAATATTAGGTTTTTGTGAAATTAGAGTTAAAATTAGGTCATTTAGGTTTAGGGTAACTACATTTGCATGATTATCAAAATCAGTAGCATTAATTGTAAAATAATTTTATAATAATAAAAAACTAAAAAATAGAAATAAGTGAAGACTAAAACCTTTTTTCAAGGAGGTGGAGGATGTCGATGATGGTTGGAGTTGAGGGTGGGGGCGTTCGAATAATAAATCTGCAATTTAGGACAATCAAAGCCCCAAAAATAATTTAATTAGTTAATTAAAGAATAAAAATAGTTTTAAAATGGTCAATTGATAAAATTTAAAAAAACTTACTATAGACGGTCCGAGGCGTATGTGGCCGATGGCGGAGTGCTGCGAAGGCGGGTCAGCAGAACAAGGCTACGGCATCTGGGAGAACTGCCGGGAGGAGGTCTACGGCAGGCGGTGAGTCCGTGAAGGCGAGGAAGGTCGAGGTCATGAGGAGGGCGTGGCGGAGAGGGCTAGGGTTTGGGGAAATGGAGAGAGAGAGAAAGATAGATATGAAAATAATGGAGAGAGAGAGAGAAAATGGGGCGACTAGGGTTTGGTTTTCGGTTTTAATTTTTTTTGTGGGGGCCACTCATTAGCGATGGGGTTACCCATCGCCAATGATCATTGGTGATGGGAAAACATTAGCGACGGGTTGTACCCCATCGCCAATGCTAACGTTGGCGACGGGGTATTGACGACGAACTTTTACTAGTCGCTAATGTTTGTATTGGTGACGGATTTATTATCCGTCGCCAATACCATGTCACCAATACCCTATTTTTCCTAGTGATTCCTCTACCACATGAGCTAGAGATAGGCAGTTATGATATCTTGGGGAAGAAACTTGGTTGATTTGAGTGGGGCTCGTTTTTTGGTTTCTAGGGCTTCAAACCGACACAGGATTGTAGCCATCTTAGCTTCAAAGACTATGTTCGACTCTAGTGAAATACCACTAGATTTAGTTGAGGAAACTGATGAAACTCTTTCATCACAGTGTTCCCACTACATGTTTTTTTAGATAAATTTTCTAAAAATTCTCAGGTTTCATCAACATTTTTCTTCATGAAATCTCATTGGCACATAGATTCTAAGGATGTCTTTGAAGAATAATCCAATCCTTCATAGATGATTTGGCATAAACGCTACTTCTCTAAATCATAATGAGGACATTGGATAAGAAGATCTTTAAACCTATCAAAATACTATCAAAATACTTTTAGAATGATTCACTGTTATTTTCCTACAAGGTGAATGTTGTACCTAAGCTTTACTGTTTTATAAATTGGGAAGAATTTTTTAGAAAAATGGTAACAAATTCATTCCAAATAGAGATAGAATTTGTAGATAAGCTATACAACCATTTCTTAGTGCATGTTTGGCAAGTTACTTATTTCAACTTATAAGTGAGTTTTACCTTATAAGGATCCAAAACATGTTTAAGTAAATGTTGCTTGTTTACTTATTTTTTACTTATAAGTAACCAAAAATAAGTTGGGAATAACCAAAAATAAGTTGGGAATAACCAAAAATAAGTTGGAAAATTCCAACTTATTTTTGAATACTTATAAGTAGATTTACTTATTTATGGTAAAAGACTCCTTTGCCCTCTAATAAAATAAATAAAAATAAGTAATAAGTTACTTATAAGGATTTAAGAAATAAGTATTAGCCAAACATGCCTTTAGTCTTGTCCTTAAGAGCAAAGGGGAAAAATCTAAGATTTGCATCGTCGGATATGTCTCTAATCTTAATCATAAGAAAAACTTTCTCAAATTTAGATATAAAAATGTAGGCATCTTAGGACACATTTTTAAAAACTTGGGAAGCATGTATATGAAGTGAGGTCTAAGTTCATAATTACCAACATTAATCTCGGAAGTCCAATGTAAGATGAGATTACATTCCTAGTAGGATAACACATATTAGAAGGCGGGTGTATTTAAATTTGTCATTTCATTAGTTTCAAAAATAGATTCAACACAAATTAAATGATTTGTATTATCCCCAATCCAAACTTGAATACACTAACGAAACTCTCTTTCTTTCTTTCTTTCTTTTTGAAAATTTTTATTTTTATTTTTAATCAAACCTAAGAAAAAGATCTAAATTTTTTTCTTTTTATTTGTTTTTTAAATTAAAAAACTAAAAGATTGTTAAAAAGAAAAAGAAGGAGAAAAGAAAAGCCTAACTAATCAAATCACAAGACAACCACTTGAACAATCATCCTTAATTCCTAGGTTAAGCCTAAACTCCACTAGGCAGCTCCTGACAATAAACTTCTTTAGTGAAAAGATTTAAGTTTACTTGATCAATTAGCTAGGTAAGAATAGTGATATAAAGAGGTCAATGACCAATTAAGTACCTCCTTTCTTATGGAGCGCCTTATGCAACCCCTAAACCTTGCCTTAGACATTAACAGAATCAAATAAACTTAAACCGGTGCACTCAAGAATTTCTTATTTTCTATTGAACTCGAATCTTTAAGGACCAACGTCTAATAAATTTTAGGACCTGGGTTTGTGTAGTGAGGAATTAGTAGTTTTTTGGGCTAAGAAACGGGTGATGAAATTTCTCACCTTATCTTGATTTAGGATTTTTGCCCTTAAAAGTATTTTCAAGCGTCTGCTTAATCAAAATGCTCAAATCACTTTGGTGAATTCCTACTAACTATATGCAATGCAACCCTAAAAATTAAAAGCAACTACAAGAAGATGTAAAATTTTTTTAATTAGGGTCAATAAACAAACAAATGTGAGAGAGAGAGAGCTTTTATTTGAATTTATTTATTCAAGTGAAGGATGGATTTTATTATGGTTAACAAGAGAATTTTTTAAATTAATTCTTAATTGTCTCTTATTATGAAAATCTAACTAGAGGGTGGACTTAAAAATCATAAGAAAGAGAACTCACATTTTAAAGAGATTTGGCCCCTCTTGAAGCAAATCTTCTTCTTCAATCTTTATTTTTTTTCTAGTTCAATTCTTCACAGTGAAACACAAATCAAAGAACCAAAATAGAAAAATCTTAATTACAAGCACCTTTCCCGACAACGGCGTCAAAAACTTAATGAAAATAAAATACAAAAGTTACAAGTACACAACAATTAAGTTATAGTATTTAAAATATCGATCCACCGAGAAGGAGTGTATTAGAAAGACAATCCAAAATAGGTTCTTGAAATGTATAGGAACAAATGAATGAGTGTAGAGTTTGGTTGCGTGTTTTGGGTATAGGTTTGTCACAAAATAAAAGGCTAAAACAAGAGGGAAGAATGAGAGAAAGGGCAGAAAACTAAGAGGGAAATCAAAGAGAGAATCAAATCAAAATAAGAAACAAATAACAAGATGGAGGAAAACAAGTGAGAAGACTAGGAATTTAGGATTGAATCCACTAGTTAATTTCAATTTGAATTTAAGAATTACTTTTTTTTTATTCTCATATTACTTAGAATTATTAAGCATAGACTATCAAGTTACTAAAAACAAGCATAACCTATCAAAACATATTTAAGCAATATTACTACTCATAAAAGAAATAAACAATTAGATAGTAACTAGAACTAAAAAGCATAAACTATCAAACCATTTAAGATAAGTATAGCCTATCAAATTCTTTTTCTATCAATTAGTTCTCTAGTTGATTATCCTAAACATAATCATTTTAAGCACAAAAGTGAGTAATTTAAAACCAAAAGGAAATTAAACTAGTTTTATCTAATCCTAAAATTCATACAAGAGATTAGCTACTCATGCTAGAAAATAAAAGCAAGAAATTAAAATCTAAACTAGAAAGCATGGAAGGAAATAATTCTAAATTACAAAGTAAGAAAAGAAAAAAAATAAATCTACACTACAAAGCATGAAATAAAAGAGCAAGAAAATAAATCTATACTACAAAGTATAAAAAAACTTACACTAGAAAGCAATAAATCTATACTACAAAATATGAAATAAACTCCTAAAATATGCAATTCTAAAATAAAAATAAAAGTGAAAAATAAAACTTACATTGCAAGGGGTTAGAACCTTGTGAAGCAAATCTTCATCTTCATCATTAAAAGAGAAGAAGAACAAAAATTAAAAAGGAAGAAATTTTTTATTTATTGTAAATAAAAAGTTTATAATTTTGGAAGACCTTCTTAATTAAGAGTTGCCCTTCTCTCTAAACAGGAGTTTATAAAATTTTCTACATCTCCAAACCCCTTACCCTCCACCCCTATTTATAGCATACAACCTTCTACCATAATCCTTGCATTAAGCTCGGGTTTCTAGAAATTTAAATCAGCCATTAATACGTTTCTGTTGCAAACTAATCGATTAGCTAATCGATTAGTTTCCAACAATTCTAACAAAACTTTGTTGACTTTATTGACTTCGTCTTCTTTGGGCTTTTGGGCCTTGAGGGCTTCTTCTAGGCTTCATAGGCTTCAAAATGAGAAATTTTAATTCTTTTAAGCGCTTATTAGATAATTCTTTATTACCTATAAATTAAGATAAAAAATATTATTAGTAGATATATTTATTCAAATAAAATAGATAATAAGGGTATAAAAGTGCAATTAAATGTAATGATCACTTTGTATTTCAGATCTAAGATGTTTTTGAAAGTGAGTGGGTTTATAAATAAATTGGTGAATTTTGGGTTTATAGCAAAAGAACTCTTTATATGATCCTTCATTAAGCTAGGGTTTCTAGAAATTAAAATTAGCCATTGATCGTTTTTGTTGCAAACTAATCGATTAGCTAATTGATTAGTTAATCAATTAGCCCATCGATTAGTTTCCAACAATTCTAACAAAACTTTGTTGACTTTATTGAGTTTGTCTTCTTTGGGCTTTTAGGCTTTGAGAGCTTTTCTAGGCTTCAATATAGGCCTCAAACTGAGAAATTTTAATTCTTTTAAGCTTATTTGATAATTCTTTATTACCTATAAATTAAGATAAAAAATATTATTAGTAGATATATTTATTTAAATAAAATAGATAATGAGGGCATAAAAGTGCAATTAAATGTAATGATCACTTTGTATTTCAGGTCTAAGATATTTTTGAAAGTGAGTGGGTTTATAAATAAATTGGTGAATTTTGGGTTTATAGCAAAAGAACTCTTTATATGATCCTTCATTATATTATTATATTATATTATTGGAGTTGATGGAACATTTCGAGTTTATAATTAATATTTAAAGTGGGTGAGCTTAAAAGAAAATTGGGTTAGCCTATCCGGTTTATAGATAAAATCTTATTTATTTATTATTACTTTTAACCCCAGTGAATTGACGTTACAGAGCTGTGTAAAGTTTCAAACCCATGGAGCATTATGTACTTGAGATGGATTTTTGAAGTGGTGGACTTAAAAGAAAATTGGGTTGAAACTTTGGGTTTGTAAATAAAAATATATTTACTCATTGTTTTTTAAACCATATGCTATCGGGTTGTTCCGTAGCATAAACAGTGCTATGCTACAATGCTAATCCCAATAACTTTAGTATACATACAAATAAATAAATATAAGGGAAATTTGCATAGAGGAACTAAAAAAAGTTGGACTATGCATCCCCCACCTCCATAAAAAGTCAACCTCTTGTAAGCACCTTGACCCAAGTTTCTAAGCTAAAACACCCCAAGCCCAACATTGTATACCATATTTTTAAGTATTGTCCACTTTACCCTTTTGTACCCATTAAAGAATATTTTATTTTAACTTATTGGGCATCCCTCTTTCATTAAACAGTACGAAGTGACATAAAATATGGGTTGAAGAGAGCTAGGGAGAGTGCCATTAATGGCTGGAAGAGTTATTTTGGAGGGAAAGTGGAAATTGGAGGGAAACATATAAGTTCCCTCCCAAAAATACCCCATGTCAATGTAATTGTTCGCGAGGAAAAATTAGAAAATTGATCTATTCTATTTGAAGAATAATGAATACAATCTCTCGAATGCAATCTCTCTCTCTAAGATAAAAAGAAATTACAACTTCCTCGATCGGTTGCCCGATTTACAAAAGAGGGAAGGTTCAACGAAGACCCTTCCCTTTATTTAATCTGGGTTCTTCACGGTAGCGGTGGGAGCTTGAGCCTTGTATCCGTTGGCGATCCGGCCGTCTTGACTCGTGGGGCGAGGTTGAAAAAGAACCCGAGGAACAAGTTTAGAACTTCATAAAGCAAGTTTATAACTCTAACGAGTTTGATAACTCAAGCAATGAGTTTTGTAACTCTGTATGAGTTTAGATGCCAAGCCAAACCAAGCCCCGAATCTCTAAAAGCCAAGGCCACCAAAGGTCCTCTCCGAACAAAAGGAACCAACTCCCTTTCGCCAAAAGCCCTCCTCAATCCAAAAGAACCAACCCAGGCCAAAAACCAACCCTTGAGCCCGCCGAGCTTTCGGCTATTTATAGGAGTTTTAAGGGGTATAACTGACCCCTATAATCGCTCCTAAATGAGGGTTAATGGCCCTCAGATCGTGCAAAATAGTTTTAGAACTGTTAAAATCGTGTTTGAACGAGTCAAAACGCGGAATTCGCGTTTTGGAGCAAGCCTCGCGTCTGCGTTTTGAGCTTCGAACGCGGGCCATGTGTGCCGCGTTTTGAGCTTCGAACGCGGGCTGTGTGTGCCGCGTTTTGAATTGAAGCTGGTGGCGGACCATGTGCTCAGCGTTTGGGCTTGAGCAGCGGGCCATGTGCTCCGCGTTTTGAATTGAAGCGGGTGGCGGACCATGTGCTCCGCGTTTTGAATTGAAGCGGGTGGCGGACCATGTGCTCCGCGTTTTGAATTGAAGCGGGTGGCGGACCATGTGCTCAGCGTTTGGGCTTGAGCGCGGGCCATGTGCTCAGCGTTTGGGCTTGAGCGCGGGCCATGTGCTCCGCGTTTTGAATTGAAACGCGGGGATGAGTCCCGCGTTTTCCTTTGAAGAGACCAATACTTGTGATCTCTTTTCACAAGGATTGTCAACTTGTAATCCTCGTACTCTGGAGACATTAGCTTCTGATTCTCCTTTGTCATCGTGAAAGTCGTTAGCTTGTAACCTTCATCGATAGTGTTTCGCGGATATTGGCGTCTTGATAATTTTTTCTGACCTCTGAGAACCCCTCCAAAGTTTTCGAAAGTTCGCGGTTGACTGGGACGGGCTTTCGGAATACTTTGGATATCTTCTTTTGGTTGATCCTGAGAAGGTATTGCTCCTCATTCTGTCTTCAAAGAAGTTGCGTTCTGCTTTTGCCCACGCTAGTCGTTCGTCTTGCCTGGGTGAACTCCGGCGTTTTTTGCTCTCTCTTTTTTTTTTGAGATGCAGGAGTGACCGTAGCGTCTTGAACTTTACTACGTGAGACTGATCCTCGCGATTTGAGGTTGAAACAAAAACGCGGGCGCGACCATCGCGTTTTTTGTGTTGAAACGCGGGGGTGGTCCTTCGCGTTTTATGAGTAAAACGCGGGGATGAACCCCACGTTTCCAACTAAGTCTTTTAGACTTTTCTTTAAGGTGCCAAAAGTATAGTGTTAACTTGGCATGCCTTTCATGCTTGTTGTTTGAACAAGCTTTTGGGGACTTATCACTCTATTGTGAAGAGTTGATAAATTGATTTTATCATCAGAGGTGAAATTTTTAACTTGATGATGATTTTTGAGGACTTATCGCTCTATTGAAGAGAGTCGATAAGTTGATTTTATCAGAGGTGTGGAGTTAACTTGATAAGGTTGGATATTTGTGATTTGAACAAGATTTTGAGGACCTATCGCTCTATTAAAAAGAGTCGATAGGTTGATTTTATCAGAGGTGTGGAGTTAACTTGATAAGGTTGGATACTTATGGTTTGAACAAGACTTTGGGCTTGTGGTGTTAACAAGGCTTTGGGGCTTGTAGTTTGAACAAGGCTTCGGGCTTATGGTGTGAATAAGGCTTTGGGCTTGTGGTGTTAACAAGGCTTTGGGCTTATGGTGTGAATAAGGCTTTGGGCTTATGATGTGAACAAGGCTTTGGGCTTGTGGTGTTAACAAGGCTTTGGGCTTGTGTTGTGAACAAGGCTTTAGGCTTATCATCCTATTGAGGAGAATTGATAAGTTGACTGTCAGAGGTGTGAGGTTAACATGACAAGATTGTGTTGCGATGTGAGCAACTTTGTGGACTTATCATCCTATTGATGAGGATTGATAAGTTGGTTATCAAGCTCTGCTGAGGATGTGTACAGATTTTGATAGGATTGTGTTGCAATTTGAACAACTTTGTGGATCTATCATTCTATTGAAAAGGAATGATGAGTTGATTGACGAGGTTTAGTTGTGATTTGAACAATTTTGAGGAACTTATCTGCTAGGGAGGATTGATAAGTTGATTATATCATCAGAGGTATAGTGTTGACTTGATGAAGATATGTTGCGATCGGAGCAACTTTGAGGACCTATCATCCTGTTGAGGAGGATTGATAAGTTGATTACGATTTAAGCAAATTTGAGGGCTTATCATCCTATTGATGAGGATTGATAAGTTGATGTTAGAGGAGTTTACCTCGCATGTGACGTTGCGCTACGATGTTGAATACGTAGACTTTGTCGTCTTTACGGGCAAGAGACTAGCAAACAGCGTGTTGGCGTTGACTTTAGGGTTATTGGCCAACCCCGACCATCAACGGACTTGATGAGCCTTTACCGATTACCGTTTGAATCGGGCTAGCATGCATTATCCGAATCCGTTGCATGTGGCGTTGTGCTAAAAGAATAAAACTCTTTTAGGCTTAATGCTACGATATTGAATACGTGAGGCTTCGTCTTTCTGAGAATAGACTACCCTTGCATGTATTAGGTGCGATCTTATCTCTGCTTAGGTGTCGAGATAAAATTCCCGATTTGAATTCGGTGTCTTCTTTGATCGGTAAAGACTAAACCGCAACGTATTAGACGCTGACTTATCCCTACTTAGGATTCGATAAAATTCCCGATTTGAATTCGGTGTCTTCTTTGATCGGTAAAGACTAAACCGACAGCGTGTGTTAGGCGTTGACTTATCCCTACTTAGGATTCGGGATAAAATTTTCCATACATGGCGTGGATTGTGGTGTTATTAATAACAACACGGAGGATTTATCGCTCTATTGAAGAGAGTCGATAAGGTGATTGTCGAGGTGTCGTTAACATGACAAGGATACGTTGCGATTGGAGCAACTTTGTGGACCTATCGCTCTATTGAGGAGAGTCGATAAGTTGATTGTCGAGAGGTGTTAGGTTAACATGACAAGATTGTGTTGCGATGTGAGCAACTTTGTGGACTTATCATCCTATTGATGAGGATTGATAAGTTGGTTATCAAGCTCACGAGGATGTGTACTGATTTTGATAGGATTGTGTTGCAATTTGAACAACTTTGTGGATCTATCATTCTATTGAAAAGGAATGATGAGTTGATTGACGAGGTTTAGTTGTGATTTGAACAATTTTGAGGAACTTATCCGCTAGGAGGATTGATAAGTTGATTATATCATCGAGGTATAGTGTTGACTTGATGAAGATATGTTGCGTCGAACAACTTTGAGGACCTATCATCTGTTGAGGAGGATTGATAAGTTGATTACGATTTAAGCAAATTTGAGGGCTTATCATCCTATTGATGAGGATTGATAAGTTGATGTTAGAGGAGTTTACCTCGCATGTGACGTTGCGCTACGATGTTGAATACGTAGACTTTGTCGTCTTTTACGGGCAAGAGACTAACCGGCAACGCGTGTTAGGCGTTGACTTTAGGGTTATTGGCCAACCCCCAGCCATCAACGGACTTGATGAGCCTTTACCGATTACCGTTTGAATCGGGCTAGCATGCAGATTATCTGAATCCGTTCTGCATGTGACGTTGTGCTAAAAGAATAAAACTCTTTTAGGCTTAATGCTACGATATTGAATACGTAGGCTTCGTCTTTCTCGCGGGAATAGACTACCCGGCTGCATGTATTAGGTGCAGTCTTATCTCTGCTTAGGTGTCGAGATAAAATTCCCCAGATTTGAATTCTGGTGTCTTCTTTGATCGGTAAAAGACTAAACCGGCAACGTGTATTAGACGTTGACTTATCCCTACTTAGGATTCGGGATAAAATTCCCCAGATTTGAATTCTGGTGTCTTCTTTGATCGGTAAAAGACTAAACCGGCAACGTGTGTTAGACGTTGACTTATCCCTACTTAGGATTCGGGATAAAATTTTCCAGCCCTGTGAGGCGTGGATTGTGGTGTTATTAATAACAACCTGGAGGATTTATCGCTCTATTGAAGAGAGTCGATAAGGTGATTGTCAGAGGTGTCAGGTTAACATGACAAGGATACGTTGCGATTGGAGCAACTTTGTGGACCTATCGCTCTATTGAGGAGAGTCGATAAGTTGATTGTCAGAAGAAGTCGCCTTGCTAATAACGAGACGAGCTAATCTTAACTTTGTGGGGATTGCGTTGCGATGTGAGCAACTTTGTGGGCTTATCATCCTATTGGAGAGGATTGATAAGTTGATTGTCAGAGGTGTTAGGTTAACATGACAAGATGTGTTGCGATTGGAGCAACTTTGTGGACTTATCATCCTATTGGAGAGGATTGATAAGTTGGTTTTGGTGGTGCTGCTGCACGTTGAAGTGCTTACATTGTCAAAAGTGTTTTGTTAACTTAACAATGTTTGGAATTCATTTTTCTACTTGGAAAAATAATAAATAATCAACCCCCAGTCTGTAATTATTCTGGGTTGATACAAACCGAGTCTTCGGCCTCGCGATTTAGAGCCGGGTCATCAATAACCGGTCTTGGTCGGCTTCAATCCTAGCAATAATTGCTTGACTGTTATACGAGAGACTAGTTGTTTCGGGAGCGATATTTTACAACCCCATTCGAGCTAGGAGATTGGTTTGTAAATTGTGCCGACAGTGTCAATCGAGGCGGTTGTGTCATACTGTCGAGCATCGAAGAGCCATGCCGGAACCGTTCGGCGAAGACTTTGATAGGCTCTCCTCCTTTTGCTTAATGGCGAGGAGAGAAGTGACAGTGATTTCCGTGTCATCTTCAAAGAATCGTGACAGGAAGAGTCTCTAAATCGCCCATTTCGGATACATCCTGGGCGGTTTCATGAACCATTCAAAGGCAACCCCTTGAGGGTGCCAATGAACAAACGAGTTGTTATAGCATCGTTTGACATCCCATTCGATCGTGACTTAAAATGGTAGATGTGTTGGTTCGGTGATCCCGTGCCGTCGAAAGCTTGTAGCGTCGGGATTTTGCATTTTGAAGGATAAGGAACCGTATCCCATTCTGCAAGATATGGTCTGACAACCCCCTGATCTTGGAGCTCGCACCTATTAGCCATGGCATTGAGGCGGGCTTCCAGTTCTCGCATTTTTACCGATTGAGGACTTTGCTCATTTTCGGCCTCTCTCCCTTCTTTAGAGGAGGATTCTGGCTGAGGTGTTGAGCTAGCCATGTGACCTTGAGCCCTATCTGCAACAAGTTGGGCTACCATTTCTCGAAGTTGATCGATGGACTCTTGTTGTGATCGCAGGGCTTCTTGTATCATAGCCTGATACTTTTCGAGCCTCTTCTTGAGATCTTCATCATTCTCCGTCGTGTAGACAGTGCTCACATGCTCCACGAAAGAACTAGAGGATTGAGATTCTGCGATGGCTGAATGCTCATCATCGGACTCAATTCCTTTAGCCAACTTTTGATAGTTGACGGGGGATATGACCCCTGTTCGAGTCCGCGTATGTCGGTAAACTCCGTCGGAGTCATTCAAGGCCTCTTTCAAGCCGGGGGACTGATTTGCCTCTGGCTCATCGGAGCTAGAGATCGACAGTCTGTCTACTCCGATCATGTTAGAAGTGACTCCAAGGTATTCGACCTCTGAAGTCTCCTTCCTATGAGGGTGTCATCGTTCGGCGGACCAAATGATATTTGTCAAGTGGTCAAACACCGACGGCTTGGCCGCATATGAGCAGCGTCGATATGCCGATGATTTGGCACTTGGAACGCGAAGATCGCGTTTGAGCAATTGAACGCGGGGTTGTGACCGCGTTTAGGTGGTGAACGCTAGGTCCGCGTTTGAACGCTTGGGCGGGTTGAGACCCGCCCGTGATGGGACGCAGGGTCACGCAATCCGCAACGCCGAGGTTCGCTGAAAATTGAACGCGGGGTTGTGACCCGCGTTTTATAGTGGGGACGCGAGGATCGCGTGCAACCCCCAGCTGAACGCGAGGTTCGCGTTTGAAAAATTGAACGCGGGGTTGTGACCCGCGTTTTATAGTGGGGACGCGAGGATCGCGTGCAACCCCCAGCTGAACGCGAGGTTCGCGTTTGAGCAATTGAACGCGGGGTTGTGACCCGCGTTTTGACTGTGAAACGCGCCATTGAGGGTTGCGTCACCGCTTCGCGAGGCTCGTGTTCGGCACATAAGCGAGGCTTGCGTTACGTAAAAAGCGAAGCTTCGGGATCGCGTTTGAGCATTTGAACGCGAAGTTCGCGTTGGTTGGTCGATTGGCCGTCTCGGGGCTGTGTTCTTCGGCGAGCAGCACTCCTTCTCGCCTGACTTGAGGCTTTTGCAGTGACATCACGATCTTTACTGATCAAGTTAGCCACGGCCACCGAAGAAACTTTGGTCTCCTTAGAGGCTTTGTGGATCTTGCGCATAGCCTTGGGGCTAAGGGATCCGGAGGAGAGTGCCTTCTCGAACTTGGCTTGATCGAACTCTACAGTCAGAGTTTCAACAGTCGTCCCAATGAGCTTGACGTCGGATTGCGCCACCACCTCTTCATCGGTGAAAAAGATCGTCCCCAGCGGAGTCGCCATCTTTTGTTCGCGAGGAAAAATTAGAAAATTGATCTATTCTATTTGAAGAATAATGAATACAATCTCTCGAATGCAATCTCTCTCTCTAAGATAAAAAGAAATTACAACTTCCTCGATCGGTTGCCCGATTTATAAAAGAGGGAAGGTTCAACGAAGACCCTTCCCTTTATTTAATCTGGGTTCTTCACGGTAGCGGTGGGAGCTTGAGCCTTGTATCCCGTTGACGATCCGACCGTCTTGACTCGTGGGACGAGGTTGAAAAAGAACTCGCAGGAATAAGTTTAGAACTCGCAAAGCAAGTTTATAACTCTAACGAGTTTGATAACTCAAGCAATGAGTTTTGTAACTCTGTATGAGTTTAGATGCCAAGCCAAACCAAGCCCCGAATCTCTAAAAGCCAAGGCCACCGAAGGTCCTCTCCGAACAAAAGGAACCAACTCCCTTTCGCCAAAAGCCCTCCTCAATCCAAAAGAACCAACCCAGGCCAAAAACCAACCCTTGAGCCCGCCGAGCTTTCGGCTATTTATAGGAGTTTTAAGGGGTATAACTGACCCCTATAATCGCTCCTAAATGAGGGTTAATGGCCCTCAGATGGTGTAAAACAGTTTTGGAACTGTTAAAATCGTGTTTGAACGAGTCAAAACGCGGAATTCGCGTTTTGGAGCAAGCCAGCGTCTGCGTTTTGAGCTTGAGCGGGCCATGTGCTCCTCGTTTTGGGCTTGAGCGGGCCATGTGCTCGCGTTTTGAATTGAAGCGGCGGCGGGCCATGTGCTCCTCGTTTTGGGCTTGAGCGGGCCATGTGCTCAGCGTTTTGAATTGAAGCGGCGGCGGGCCATGTACTCGTGTTTGGACTTGAGCGGGCCATGTGCTCGCGTTTTGAATTGAAGCGGCGGCGGGCCATGTGCTCCGCGTTTTGAATTGAAGCGGCGGCAGGCCATGTGCTCCTCGTTTTGGGCTTCGAACGCGGGCCATGCGCTCCGCGTTTTTTTTGAATTGAAACGCGGGGATGAGTCCCGCGTTTTCCTTTGAAGAGACCAATACTTGTGATCTCTTTTCACAAGGATTGTCAACTTGTAATCCTCGTACTCTGGAGACATTAGCTTCTGATTCTCCTTTGTCATCGTGAAAGTCGTTAGCTTGTAACCTTCATCGATAGTGTTTCGCGGATATTGGTTGTCTTCAGTAATTTTTTTTACAGCCTACAGTAATATCTTCTTTCCTCTTTCTATTCTACTCAACAACCTTCAACAACCAAAATATGGGTTGAGGAGAGCTAGGGAGAATGCCATTAATGGCTATGAGAGTTATTTTGGAGGGAAAGTGGAAATTGGAAGGAAACATATAAGTTCCCTCTAAAAAATACCCCATGTCAATGTAATATCTTCTTCCCTTTTTCTATTCTACTCAACAACCTTCAACAACCTTCAACAACCAAAATGGAAGATTCTTCAATGTGTGTGATTTCATTTAACACAAATGCAACCCTCATTAAAGTCAATTCTACAATAAGTTTAGTTGATTTGAAGATGCAAACTGCACAGAATTTAAGAGTATCGTATGAAAGTTTGGAGATAACTTACTCTCTTGAGAAGTTCCCCAATGTCGCGTTTGAGATTTTAAAAGATGAAGACATTCTCAACATGATAGACTATCACTGTTTAATGGGATTAAGTATGATAACCATGACTGTCACTGAAAGAGATGAAGAATCCGCATGATATAGGAATGACTTGAGCTTATGTAAGTATTCAAAAATTATTTTCGGGTTACGGATACGTTATAATAGGGACTGTGATATTTACGTGTTATGTGTGACCTGAAGACATTGCACGTGACATATCGACTTTATTTGTGACATATACTAGTTAACAGTTATTTGCAATCATTACACGTAACTTATATGTATGCTATATTCAACATGCAATCTTCCTGATGTAAGCTCACAGTCATCGGAGTATATCGAGGAATCTTATAAGAGGATTCCAATAGAGGAATCAGCGAGGATCCTAAACGACAATCCTCAAGGAGAGCATGTGTGGGTGATGAACGACATAGTAGGTGACTCGACACGAATCCCAGCATGGTGGCACGAGATAATTACTGGAGAAGGGCAACAATTTAAAAGCGTAAAAAAAGTTAGAATTGCTCTTATATACTACTCTTTCTAGATGGGACATTTCTGAAAGATCGTTATAAAGGAATCTATATTATTTACTATCCTGGTTAGTCTACTAATTTCTTAATGAATCCTTTAAAACTTATATGTGATTTGTTAACCTTCAATGTGACATTTCAGAACGTTATGTGACCTATAAGCATATCATGTGATATTTCAACGACATATGTGACACTTCAGATCTAAATGTGATTCTTCATTCTTCAATGTGACATTTCGATCTGTTCTGTGACATTTTAATCTGTTATGCAATATTTTGGTCTTGTATGTGATATTTAGACCTTATATCTGACATTAACATATTATATGTGACAGTTAGAACTCATTCATCATTTAACAAATGATTTATCCTTTTAATCATTATTTAAAGGTACCAAATGAAGGTGATGGAAATAAACTCACAAGATCGCCATCATTGAACAAGAAGAAAGGCAATTCAAGCGTTTATTTGTGTCCTATAGTGCATGCATATAGGGGTTTTAAAGGGATGTAGGCCATTCTTTGTTTCTAGATGGGACATTTCGAAAGATCGTTATAAAGGGATCTTATTAGATGCGATTGCTTATGATGGTAATCAAGGCATATTTACACTCGCCTTTGCTTCGTGACCAAGAGAATGAAGCGAATTGGAGTTGGTTTATTTAAGCATTGCAAGATATTTTGTACAATCAAACAGAACCATATAATCCACCCCAACCTCTAGTCATTTTTTGATTCCCACAAAGGAATAAAATAATCTTTGAAAAATAATTGGGCTTAATTTTGTATTTTTGGTATAATGTAGCTAAATATTGTGGCACTATCGATTGTTTATGATCTTTAATTGTTATATGTGATAAATATATGGTATATGTGATTTTTTACGTTACATGTGATGTTTACTTGTTATATGTGATAGTTTATAGTTATTTGTGATCTTTATGTATTGGTCGTGATACTTGACTTTCATTTGTGATATTTATTTGTTACATGTGATGTCTACTTGTTATATGTGATGGTTTATAGTTATATGTGACCTTTTGTGTTATTTGTGACATTTACCTATTATATGTGATAGTTTATAGTTATCATTGACCTTTACGTGTTGTTTGTGACACTTAACTTTTATTTATGATATTTTCACCGCGGATGGTTTGTCAGATTTTGTGTTAGTGAAGTTTGGTTTGATACATATAATATTTATTTGCAGATATGATCATATCACTTCTATAATTGCCGATTTTGTGTTAGTGAAGTTTGGTTTGATACATATAATATTTATTTACAGATATGGTCATATCACTTTCATTATTGCCGAATCATTCAACAGTTGGATTCGTGTGGCAAGAATACTTCCTATTTGCGATATGATGGATCACATTCGTATGCAAATAATGGAAAGGATGAATACTCGCCGCGAGATGACAAGAAAATGGAATAGCCATTACAAATGCCATATAATATGCCAAACAAAAGTTCATGTAGTAATCACAAATGTACATTTCATATTTTATCACCACAAGTCTCAGAATTTATAAATAATGTATAAACATCCAACATCCAACAACGTTATACAAGTTTGTCTAATACTTTCACTCAATTAATGGTACATCATTACTCCTAAAATTTAAGTTATATTATTTAACATTTCATCATTAAAAATCACAAGTCTCAAAATTAACCCCAAGATACAAAAGATATTCAGGATCGTCTACATCTTATTTGAGACTCAGCTTCTTCAATTGTCGGCCTTCACATATAATTTGGCGACAAGTCATGCCCTTAATATTTCGGACTTCCTTTGTAAAACTTCAATGTCCATGACCTCCTTTCTTTCTAGGATCGCTTTGATGTATAAATATGCATGTATGCCATAAATCGTACCTAAATAAAAAGAGGTGAAGTAATAGTCATATCGATAATAAATAAGATTATATATCATATTAAATGTGTAAAATTCACGGTGATACAAAAACATTACGGATAATATCTAGCATAATAGAAAATGATAAATTATCATAAATAATGAGTATAAGTCACAGAATGTATAAATATCACATAACACTAGCATATGTCAGCGATAGGGAGTATATGTCACACAAAATGTATAAATATCACATGAGAAATGTATATGTCACCGACAAAGCGTATATGTCACACAAACTGTATAAAATGTCTCATAACACTAGTATTTATTATAAAAAATAGAGAGTGCCCGTATGGTGCAGGAGTTATTATAAACAGAAAATTATAAAATGTGATAGAAGAATACTTAAAACATATTAGTCTTGCAAATTTATCCAATATAAAGAGTGAATAGGATCATCCAAACCCTTTATAGCATCCCCAAAGTCTGCTAAAGCAAGCATGAGACTCTATTCAAACATAATAAGTACACCAAAGAAAAATACTTAATAAACAACTAAAATAACAAGCACGGAAAATTTTCTACATGTACCAGCACAAGTAAACTGAAGAAAATCCAATTACGGCACCTTACCCAATTAAGCACCCTAATCACAAAATCCCTAAATTTAAGCCCAAAAACTCCCTAGAATTCCATCATCCAAATTAGACGAAACTTTGACCCGTATCCATTTCTCAAAATGAGATTTTTAGCAAAATAATCGAGGCAAACTAAAAAAATTACACCAAGAATCGAAGTGGGCTCATCTGAAAACTCCAAAAGGGCATCTCAACGACCAGAGAATCGACCAAAAAAAAGAATTGAGGGCGAAATCGAGATGAGTTTCTAATTTTCTTACCTTTTAGGGGAGCGAGGAGACGCAGGGGCAAAATCGAGAGGAGAGAGAAGGAGGAAAGAGAGAGGGAAAAGATTCAAGTTCGAGTCGGGTTCTCCGTCGGCCAAGAGAAGCGAGATCTTGAGAGGAAGAGGATGGTGAGAAAATTGGTTGCGGGAGGAAGAGGGTGATGGAGTTGAAGAGGTTCATTTTTAAATGAGGGTATTTTGAATGACCTTATTGGAGTGGGATTATCTGATCTTAGAGGGGTAGTTGCACTAAACTTTATGTATAAGGGTTTGGGAGAATGAGTTTTTTGGCTGGGGTGGGGGTGCATAGCCTAACTTTTTTTTGGTTCCTCTATGTAAATTTCCCTAAATATAAATATAAATTGTATTATTCTATTTGCTCTTCATAAGAGAAAACACAACAATTTTATATATTATAGTACAAAATAATGTAATTGTTATAGATTTTTTTTTTGTGTTTTCCCCTAGTCCTATAGCACTAATAAAATCCTTTGGATCCAGGCAGGCCCCCCCGCCTTTAGCCGATGCAATTTGTCTCCATCCGCTGCCCACGCTAGCCTTTGCACAGAAAAGAAAAGAAGCAAGGAATCCACAAAACAGCAAACACCAACCTATCGCGGTTCCCACTTCTGCCCCCACCCTCTATACCATCTCATCTCAATCAACTCTTCCCCAAAAAAAACCGATTTTCTATTCGAATACGAGACAGCTGATCTTAGTTTAGCCCCACAGGTCCCCTTACTAGGCCGTAGCCTGCTGCGGGCCTGCTCCCAGCAGCGTTACCACCTACTCCTGCTCAGGGCCAACTGCAGCAATTACCAACTTTTTTTTTCTGATTACCCCAAAAACAAAACAAAATTGTCAAATATCCACTCCTCACCCTCCACGTATGTCGTACGCGCTCCTTAATGATGCTACCTCATCATCATTCATCGTAATCCTCAGCCCTGATTCATTATTTTGTTGCCTTTTTTAGAATCGCGTTTGAAAAAGGGGGAAAAAAGTGAAATATTTATACACGCAACTGGAACCTGCTCCCGCTCCCTCGATCACCTACCCAAAGTCACTGATTCAGTAAAACCCCCTCTTTGAATTTTTCTGATCCAACAACTTTGACCCCCAAAACATCCAAATCCATGGTGGTGATTGATGAGTCCCCGCCGACGGAGGGCCCCTCCGCCGCCGATCTGGGCCCCACCCAGGCCCTCTCCCTCCGGGTCCGCGGCGGCGGCGGCGGGAATGGGATTAGTAAGGAGATGAGGGATTTGGAGGAGCTGTTCTCGAAGTTGAACCCGATGGCTGAAGAGTTCGTGCCGACCTCGATCACGGATCGGAGTTACTACGGCGAAAATGGGGGAAGGATCACTAGGGTTTACTTCAAGGGAACAAGGGATTTTGGGGGTTCTGCTAGAAAGGTGCCATTTTTGTTTTTGTCAATTTAACTTAAAACTTGGATCTTTCATATTAATAAATTTTATGTTCAAATATGTATATGCTTATTTAGTTTTAGTGATTAACTTGTTTTTTCAGTGAAAAATTATAATAATGTCTTTTAGTACTTTTCTAGAAATTTTTTTAATTACTAGTTTACTTGGGCCTTATCTGATTGAATATTTTTGGGTATTAGAAGAAGGGTAGGTTTGATAATCAAGGGAAGAGAAGGGCTAACAACAGAACTAGTATGGCACAGAGAGAGGATGTGATCAGGAGGACTGTTTATGTCTCTGACATTGATCATCAGGTAATTTAGAGTCACGGTATATTGTGCTTTATTTGATTGCAGCGTGTAATATGATCTGCAGTAATTTAATCAGGCTCCACGCTTAGTTCTAGGCTTGATATGTGCCTTTAAATACAAGAATATACCTTATACGCTGCACAATGCAGATGCTTTAGTAATTCCATTTTGTGGGTTATGTAGCAAACACATTTTGGATGAAAGAAGTGTGTAATCTTCAAATGGACGAATCTTTGGATAGACTTTTCTCTGAATCTTGCTTTACCGAGTTACATGTTTCTTCTTTTCCTTGGTATAGTTTGCCATACAATTTCATTAGAAGTTCTGCTTCCCAAAGGGACTCCAGGAGGACTTGTCCTTCTCAGTTACAAAAGGTAGGATTTCTTGGAACCATTTAATGAAAATCCATAGGCCATTAAATTAAAAAGAAAAAAAAAAAGAAATAAACTTCTAACCAAGTTCCATTCTCATTTACCCCAAAAAAAAAAAACACACACACTTTCACATTTAAGCTTACTTCCTATTCTTTTTCCACTGATTCGATTATAGACTCCTTGACTTCCATGTTCTATTTACATAACCAAAAGGGAATGAACACCTCCTTTTAATCTTACCACTAGGAAAGAACTATTTCTATGGTAGAGTTTTCTCACAAGCAGCAGAACACTTAGCTTTCTGAAAAATCTTGTTTTTCAGAGGTTCTTCAAATCTGCACGTTAGATTCTTCTCAGTAAAATTCTCCATAAAGCTTTGATCAGTAAACATGTTTTTGTACTGCAAATGTTCCATTTCTCGAGCTACCTCCATCATAGATGATTCTCGCTACAACCGGACATATTTTGTTTCATCTCTCTTTTCATTAGTAAACATGTTTACATACGCTAGAAGTCTAGAACTAAAACAAAAATTTGAAACGGAAATCTTGGTATTAGCTAACTTGTCAAAACTACAATGAGCACACAACACCAAAATTGGTTTCTTGAACGCCTGGGTTGTTTTTAGTAGTTAACTCTTTCCAAAGAGTATTAACAACAGAAATTGCTATATGGAGGCAATAGGAACACTTTATAATAAGCAGTTTGTATGAATTAGCTTACCGACTAAATAAGTCCTGCAAGATGTTTAGCAACCTGCTCATCACTTCTGTTATATTGCATCTTTGGTTTATTCTACTGATATGAATATCCACACTTGGGAATATAGTAACAGAGGTTATCTTGTAACCACACCACTTGCATCTTCATTTATGATCTGACAGCGGATTTAGAATATTATATCAAAGTCCAATTAGTGGTTGCATCAAAAAGCTTGACTAGAAAATGATGTTTGATTAGAAGGCCTCTCTGATCATATCCAAAATATTTTGTAGTACTTCTTATTGCGTTGTCTTAAAATCTGTGATGGATTATCCATTAATTTTCATTTTCACCTTCTTTATTTAGACCCTCCTTTTAGTATTTAAAATTAAGGCTTCGACAAATGTTTTATTATTAGGTTACAGAAGAACATCTAGCAGCTCTCTTCATCAACTGTGGACAGGTGAGGTCCTTATCTATCAAGTTATCTGTATGTGCGTAGAAAGTTTGATATTATTGCAATTGATCCTTATTTCATGTTGAAGGTTGTTGATTGTCGTGTGTGTGGCGATCCGAAATCTGTTCTTCGCTTTGCATTTATAGAGTTTACTGATGAGGGTAAACTTTCACTTCAACCTCCCATTCTTTGTTTCAACTTTCAATTCTATCAACTTATCATGTTATATTCAAACTATGTTGGTTTCTTACACTTTTTTGTCCAATATCAGAAGGTGCACGGGCTGCTTTAAGTCTGTCAGGAACTATGCTTGGATTCTACCCAGTAAAAGTGACGCCTTCTAAAACTGCAATTGCACCTGTTAACCCAACATTCTTGCCAAGGGTAAGCAAAGCTTTAACTTTTTATGCCCAATTCTGTGTAGATTTACCAATGCAAACCCTTGAAATAAACTTAGATAATCTTTCAAGTGGTTTTTTTTTCCATTGAGGCTAACTATTCCTGTGGCCTACAGTCTGATGATGAACGTGAGATGTGCGTTCGGACTGTTTACTGCACAAACATTGATAAGAAGGTAATTTTCATTGATTCTTTATTGTGGCTGCGTAGTGATTGTCTACTCTGTTTACTTATGGAGGATTCATTTCATGTAGGTTACTCAAGCAGAGCTGAAACTCTTTTTTGAATCGATATGTGGAGAGGTTCGTTGTTTTTAATCTAAGTTTATACAGGATGGATGACTTTTTTGTGAATCGTCATATAGTTATTAATGTTAAGGAAGTTATTCTTTGTGGGAGAGAATAAACTGAGGAGTACTCTCTTTTGATAGGTTTATCGCATGAGAGTGCTGGGAGACTATCGCCATCACACTTGCATTGCATTTGTTGAATTTGTAATGGTTAGCATTTCTTGCCCTTCTTGAGATGTTATTTTTCACATTTATGTTTTCTTTTCTTTTTTTTTCATAATGGATAATATTCAGATCAGACAAGTATATTAGTAAATGCATGCACTTGCATAAGCAAGCTAACATATGACCTGAAAAGAGAGTTGGATTCTAAAATGTGTAAAAAAAAAAAAGGAAATTTGACGCTCTAGTTTTTAAGAATTGTAGATAAAAAAATTAAAAGCTAGAACTCTATGTTGGCGCATGCTATAGCATGTTTTTCTTTGGTTTCAATCCAAATAGGGTAACTCAGGCAATAGGCAGTGATACTTATGTCCATCATTTTCTCCATTTACTAATCCTATGTTTTTCTTTGTATATTCCAAGAAGCAATCTACCTTCTCAACCAGTTCACATGGAGCATATAACGAAGCATGGAGTTCTACGTTGCACGGGGTTGGGGGTTATAAAGAACTTCTTTGCATAATTAAAAAATAATAGTACTTTATTTTTTTCCATATTGTTTCGTTCTGTGTCTTCATAATATAGAATTATAGATGCCATGATTACATAAATATGAAATTATATCCCATCATAAAAGGAAGAAATTTAATCTATGAGAGGTCTTGTTTAAAGCTAATAATTTTCCTGTTTTTATGATGGTGCTCTACTTTTATGTCTTTATAAAAGAGATAGCATGATCTTGTTTAAAGTCCTAAACTCAGTATTTATTTCCATGTAGTGGCTACTTCATGCATCTAGGCAATTGATATGTGCAACGATGTACTCAATAGGCTTGTGTTTGATGTCCTTTCCAGATGTCTTTTCCTTATCTTTATTCTTATGCATTTGCTTTGGTTCATGCTTTATGAGGTTTTTCTTATTGCCCATTGAATTTGTGCCTATACGTGCTAATACCATGTTCAAAATTACACAGTCGAGGCTCAGACATGTTTCTAAATTTATGATAAGAGCTATCAATTTTCTCATCTTACCTAGGTTACCCGGACACTTCATCTAGGCTCCCGTATCCGTGTCCTGTTTGTGTCCGACACTCCTTGGGCACTTCTTGAAGATATACATACATTTTAGACGTGTATTTAATTATATAACACATGCTTTAGTTCAAAAATACTTGGGATACACTTCTTGAATGTATATCGTACACTTCACCTCAAATTATGCTACTCATTGGACTTGCGACAGATTTGTTTTATCACATACCTAACTCATAAGTATGATTTTAAAGAGTCATTTTGGATATCTAGTTCAAAAATGTAGTATAATTACTCGATAAAAAACATGGAAATGGTATAAGGATTTTTGTTCTCACACCATGTGAATGAAAAACAATATCGGTCTCATGTAGATTATTAATTTTAATATGTATGTATATAGCCGTGTCTGCCTATATTAACTTTTAGGATTTTGTCAGGTCTCAGATTCAGACTGTCCGCGGTTTACACCCGCATTTGATTCGTGTAACATAGCATCTTACAAACAAGTCACACCTAAATGATCTTTAGAATTCAGTTGTATGAGTTTGTTTAGTGAGTTTATTTTCTTTCTTTGAATGCTTCTTGACATCTATATTGTCTTATACAAATTTAGGTGTTATGTTAACTTTTGTGTTTCTACATCTACTACATGTGTTATATTCTACACTAAATGTACTTTGTGCAATAATCATGAAACATTATATTGGCTTTCAACACTGCAGTACCGGATCTCAATTAAGAATGTCTTTCAGTCAATTAGATATTTTATTTTGTGCCAAAACTTGTACAAGGAGGTCTAGCCACAGTCGCGAGTAGTGTTCACTCGCGCACATGTGTCCCTGCCAAGGTTTTAAATATCGGCCGATAAATCGATATGATCGGCGATTTATCTATTTTGGGGCCCTTCCGCTATGATAAGTTCAAATTTTAATCGGTCATCATTTTGGGGTAATTATTGGCAATAAAGCGGTGATAAGTCGATAAATCGGCCGAGTTTAGTGGTAAAATTATCGGAATTATCGGTTAGTGATCTTAAACATGTGTATTTACATTTGGTTAGTGATCTTAAACATATGCATTTACATTTTGGTATATTTATATTTCATTAAGTTTCTACAGTTGGTTAGTTTATCTTGTTATTTGCTTGTATGTTATTCAAGATTATATTTTAGGACATTATATTATGCATGCACACCCTTCGATACAACACTCCGATAAATACTACATATCCCGATATATCCTCGATTTTCGATATCTGATATTGATTTTGACCGTTTGATAAATCCCCCGATAAATGATATTTAAAACCTTGGTCCCTGCACAGCGTGAGTGAACCCTACTCACGGCTATGGCTAGTATAGGCCAACTTGTACACTTCTTCACTGGGTAATCTTACTAAGACAATAAAACTGGATGAAACTAGTACAATGATATATTGACTTCACCGAGGGATATGGATTGGACGGGTTTTTTTTTTGGGTGTGAGGAACCTTGATTGGGACTATCAGGTTTCAAGGAGGAAGCCCGAGTTCGACCCTCAACTCGACCAATTATGGGAACCACAGAGGAGCTCACGGGTAATACACGTGGCCTGGAACCGTGTAACCGGTCACATGTGGGGGTTTTTAAGGAGAAGCCCAACTGCAAGCCAAACACCCCAAGCCTGATAATACTAGTCTAGTAAACCTCGGAGCTTGGGCCCCCCTTTCACAGCCCAGGCCCAAGTGAATAGGTCAAAGTTGCAATGCCTAATAATTGGAAATTGGAGATTAGCATGCGATAGACATGGATCTACCCATGCTTTAAAAGCTTCGCTTAGTCCGCCTAGGCGACGCCAGTTGCCAAGTGCACCTAGGTCGCCTAGCTTAGCGCCAAGGCATACCCAGTCGCCCACCTAGGTTTTGGGAGTGTTAAGGGAAGCATTGTGCGCTTCGTGGACGACACCCTTTAGGCCTTGATCGTAATTTTCTGTGTTGCAACCTCCACATCCTCCAACCTTCTTCAAACTCCTTTAACCTCCAAATATGAACACCTCCACTATCTCCTCCAACCTTCAGCAAAACCTCCTCGACCACCACTTAAATGAAGAAAGAAATCCGCCTAGACACCAGTCCGGCATTTACTATCAATTATTGTAATCAAAAATAAAAAAAGAAAACCTCCTAGGCTCTAGGCGTGGGGTCCAACACCTAAGTCTTCTAGCACTTTCTATAATCTTGTCAGTTATTATTTTGGCTATTTAGTACTAAATATGCATGATTTATTATGGATCTAAGATTGCTATCTCTTTTTATTTTTTTGCAAATTTATATGAATTTAATACATATTTTATCAATTATTTAATTAAATAATTTAAAAATAGTCAAACGCCAGCGCCTAGCCAGTATACTTAGCGCTTAAGGCTAAAGGCCGGCTCAAACGCCTAGTCCGCCTAGCGCCTTCTGTAACATTAGATCTACCCTTGGCCTTGTGGGCCAAGACCCCTAGCCCCAACCACTAGGCCACCTGCGCTGGGTGATAGTAAAAGTATTTAAAAAGGATACTTTTGTAGAAAGGAAGTGTGGCGAGCCAGAAGGACGAGGGTCCTCGGATTGAGACCGGACACTGGTACCAAAAATGACACATGGATTTGTTGGGAATTCGGGTTGGAGTTACATAGCCAAGGTTTTTATTGTGGTTGGAATTTAGGATTTTGAAGAGGAAAAAAAAACCAAGAAAGCATCATGCTTTTAATTATTGGATTTCACACCTAATCACACATCAATCAAATGTGAGGAAAGAAGAAATTGATGTTCAAACCCAATACAATTCCAATTGATTAGCCCTTCCCTTTTTACAAGAGAAGACATAAAGCCTCTTTTATGAGAAAATCTTAACTTGATTCCTAAGAAAACTTGTTTTACACTACAATTCTAAAATGGTTTCAGATTTATAAGACTAAACATATTTCCTAATAAAAAAATTTGTAATTACTTGTTTAAAAGACATTTTTTGTGGATAACATGCCAGACTCCTAATTAAAATAAAATTCTAAAAGAAAATTTTAAATCTTAGTCTGAATATTTCTTGAATGCTGATAATTAGAATTGGATTTGTAACTAATAATTTGTAGATCTGGATCTAATTTCATACTCTGATATGAATATTGAGTGTTGGATATGATGACAAATTGTCGAAAATTCAGATACATGATGTCTCTTCTGAATATGTGTATATCTGACTCATTTAAGTGTATGTAATGGTTATTAATAATTAGTGATATATTTAAATGAGGTAAACTGATTTTCTTAAAATTGATTGAGAGAGGCATAAGCCGCATTACATACTTTCTATTCTAAAGTCAATAAGGTTTCACATCTAAGTGTCAGAAACGGATGAGATGAATGTTGTGTCCTGGAATGCTGAACACACTCATTTTTTTGGGGAAGGGGAAGTCCTTACATATTCAAGGTATTCTTTTGCATCAAAAGGTCCAAAAGCATCCCTTAAATCAAAACTAACACAAGTAATAACTATAATAACTGTAGTAAGTTCAGAACTATGGATATGTCTCCAGGTTCAGGTTATCCGTGCGATTCTTTGGTAGTTGTTTACTATTTTTTTCCCCAGATAAACCACTATTTACTATTTCAGGTTCTAAAGATCAATTGCTGTATAGGGACATGAATGGAAGAACTGATATTATATTAATGGTTTTCATACGCTTATATGACTTGATTATGAGCATATCTAGGTTTATAATCGTTTTGGTGTGATCATTTTGAACAAACTCATTTTTTATGTCATGATGTATGGTTGTAACTGTTTGAAATTTTCTCGCAGGCTGATAGTGCAACTGCTGCTCTCAATTGTAGTGGGGTGGTGGTAGGATCTTTGCCGATAAGGTATTTAAATATTTCCTCCATACCTATAATCTAGTTTCCTATTCCAAATAGTTTTTTGAATGAGTTCTTGATCTTGATTTTATCAGGGTAAGTCCCTCAAAGACACCAGTGCGACCTCGTGTACTTCGCCCAGATATACATTGAACCTTTGCAGACTCATGAATCAGCTGATAGAACCGCCGGACCTACATGCATATAACCCTGTCAAGTAAATGTTTTTGATATAGTTATTTATGCTGCAGCATTTTCCTACAGGTCTTCATAGTTTTTCTTAGCATATCGATATTATAGTATTTATATCTATTTATAGTAAGCTTCTGGAGTGGAATCTCCTAAACTCGAAAGCGAATGATGATTTTGTAGAAATTGTTCTGATGGTATGGGCAGTGGTCTACAAGGGCTGAAACTGTGTTTGTTTGTCTCCGCTGCTGCATTTTTGGTGCAGAAATCTTACATCTTTCGACAGTAGCATCTTTCAACTACTGTCGTTTTTTCTGTTTATAAGTAAAATGCTTGGCATCCTTTAGGAGATTCAGGAATCTGTGGCATTTCCCAATATTACTTTCTAGGTTAGATGAAGAATTGGTAGCAAATGCTTTACTAACTTCAGACATTCTGAGGCCTGGAGATAAGTACGGAAGAGTTGGATGATGACTCGCTACAATTTTAGAAAAATTTTCTCTTTGCTTTTGCAATCTGTCCTTTGTACAAGGCGATCCTTTGGCCTCAAAGGGTGTTGATATAGAAGTTGAAATTATCTCTCTCATTCTGTGTTATAGTGAGGAAAAAAATAAAAAATAATGCAAAATTTTGGTATACCATCTTACACAGTGAACTCAATTGGAAGAGTTGGGTTGCAACGGCTACTTATTGGCAAGTACACGACAATCAGTTGTTCGTTTCATTGTAGCTTATAATTACATTCGCAAAATGATCTCCGGTTCATGACTTAAATCAGATTTAGAAGTCACAATTGCAAGCTTTATAACTTTAATTGTTTACGACTATGATTGTAAGTGGCAACAATTGTAGCAGTTACAGTTGCATGCGACTGGTGCGTGCATTGTAAATACAGTTGCACTGAACCAAATGACCCCTAAAGACTTTGTTTTTCTCTATTGAGTGCAAATGCTTCTGTAGAGTGTCCGATCTCTCTTCTACATCTCCTGTGTGAAAATTCAATTCCCATAAGACCTCTCAAGAAATGTCGAGGATTTGCCTGAGAACTATTTGGGAATTTCCCAACTTGGGTTATGAGTACGAATGATAAATAACAAAAAATAACTCAAATCATAGTCCAATCCATGATTTTATCGATCCATTTGTCATTATCTACAAAATATTGAAATCAAATTTTCTCGAGTTGTACGAGGATGAGCTTGGTTTTGTATAGTTGGAGCAAGAAATATGTTTGCAACACTGTGTAGCTTTAACTCTTGTTATTGGAATACTCTTTAATTTCAACATTGTTGCTACTCCATTATTTTTGGCCTATTTTCGTTTTGTAACAATATTTAACCAAACACTTGTCATGCTATATCACGCTCAAGTAAAACCAGTTTAATGGTAGACTGATAATAAGGATGCAAAAGATTAAGACATGTTCTTATATATATTTTCTCCCATGGTAAGGAAAAAAGAATATATATGTCTACCCTAACGATTAGTCCACATAGCTAATCGAGCTAATTATAAGCTTTCTCTACGGTCAAAGTTATAGAGAATCTAGACCCGTTTTTTATATACGCGTGTATAAGCACATTATGGTGAACTACTGTCTTAAAGAGTGTAAAATAATTGTCATTATCTTGATTCAGTTATGACTCACGACGTTAAGTCTTATTTCTCCTTCCTAACAAGTATATCACGTGAAAAGTGAAATGCATACCATATTATAACAGGGTTAAATTGCATTTAAATATCACAAAGTTTTTCCGCTTTGCATTTATATACCACAACTTGTATTTTACAAAAAAAAATTTAAATTGTTAAAAAATTGACACGCTAGTACCATCGATCATGCGAACGTGAAAATTTTCACTCGAATGTTTCTCTATGATACTTTACAAGTTAATTTTAGAGCTTTTTAAGGATTAATATTTTTTAAAAAGTTTGCTATTAAATCAACCAAAATTCTTTTCAAACTTATCCTAATTCTACTTTAAAATAGAGTTGCGATATGTCTAATGATAAATTTAACAAATATTAGTGGCTAAAAAGTTATAAAATTAACACGCTAGTGTCAAATGATAACATTTAGATGAAAATTTTCACGTTTGCGTGATTGAGGATACTAACATGCCAAGTTTTTGACAACTTATGATAATATTCTGTCACAAAATACAACTTGTGATGTAATGTTTATACGTAATAGAGCGGGGAAACTTTATGATATTTAAGTGCAATTTAGCCTTGTAATAGACTAGTTTTTTCCATGGAAGATTAAGTATCACAAAGTAGTTGTATCCATAAAGACAATTTGTAAATAAGTAGTTGATATGAGGAAAGTTGGAATAGTTAATTAATATTAATTTTAGATGGAATGAGCAAAATAGGCTGGCGCTATGCCGCAGCATTAGCTTGAAAAAATCACAATAAATAATATTTTAAGTAATCATATTTCTATCCATTTAGAAAAAATATACCAAATTACATGAAAATAAAATTAAAAATGTATAAACTTCACCGTAACAAAATTGTCAGGAAAAGTGCAAATGATTTTTTTAAATAGAAAAAGAAGAACTTTAAGAGAAAAATCATAAGAAAGTATTTTGGTCATTGAGGGACTAAATTGCAAGGCCCTTAGGAATCATAAGACTAAGGAGCAATTATTGAGATGTAAGGGACTAATATGGTATTGTTGAAGATATGAGGGACTAAATAAATAACACTAAAAGGTCGTTACCCATGCTTTTACTATAATAGTTAGCACTCCTTGTTTTCTATTGTCAATGACCTCACATATTCCTGGGATCCACATCTCAAAAAGGCGACAGCGTGAGTACAAAGCTAATTAAATAACTTTTTCTCAAAATTTCTATGTACAGCATATCCTTGAAGATTGCAAGCATATTTTATATATTCTAAATTACCATAATTAGTGGACTCTTGGGAGGGTTACTGTAGATTGCTATAGTTGCTAAAGTTATTCTTCCAAACACTTGGTTAATATCTTAACTAGGTTAGTTTTGATCTAAGTAGGGGATGGTTCAATCCTAACTTGGATAAGGGCCTCAATTTGAACTAAGAATGCAAAGGTTGAAGTTAGTCCAATTTTACCCAAACAATAATTCAGCCCATTAATTAGGTTAGCTCCACTAACTAGATAGTAGGGAGTTGTCAAACATATCCATAGTATACATAGATAAAAGAGCATCGAAAATAAGAAAAATGCATAGAGAAGAAAAAAGAAAAAAGAAAAAAGGAAAAAATAATTATTGTAGAGATGATAAAAATCGCATAGCTAATTAAGGCACTGCTAATTAATTACCTTCCATGTTTTACAATTTTGCTATTAAGTACATCTATTTTATTAGTATTAGTATAGTATATATAGATAGATGTAAATCATTCATCACATCAATTATAGAGCATCATGGATGGAATATATATATCTATAATGATCCCATTTTGACTCAAGACAATTGCCTTAAATTTAAAGACAGTGTAAACCCTTGTTGATAGAGCCTTAAGTGACTGTTTAGACGCACTATTGACCCATGTATAGTAGTTCATTCCACTAACTAAAATGACTTTATTAAGATCAAGTCCTAAATAATGAAAGTGATTGAACAATAAGTTGCATTACGTTCACACATATTATTTTCCAAGCCCATTTTGCTTTGTAGCTAGACAACGAAATCTTGCCCGAGAGCCTGAGACAAGAAGCAACAATTGCTACATCAAAACTAGACTAAATTCAAAATTAGCAAAGAAACCCAAAGAGATCAACAAGAAATGAGTTTAAAATTGGACATTTCTGTCCCATGAGAATAACATGCTCACCGGTAGAGATAAGTACATGGCAACGGTTAAAGATTGCTCAAGATTTTCATGATACTTCGTTTTCTTTGATTGGGACAAAACAGGATCATGGGGTTGTTGGCTCATGCTTTAGGGATGAGATGATGAGGTCCCCTCTCATTGATAAATTTAAAAGTAGAGCTTTAGTGCTCAGATGTCAAAAGAGGTCGTACATTGAACTATTGGAGTCTAGTGTGCGATAGAATGAGAGAAGTGTATTTCTATCCTATTTTTCTCATGTCAACAACATTTGGTAGTCTTCAAATTTGGGGAGATGATTAATGTTCTGGTAGCTAGGATTTGTATTTTCACTCCTATTTTATATCAAACATGTATTATTTTTTCTATAACAATTAAATAGGGTGTTAAGAGGATTAACTCTTTTCTAATCTACCAAGCTAGCACAAAACATATGCATACAAAGTATGTTTGTAAAGTTTAGAGAACTTTTTTCTTCTTCTGATTTATAAATTTTAAGGAACTTTTACGCAAAACATCCCAAAGTTGAGGATTTTTTGCAAAATTCCATTATTTTATACAATATTTAATGGATAGGGTAACACAAAGGGGTAATTAACTTAGTTACATACTTATAAAAACACATTTGTCTATCTACATTGTAAATCCAAACCATTCATTGTTATCTATATGTCATCAAATTTAAGGGGTGTGTTTGGTTAAGAGTAGATGGAACACCATGTTATTCCAACTACATCTATCCAAAAGTCTTTTTGGTTGGATGCTGTTGCAACACCAAAATATTGTTGCAACAACAAAATAAGTTAAAAATAGAAGTGTAGGAACAACACTCAATTTTTAAGAGTGTTGCAACACCACGAGTTGAAAGACCATCAACATTTATTGTTCCAACTCCTCCTAACCAAACACATCCTAAGTAGATAAAAATTCATGTAGTATATAATCTTCTATCATATAATTCAATCAAACTTAAAATAATGTACATTCGATACCGTTCTTGATTGTTCATTTGTAAAATTGAATCTATGTGATTTTTGGCTCATGCTTTAGGGATGAGATGATGAGGTCCCTCTCATTGATAAATTTAAAAGTAGAGCTTTAGTGCTCAGATGTCAAAAGAGGTCGCACATTGAACTATTGGAGTCTAGTGTGCGATAGAATGAGAGAAGTGTATTTCTATCCTATTTTTCTCATGTCAACAACATTTGGTAGTCTTCAAATTTGGGGAGATGATTAATGTTCTGGTAGCTAGGATTTGTATTTTCACTCCTATTTTATATCAAACATGTATTATTTTTTCTATAACAATTAAATAGCGTGTTAAGAGGATTAACTCTTTTCTAATCTACCAAGCTAGCACAAAACATATGCATACAAAGTATGTTTGTAAAGTTTAGAGAACTTTTTTTCTTCTTCTGATTTATAAAGTTTAAGGAACTTTTACGCAAAACATCCCAAAGTTGAGGGTTTTTTTTTGCAAAAGTTCCATTATTTTATACAATATTTAATGGATAGGGTAACACAAAGGGGTAATTAACTTAGTTACATACTTATAAAAACACATTTGTCTATCTACATTGTAAATCCAAACCATTCATTGTTATCTATATGTCATCAAATTTAAGGGGTGTGTTTGGTTAAGAGTAGATGGAACACCATGTTATTCCAACTACATCTATCCAAAAGTCTTTTTGGTTGGATGCTATTGCAACACCAAAGTATTGTTGCAACAACAAAATAAGTTAAAAATAGAAGTGTAGGAACAACACTCAATTTTTAAGAGTGTTGCAACACCACGAGTTGAAAGACCATCAACATTTATTGTTCCAACTCCTCCTAACCAAACACACCCTAAGTAGATAAAAATTCATGTAGTATATAATCTTCTATCATATAATTCAATCAAACTTAAAATAATGTACATTCGATACCGTTACTGATTGTTCATTTGTAAAATTGAATCTATGTGATTTTTGATCTCCATGAAGTTTTGGATGCATAGATCATAATGACTGGTGTGGATCATTCGTATCGGTGGTCAAACATGTGTTTTAATATGTGTGTAACTAAGTTAATTACACCCTGTGTGTATTGTAACTGTACTCATATTTAATTGATAGATATATCGAATATGCATTGTTAACTCATTCAACAAAGTAAGTGATGGAATCAGATGCTCTCATGTGACCAATAAAATAACGTCGGTTATTCTGTACCCTTTTCTCCATTGTTAACAACACAACAGAATGATATCACAGATCGATGGATGAACATATAATACAATCATAGAGACACAGAGATTTAACAATGTTTGACAATCAATCTGATCATATATATTATCAGAGTGCGGACAACCAGATCACAAATCCACCGGTAATCAACAAGAATTGCATTCGATCTCTCGAAGTTTAATCTCACCTCCTTGCTACCTCTATTTATTTTTTTCTCTCTCTCTCTTGGATACAAAAACTGAAGATACATATTTATAGCACACAGTTTTTTAACATCATCAAGAATATAGAAAACCTTAACTTTATAACAGTTAAATTCTCGCATTTTGATACTATATATGTTTTCCACATAAACGAGGCTTCAAATTGTTTGATCTAGTAAATTGACCCTAAAAATTCTCATGCCTCCTATGAATATAGCTCGTACTTCTCTTGGGTCAGCGTGTCACTTTGGCAGGGACAAGATAAATAATTTGGGACTATTTATCTATATACATATGGTGGCAATTGAAATTTATATAGCTACTGTGCATGTCATCGTTGAATGTTGCGTTACTAGTAAAATAATAGCTACAACACAATAAAAGTGGGTCTTTTAGTACTGACAATGTAGCCGTTGCCTCCTAACCTACTAAACTATGCGATGAGATTTTCAATTTACGGGGAGACATAAAAGTTATTGGAGCTCCGATTTCCTTTGGCAACTAAGAGTCAATAAAAAAAAATTACATAACACAAGAAGACGGGATAAATTACCAAATTAGTATTTTTTAACATCTCTTTACCAGTTTGATAGTTTTCAATTTCCTGACGACCTTTTGATATTAAGAGTCAACCAAATGTGCAATTAAGTATTATTTTTCACCGCCGATGAACATCTCGTGTAAAAAATTGGGAAATTTGGTATTAGAAGTCTCTCTTTCTGCACGCACGCTCGCAACTTAGAAGACGGAGGAATTTAGCAAACTTAAGATTAGTTTAACTCCCGTTCTCTCTCCTTTTGATATTATGTGCCACGCCATCTAAACATTGCCACGTCATTTAAATATATCAACTTCAGCAATCTAATATCTCTTGAATTAGTCACGTGAAGTTACATGCATTTTACCCCTGAATTTTTTCGCTGGCAGTAAGAAAAATGTCTAATTGCACATTTGGTGGACTTTAATATCAAAAAGTTATCAGAACAAGAAAAAATATCAAACTGATAAAGAGGTGTTAAAAAAACCAATTTAGTAATTTAGCCTGAGAAGATCTGTTGGGAAAAGCTTGAGCTTTATGTACTTATTTTTCTAGCTTTTTTAATTTAATATCTTGCCGAAAAGTTTATGTTTGACAGAATAGTGGCCTTACATAGGTTTTAAGAACTAAGTTTAATAAAAACTTAGCTACTATTAGATATTGGTTTCAATTTCTATTTACATTCACATGAATACATGAATATATCCTAACAATTCATATCTACTACTTTCTAACTTAAAAGCAAAACCTCAAAATCACTATTTATGATACAGTAAATAATATTCTAATTACTATAGTATAATTCAGAATATCAAATTATTGTTCATTCTACAGTAGCATTTTCGCCTTAACCCTGTTGTTCGCGCTGCAATGATTTTCTCCCATGAATACTGTTCACGGTACAATGTATTTTTGAATTGTAATCGCACTCAATACGCTACAATATTTCCCCCTATTTATCGCCAATTCAAGCTAAAGTAACATTTTTAATCTTGAAAATACTATTTATATCTCCTTTTTTTCTTGGGTTCTTAGGATGAAGAATTTAATCTTTATTAAATATTTCACAAGTATAAATCTTTTCGGCTCTATTATAGAAAATTGATAAAACTTACTAATTGGTGTATTATTTTGTTAAGCGGTTTGGAGATTCACTCGTAAATAGTAGTAAAAATTATCGCTGAAGTTTTTATAAATAGTTATATATAAAAACCATATTATCAATTTGACGATAGATATACCTCGGCAAATAATGCCCGATAATGTCGGGCTTAATACTAGTAGAGTGTATATTGAATCATATTAATGTCTTCTAGTACTGCGATCAGTTCCATTTCTGTTAAGTAACAGAAACGTAACTAGTTCCATTTTGTCTTGCACACATGAAACAAAAGTTGTTTTGGCTTCACAAATGACTAGTATTAAGCCCGCGTCTTTACTCGGTACTATTCTTGAGGTATATCAATCGCCAAATTGATAATATGATTTTTAGATATAACTATTTGTAAAAACTTCAGCAACAAATTTTTATTACTATTTACCGAGTGAATCTCCAAAGTAGTTAATAAAATAATATACAAATTAACAAGTTTTATGAATTTTCTTTAATAAACCAGAAAATATTTATATTTGTGAAATGTCCGATAAAGATTAAAATCATCATCTACTAGAACAAAAAAAAAAAAAGATATGAACAATGTTTTCAAGGTTCAAAATTTTACATGAACATATACTTAATCTGGTGAACAAACAGTGATCGAAGATGAGATATGTTCAAGAGAGTAATCTTCACTTAATATTAGCATCCTCTTCATGGCGGTTAGACAATGGAACACATTTTAAAGCAAAATTTTCATTATTTAATAAACAATTAGGATTTTAGGGGTTTTGCATTGGTCCCTTAAAATCTTTCATATTTTGAATTAGTCCCTAATATCATTGAAATTGCTATTAGGTCCCCAATTTTAAGTTAATGAAGGGATAATAAGTGACATAGTGCAAGATTATACTAAGTCTTTGTGCAATTAACCCTATAAATAAATATGGATTCTTTTCACTTACATGAATTCCATATATACTGAAGAGACCATTTCTTCATACAATTAACACCATATGAATTATAATATATCCATCATATTTGGTTTCAAATCAAAATTGTGAATTAAATGAAAAATAATTATGATTGAGGATGTAGTCTTTTACTATCTAGCTAAAAGTGAAGATGATCCGAATTAAATATCATGTAATTCCATGGAAAATAGCAAAGTTCATTTTCTCCTTGTCATTAAACGTAGCACTATGGTAATGGTTACTTGCTTCCAAAAATAAAGAATAGTTTAACTCCCGTCTCTCTCCTTTTGATATTATGTGCCACGCCATCTAAACATTGCCACGTCATTTAAACATATCAACTTCAGCAATCTAATATCTCTTGAATTAGTCACGTGAAGTTACATGCATTTTACCCCTGAATTTTTTCGCTGGCAGTAAGAAAAATGTCTACTTGCACATTTGGTGGACTTTAATATCAAAAAGTTATCAGAACAAGAAAAAATATCAAACTGATAAAGAGGTGTTAAAAAAACCAATTTAGCCTGAGAAGATCTGTTGGGAAAAGCTTGAGCTTTATGTACTTGATTTTCTAGCTTTTTAATTTAATATCTTGCCGAAAAGTTTATGTTTGACAGAATAGTGGCCTTACATAGGTTTTAAGAACTAAGTTTAATAAAAACTTAGCTACTATTAGATATTGGTTTCAACTTCTATTTACATTCACATGAATACATGAATATATCCTAACAATTCATATCTACTACTTTCTAACTTAAAAGCAAAACCTCAAAATCACTATTTATGATACAAGAATACTATTCTAATTACTATAGTATAATTGAGAATATCAAATTATTGTTCATTCTACAAGAGCATTTTCGCCTTAACCTCATTGTTCATTGTTGCAATGATTTTCTCCCATGAATCTGTTCATGGTACAATGTATTTTGAATTGTAATCGCACTCAATACGCTACAATATTCCCTATTTATCCCCAATTCAAGCTAAAGTAACATTTTTAACCTTGAAAATACTATTTATATCTCCTTTTTTCTTGGGTTCTTGCGGATGAAGAATTTAATCTTTATTAAATATTTCACAAATATAAATCTTTTACGGCTCTATTATAGAAAATTGATAAAACTTACTAATTGGTGTATTATTTTGTTAACGGTTTGGAGATTCACTCGTAAATAGTAGTAAAAATTATCGCTGAAGTTTTTATAAATAGTTATATATAAAACCATATTATCAATTTGACGATAGATATACCTCGGCAAATAATGCCCGCGGTAATGTGCGGGCTTAATACTAGTAGAGTGTATATTGAATCATATTAATGTCTTCTAGTACTGCGATCAGTTCCATTTCTGTTAAGTAACAGAAACGTAACTAGTTCCGTTTTTGTCTTGCACACATGAAACAAAAGTTGTTTTGGCTTCACAAATGACTAGTATTAAGCCCGCGTGCTGCTACGGGTACTATTTACTGAGGTATATCAATCGCCAAATTGATAATATGATTTTAGATATAACTATTTGTAAAAACTTCAGCAACAAATTTTTATTACTATTTACCGAGTGAATCTCCAAAGTAGTTAATAAAATAATATACAAATTAACAAGTTTTATGAATTTTCTTTAATAAACCAGAAAATATTTATATTTGTGAAATGTCCGATAAAGATTAAAATCATCATCTACTAGAACAAAAAAAAAAAAAAGATATGAACAATGTTTTCAAGGTTCAAAAATTTTACCTCACCTTGAACAATGAATAAAGGGACAAAACTTTTGCTGCACATAAACAGTAAATTTAATAGTTTGATTTAAACTGTTGCATTAATAGTATTTACTATAGTATAAATAGTATTTTTAAGGTTTTGCTTTTAAGTTAAAAAAATAGTAGATATGAAAGCAAGAAGAGAGTGGAAAGAATACAGTGGCAATTTGTACGATTTTATCATGATTAAAATGTACTATTCAGTGATCAGGCTTTGTAAGATAGCTTAAATCTCTACTTCTCTGCAAATTTCTTCAATATTACTGTTTGGTTTGGCTTACTGATACTGTCCACTGTTGATCGTCCCGTATCACTGTCTTTTAGCAAGAGGCAATTGCTGGGGTTTCTGAAACAAATTCAAAATTTTACATGAACATATACTTAATCTGGTGAACAAACAGTGATCGAAGATGAGATATGTTCAAGAGAGTAATCTTCACTTAATATTAGCATCCTCTTCATGCCGGTTAGACAATGGAACACATTTTAAAGCAAAATTTTCATTATTTAATAAACAATTAGGATTTTAGGGGTTTTGCATTGGTCCCTTAAAATCTTTTCATATTTTGAATTAGTCCCTCAAATCATTGAAATTGCTATTAGGTCCCCAATTTTAAGTTAATGAAGGGATAATAAGTGACATAGTGCAAGATTATACTAAGTCTTTGTGCAATTAACCCTATAAATAAATATGGATTCTTTTCACTTACATGAATTCCATATATACTGAAGAGACCATTTCTTCATACAATTAACACCATATGAATTATAATATATCCATCATATTTGGTTTCAAATCAAAATTGTGAATTAAATGATAAATAATTATGATTGAGGATGTAGTCTTTACTATCTAGCTAAAAGTGAAGATGATCCGAATTAAATATCATGTAATTCCATGGAAAATAGCAAAGTTCATTTTCTCCTTGTCATTAAACGTAGCACTATGGTAATGGTTACTTGCTTCCAAAAATAAAGAATAGGGTACTTCTTATTCTTTTTAGTTAAGTGGGGATATACAAAAGAAATAAAGAATGGGATATCCAAAAGAGATGTTTCCTACAGGAGTTTTGTAATATTAGACAAAATTTTTCTAAATTTTATATTAGACCTCTAAAATTTCATATTGTCAATTTGCACCCCGAAATTTGTTAAGTTGTTTTCATAACACCTCTTTGTTGGATTTTGTCCGTAGTAGTTACCATACTATGGTTAACTCGATTTGTGGATCAAGAAATTTGGGGTGTTATTTAGAAATATAAAATTTGAATGACCCTCACATAAAATTAGCATCCTCTTCATGGCGGTTAGACAATGGAACACATTTTAAAGCAAAATTTTCATTATTTAATAAACAATTAGGATTTTAGGGGTTTTGCATTGGTCCCTTAAAATCTTTTCATATTTTGAATTAGTCCCTCAAATCATTGAAATTGCTATTAGGTCCCCAATTTTAAGTTAATGAAGGGATAATAAGTGACATAGTGCAAGATTATACTAAGTCTTTGTGCAATTAACCCTATAAATAAATATGGATTCTTTTCACTTACATGAATTCCATATATACTGAAGAGACCATTTCTTCATACAATTAACACCATATGAATTATAATATATCCATCATATTTGGTTTCAAATCAAAATTGTGAATTAAATGAAAAATAATTATGATTGAGGATGTAGTCTTTACTATCTAGCTAAAAGTGAAGATGATCCGAATTAAATATCATGTAATTCCATGGAAAATAGCAAAGTTCATTTTCTCCTTGTCATTAAACGTAGCACTATGGTAATGGTTACTTGCTTCCAAAAATAAAGAATAGGGTACTTCTTATTCTTTTTAGTTAAGTGGGGATATACAAAAGAAATAAAGAATGGGATATCCAAAAGAGATGTTTCCTACAGGAGTTTTGTAATATTAGACAAAATTTTTCTAAGTTTTATATTAGACCTCTAAAATTTCATATTGTCAATTTGCACCCCGAAATTTGCTAAGTTGTTTTCATAACACCTCTTTGTTGGATTTTGTCCGTAGTAGTTACCATACTATGGTTAACTCGATTTGTGGATCAAGAAATTTGGGGTGTTATTTAGAAATATAAAATTTTGAATGACCCTCACATAAAATTATCGAAAGAATTTAGGGTTTAATATAACAAAACTCTATCTTAATATAACAAACTCTATCTTAAACGGTAGTATTTAAAACAAATTAATAGATTTGAGGATGTAAATTTGAAGTATTAAGATTTTGGGACCTAGCTAGTATAAAATTAAAAGAAAGAATATAGGATCTGATATTGCAAAATTCCTTCCACTTTTAAAGCATGATTTAAAAAAAAATCAAGGGAACAAAAGCATTCTTTTATGGAACCATGATATGGCATAATAAAAGAATATTTTCTTTAATATGTAAATATTCATAACCATACATCAATCAAATAAGTTAATGAGGGCAAGGTTTATATATGTCGTAGTACGTAGTTGTTTGCGCAACTGTACTCTTTATGTTAAAAGTCGAATGCGAAGATAGTGAGGGGCTAACTGTGTTGGGAGAAAGATGCTGATGCCCATGAATATCAGAGTATATATTGTTTCATGACGCAAAGGGGGAACTGTTTGATTACATGCACGCACAGAGAGAGAAAGACAAACAGAACTGCACTGTCAATTTATTGAACACCATCATTTGTACCAGCACCCAGTCGTGTGGGAAACCATGACGCACTACAAGTTTTTGAACACCATCATTTGTACCAACACCCAGTCGTGTGGGAAACCATGACGCACTACAAGTTTTTGAATCTTTTTAAGGCCACTTTGATACTGTAGAGTTTCACCATTCTTGAAAATTTAATATCGCCAAACTCTATTTTGACAATTTGACGCTTTAAGTTTTTGATTAATGTTAATTTTTAAATTATTCAGAAATTGTTTTAATATTGATTTTTATAAATTTTAGAAGTTATTTGGAAGTTAATTTTTATAATTTAAATATAATTTTAACTTTTATATTTTATAAATTTTAGAAGTTATTTGGAAGTTAATTTTTATAATTTAAATATAATTTTAACTTTTATATTTTATAAATTTTAGAAGTTATTTGGAAGTTAATTTTTATAATTTTGAGGTTAATTTTTATAATTTAAATATAATTTTAACTTTTATATTTTATAAATTTTAGAAGTTATTTGGAAGTTAATTTTTATAATTTAAATATAATTTTAACTTTTATATTTTATAAATTTTAGAAGTTATTTGGAAGTTAATTTTTATAATTTAAATATAATTTTAACTTTTATATTTTATAAATTTTAGAAGTTATTTGGAAGTTAATTTTTATAATTTAAATATAATTTTAACTTTTATATTTTATAAATTTTAGAAGTTATTTGGAAGTTAATTTTTATAATTTAAATATAATTTTAACTTTTATATTTTATAAATTTTAGAAGTTATTTGGAAGTTAATTTTTATAATTTTGAGGTTAATTTTTATAATTTAAATATAATTTTAACTTTTATATTTTATAAATTTTAGAAGTTATTTGGAAGTTAATTTTTATAATTTAAATATAATTTTAACTTTTATATTTTATAAATTTTAGAAGTTATTTGGAAGTTAATTTTTATAATTTAAATATAATTTTAACTTTTATATTTTATAAATTTTAGAAGTTATTTGGAAGTTAATTTTTATAATTTAAATATAATTTTAACTTTTATATTTTATAAATTTTAGAAGTTATTTGGAAGTTGATTTTAATATATATCATTTGAAGATTTTCTATTTTTTATAATTTTGAGGTTAATTTTTATAATTTAAATATAATTTTAACTTTTATATTTTATAAATTTTAGAAGTTATTTGGAAGTTAATTTTTATAATTTAAATATAATTTTAACTTTTATATTTTATAAATTTTAGAAGTTATTTGGAAGTTAATTTTTATAATTTAAATATAATTTTAACTTTTATATTTTATAAATTTTAGAAGTTATTTGGAAGTTGATTTTAATATATATCATTTGAAGATTTTCTATTTTTTATAATTTTGAGGTTAATTTTTATAATTTAAATATAATTTTAACTTTTATATTTTATAAATTTTAGAAGTTATTTGGAAGTTAATTTTTATAATTTAAATATAATTTTAACTTTTATATTTTATAAATTTTAGAAGTTATTTGGAAGTTAATTTTTATAATTTAAATATAATTTTAACTTTTATATTTTATAAATTTTAGAAGTTATTTGGAAGTTAATTTTTATAATTTAAATATAATTTTAACTTTTATATTTTATAAATTTTAGAAGTTATTTGGAAGTGATGGACAATTCTAGCCACACATGTAACTTTAAAAATAATTCTCTCTCTCATCTGAATGTGTAAATTTAGGTGTACATCATCTCAGTTACAGTACCAAGTTTCTCCATATTCCTCATATATATATATATATATATATATATATATATATATATATATATATATATATATATATATATATATATATATATATATATATATATATATATATATATATATATATATATATATATATATATATATATATATATATATATATATATATATATATATATATATATATATATATATATATATATATATATATATATATATATATATATATATATATATATATATATATATATATATATATATATATATATATATATATATATATATATATATATATATATATATATATATATATATATATATATATATATATATATACATACACACACACACATTGCTCCTCTTCCTTCTTCTTCTCCTTACTTTGTAAAAAACCCTAAAACTCTTTCTCTGCCTTTTGTGAGCGCATCTTCTTCTTAGAAATCTCACTGTACTCTAATCATTTCTTCTCCTGCTCTGATGGCTTCCAGTGCTTAACCTACTAAAGTTCGCCATGAGGCTAGAATAGCCTTATTGCCTTAGTATCACTCAAAGGTGCTCACGGGCTGCTTGGAGCATTACACTAAAAATTTTGACATCCCTAGTGCTTATACATTATCGGCTCCTTTGAGGGACCAGTCTATTTATCATCACAGTGAGGGTTTGGCGCCATTGTACTGGCATCATCTTGATTACGGCCTTCGCCTGCCGTTGCACCCATTCCTTCAAAAGGTCTTTCGGGCTTTGAGGATTGCACCAGCAGTTGACACCGAACTCCATTGCTTTTCTAGTAGCCTTCCTCGTCATGTGCCACCGTGTAGATGTCAGACCATCGCTGGGCATGCTTGGCCTCTTGGTGTGAGTTGAGGCTAGCAAGAGGGAGGGTCATTTCTATCTACAGACGGTTGGTGACTACCGGGGTGTCCAAAGTCCCTGAGATGAACAAAGGATGGCGAGAAAAATTCTTGTTCGTCATGGGTGATGATCCGATCCTGGCTTGTTCTTCATGGCTGGAGATTAAGAAGGAGGGCCTGCGGATGGAGAAGCTTTCGGACGTTGAATTGCGGGGCTTGGAGAGGATCCGGGCCTACAAGGGGTCATGGTGCTGGGAGAACTTGTTCGACAACGCCGTCCTCCGTGCTGCCGATATATCTTCTGTCCCCGCTACTGAAGCGGATTTGGCCCGTGTTGTAGTTCTGTCTATTGATGAGCAACCGGTGGAGGGCTCCCATCCTAGTTCTCCTCCTGTACTTCGAAAGTAACTCCGCAGTGATCTAGAGGAAGAGGATCTTCAGGTCTTGCGGCAGCAGCCGAATAATGACATTGCAGCCAAACTCAATTTGAGAAAATCTCCTACTCAGGCTAAGGGGTCCAAGAAGAGGAGGAAGAAGATGGCTTCTAAGGGGCGTCGCCGTGCTAAGAGTAGCGTGTGGAAGATCTTCTCTCTTAGAGATGAGGCAATTGAGGCTGCTGCCCTGGCAGATTGAAGTTGTGCCCGGAACGACTAGTGGGGTTGCGACCCAAATCTTCCCATGCTCCACTTGAGTTTATCAAGGTGGAGGTGATTCTCCGCATCCGGTTCCTGAGGAGAAAGTCAGAGATGAAGTTATTCCTATCGGGGAGCTAATAAGAGATGAGGCCCCAACTATGGTCGGAGCTGAAGTGGTGCCGACTGGACTCGAAGAGGGGCTTGAGTCATCTAGGAGACTCGGAAAGGAGCCGATTATTGTGGATCCGGTTGCTAAGGCGTACGAGCGGTCTGCTTCGGGGTCCTTGGGTCTCTAGGCCACCGTGCATGAGGGCGGTATGAGTGACCCTTTCCCCATCGTATCAGCGATCACCACTCTCGTACTTAAGAGGGGATGTGAGCCATTTTGATGGGCCCCAAGTCCCGTCCTATCTATGTGGGGGAGTCAGAAGAGTGTCCTTTCATCCCTGAGTGGCGAATGGGTGCTAGGGGTCAATCTTGGAGTCTCGAGTCGATCATGACAAGGCAAAGGAGCAGTTCCTTCTTCCTGCTGATGAGGCACTATTGTGTGAGATTCTTGACGCCGGTCTTCACTATGCTCTCCGGAGCTACTTCACCCCGGGGGCTCTCTTAGAGTTTGAGTCATTTTGATAACTTGAAATCTATTGTGAACTCTTTTTCAAGCTCCATGGACCGAGATGGAGGTGCAGAAAGAAGCTCGAGAGGTGGCTAAACACGTGGCTGCTACTAAAGGCAGCAAGCTCAACGAGTTCAAGAGGGGCTAGGCCGTGATGGAGTGAGAGCTGGCCCATAAGGATGAGGAACTAAAGGCAGTTGTGGCTGGTGCTCGGTGTCGCGAGGCTCAGCTAGCGCAAACCCATGGGAGGTAAAGAGCCTTAAGGAGGATCTTGACAACCCTCATTATGACATGAGACTCACCGAGGAGAGATTGGCGTACCTCAAGTTAGAAGTCCGGGCCGAGAAGAGGGAGAAGAAAGATGCCTTTGTCAGGGCTCATGCTGCTCAGACCAAGCTAGAAGAGCTGCAGCCAAAGTGAATGAGGAGGTGGCTCTTCAGAGACCCTCCATCAGGAAGTTGCCCGTGTGACTACTGAGGCTGAAGAGCTTAAGACCCGGATGGCTCATCTGGACTCGAAACCCTTTGAGACTGAGATAATCAAGAGATACCATAGCGGTACCTGGGTAAGGTTGAAATGGTCCTCGCCTGTAAGGTGGAGTTTGATTATCTAAAGGGTCAGCTCCCTCCCGAGCTTCTGATGAAGGAGGTTGCTTTAAGTATCATTCCCGAGTGGCCAACTACCTCAATGTCCTCAAGACACTCTAGGTGCAAGGAGGGCTAGGGATAGTGCAGGAGGATGAGGAAGCTGTTGACGAAGGGAAAGGTGAGGAGGCTACCGGCAAAGATGTTGGCGAGGGCCTTGATGATGATGCCAGCCCTTCCTCCTCATCTGAGAAGCCCGACTCCCCTCCTTCAAATGCTTTTGGTTCAGATTCACCTCCGGTGCATGCCCCGGATACTGCTCCCTAAAGAGAATGTATATATTAATTAATTAATTAATTTTTTTGTGTTGAGTCTTTGTAAGAGAGTCTTGTAATTGTTTTGTAAATGAATGGTAAAGACTTTCTTTTGTTGACTTGTTCTTTTGCACTTAGTTTTTGAGTTGTTTTCCATTTGTGCTTTTGACTTTTGAGACATTTTTGAGCGACTCGGTTAGGACCGAGTCGTGAGTTTTCTCATCTTTTGGGCACATCGGTGAAGATCGAGTGATGCCTTGGTGTCGTATACCTAAGGCTTGTTGGAGGCTTTTGGTGAGGGCCTAGCCGTAGTATCTTCTGTTCGTGCCTTGGGTTTAATTTTGAAAACTAATGCTAAGGACATGAGAATGCCCTATGAGTCAATGAAGATCGAGTGGCAAGAGCTTCATGCCTTGGGTTTACTCATGAGAATGATACCAAGGGCTTTGGTGATCTTTGTTGAGTCGATGAAGATTGAGTGACAAGAGCTTCGTGCCTTGGTGTTACTCGTGAGAACGATACCAAGGGCTTGGTACGTGCCTTGGTTTTACTCTAAAAAGACACCAAGGCTTTGTTGATTATTTCTGAGTCAATGAAGATCGAGTGGCAAGAGCTTCATGCCTTGGTTTTACTCGTGAGAATAATACTAAGGGCTTGGTACGTGCCTTGATTTTACTCTAAAAAGACACCAAGGGCTTTAGTGATTGTTGCTGAGTCGATGAAGATCGAGCGGCAAGAGCTTCTTACCTTGGTTTTACTTGTGAGAATGATACCAAGGGCTTGGTACGTGTCTTGGTTTTACTCTGAAAAGATACCAAGGGCTTTGGTGATTGCTTCGATTAAAGATCGAGCTGCAAGACCTTCATGCCTTGGGTTTACTCATGAGAATGATACCAAGGGCTTGGTATGTGCCTTGGTTTTACTGTGAAAAGTTACCAAGGACTTTGGTGATTGTTGCCGAGTTGATGAAGATCGAGCGGCAAGAGCTTCGTGCCTTGGTTTTACTTATGAGAATGATACCAAGGGCTTGGTACATGCCTTGATTTTACTTTGAAAAGACACCAAGGGCTTTTGTGATTATTACCAAGTCGATGACGATCGAGTGGCAAGAGCTTCATGCCTTGGGTTTACCCGTAAGAATGATACCAAGGCCTTGGTACGTGCCTTGGTTTTACTCTGAAAAGAGACCAAGGGCTTTGTTGATCGTTGTCGAGTCAATGAAGATCGAGTGGCAAGAGCTTTGAGCCTTGATTTTACTCATGAGAACGAAACCTAGGGCTTGGTAGGTGCCTTGGTTTTACTCTGAAAAGACACCAAGGGATCTGGTGATTGTTGTCGAGTCAATTAAGATCGAGTGGTAAGAGCTTCATGCCTTGGTTTTACTCATGAGAACGATACCAAGGGCTTGGTATGTGCCTTGGTTTTACTCTGAAAAGACACCAAGGGCTTTGGTGATTGTTGCCGAGTCAATGAAGATTGAGCGGCAAGAGCTTCGTGCCTTGGTTTTACTTATGAGAACGATACCAAGGGCTTGGTACGTGCCTTGGTTTTACTCTAAAAAGACACCAAGGGCTTTGGTGATTGTTTCCGAGTCAATGAAGATTGAGCGGCAAGAGCTTTGGTGATTGTTACCGTGTCGATGAAGATCGAGTGGCAAGAGCTTCATGCCTTGGTTTTACTCGTGAGAATGATACCAAGGGCTTGGTATGTGCCTTGGTTTTACTCTAAAAAGACACCAAGGGCTTTAGTGATTGTTGCCGAGTCAATGAAGATTGAGCGGCAAGAGCTTCATGCCTTGGGTTTACTCGTGAGAATGATACTAAGGGCTTGGTATGTGCCTTGGTTTTACTCTGAAAAGATACCAAGGGCTTTGGTGATTGTTGCCGAGTCGATGAAGATCGAGCGGCAAGAGCTTCGTGTCTTGGGTTTACTCATGAGAATGCTACCAAGGACTCGGTATGTGCCTCAGTTTTACTCTAAAAAGAAACTAAGGGCTTTGATGATTGTTGCCGAGTTGATAAAGATCGAGCGGCAAGAGCTTCATGCCTTGGGTTTACTCGTGAGAATGATACTAAGGGCTTGGTATGTGCCTTAGTTTTACTCTAAAAGACACCAAGGGCTTTGGTGATTGTTGTCGAGTCAATGAAGATCAAGTGGCAAGAGCTTCGGTCATTGGTTTTACTCATGAGAAGGATACCAAGGGCTTGGTACGTGCCTTGGTTTTACTCTGAAAAGACACCAAGGGCTTTGGTGATTGTTGCCGAGTCAATGAAGATTGAGCGGCAAGAGCTTCGTGCCTTACTCGTGAGAATGATACTAAGGGCTTGGTACGTGCCTTGGTTTTACTCTAAAAAGATACCAAGGGCTTTGGTGATTGTTGCCGAGTCAATGAAGATCGAGCGGCAAGAGCTTCGTGCCTTGGTTTTACTCATGAGAATGCTACCAAGGACTCGGTATGTGCCTCAGTTTTACTCTAAAAAGAAACTAAGGGCTTTGATGATTGTTGCCGAGTTGATAAAGATCGAGCGGCAAGAGCTTCATGCCTTGGGTTTACTCGTGAGAATGATACTAAGGGCTTGGTATGTGCCTTAGTTTTACTCTAAAAAGACACCAAGGGCTTTGGTGATTGTTGTCGAGTCAATGAAGATCAAGTGGCAAGAGCTTCGTGCCTTGGTTTTACTCATGAGAAGGATACCAAGGGCTTGGTACGTGCCTTGGTTTTACTCTGAAAAGACACCAAGGGCTTTGGTGATCTTTGTTGAGTCGATGAAGATCGAGTGACAAGAGCTTCGGCCATTGGTTTTACTCGTGAGAATGATACAAAGGGATTGGTATGTGCCTTGGTTTTACTCTGAAAATACACCAAGGGCTTTGGTGATTTTTGTCGAGTCGATGAAGATCAAGTGGCAAGAGCTTCGTGCCTTGGTTTTACTTATGAGAATGATACCAGGGCCGCTCTGCAAGTTCCCATCAAGTTAGTGAAAAAGGGCTCACATGGTCTCCTTTGTACTGTTTTTCATCCGCCATGCGTATTGTTGGCAGTGGGAAAATAGTTTCCCTGATCTGCTCTTCCTGCTTTCACTGTCGATGTTCACTTTTCTCCGAGAGGGATGACAATTGATGGAGGAATTTGAGCAGATAAGCGCAGCTGGGATCGATTGATTATTGTTGGCCGATTTATCCGACATAGTTAGAGTTGATCGTTTTTTCATGATTTGGAATTGAAGACCAATCATTCCTCAAAAGGTGAAGAACAGGCCCCACGATGGGTGCCAAACTGTTGATGTTAAAAAAATGGATGGCGTAGATCAACATCCACGTGTCAAAATAATTTGTGAAGGAGGAATCATATGTGGCAACCTCTTGTGAGTTTTGAGGTCTTTTGGTTTTGCTTTAATGTATACCCTAGTAAAAGATGAGTTGTCATCTAATACTGATTTTTTATTGGTGAAATAGTAGTTAAATACCTTATAGTTTTGTCCACTTTGTACTTATATAGCCTCACTTGTTTTTTACATCATTTATATATCCTAAGTTGTTTAAAATTGCATATTAGTACTCTTTATTAGGCAAATGTGAAAATTTCACCCTAATGTTCCCCTATGACATTCGCATGCTAATTTATGCTTAGTGTCATATGTGAATGTTCCCGCAAAAGTTACCGCTTGCATACTAAGAGTACTAACGTGCTAATTTTAAGCAACTTAGGTCTATAAATTTTGGAAAAAGCAAGTAAGGATATATATAGGAGTGCAAATTGAGTAAAACTATAAGGTAGCTAAGTGCTATTAGCATTTTTAATGAGTAGTGATAGCTACACTACTCCATTTACACTACTTCTACACTACAAGAGACAAAGAGTGGGGTCCAATCTTTTTAAAATTTTTCAATATTAATGACTCATCAAGGAAGCCCACACTTTCTCTTGTAATTAAGAATTAGTATAGAAAAGTGTAGTGTAGATATCATTATTCTTTTTATACTTGTGCAATTATTATATAATTTTGACCCGTACCAAAAATACTACAGATAATACTGCAATTTACTTCTTTGACAAATAATTTAGCTCAAATAAAATAACAATATGATATGGAAATCAATTATATATTTCACAGAAGTTAATCTTGGGGAGATACGGTATTTTTAATAGCGACGTAACTATATGTGGTAATATAGTGTTTACTATCATAACTACTTCTATATGCTTTTAATTAAGAAATTAGTTACATCACTTTATTAGTTACGCTGTCCTTTTATGCTTTAGATCTTTTACATAAATAATATAAAAGGATCTTTTACATAAAATATGTGGGTCAGCTATTCACCAATTCTGATTCGGATTCGTCACATATTTTCCTGATAGCAAATGCGTTAACCGGTGCACACTATGGCTCAAAAGTTGGGGAAGGTAAGATAGATATACCAGGAGAGAAAGTCATAACCTGTGTGACATAACTCGGGAAAACTAAGCATCCAACAAAGGCTCCATCCAACCATGGACCTTGCTATCAATTTATTAGGATTGGAAAGGCCTAATATTAGAGTTGAACTAGGCTAATCTGCTTGTACACAATTAACTCATAATGATCAATCTTAACAGCTGTGCCTAATTAATAAAACCGAATGGTAGCTCTTTGAATTCACAAAGAATAATCGCTAACCACAGAGCTTCTAACCATGAAGAAAATATAATAAGAGGAATTTTGTTGATGAAAAGTTATCTACCTATTATAATTCTTCTTATTAAATAAAAAACAAAGCTTTCTCTAATAGGAATAGAATTCATAAAAGAAATAATTTAAAACTACCTAAAAACTCCTATAATAATCAACTCAAATTGAATCAAAATTGAATTTTTTCTAATCTAAATAGCCTCCAACTTTGTTACTAAAATAAAAGTCGATTAATTCAAATTTCAAAAATAATTGATATTGATGGGATTCTAGGAATCTTCCAAGTGATTGTCTCCGCCTCGTTGAGATAGGTAATTTTCATACATAATATGTTTAACCGCCTTATGGATTAGGAGATATGGTTATTTCTTTGCTTGCAACTCAACCGCCCATTCGATCCTACCGCCCAAAACCCTATTAATTAACCCACATGAACATTTTCATTACAAGCAAAGAAATAACCGTATTCCTAATCCATAATGGATTCGACATATTATATATAAAAATTACCTATTTCAATAAGACGAAGTCAATCACTTGGAAGATTTCTAGAATCCCATCAATATCAATTATTTTGGAAGAATTTCTAAATAATCAGCTTTTATTTTATTTTTAGTAACAAAGTTGGAGGCTATTTAGATTAGGAAATAAATTCAATTTTGATTCAATTTGAGTTGATTATTATAGAGAGTTTTTAGGTAGTTTTAAATTATTTCTTTTATGAATTCTATTCCTATTAGGAGAAAACTTTGTTTTTCTATTTAAGAAGAAGAATTGTAATAGGTAGATAACTTTTCATCGACAAAATTCCTCTTATTATATTTTCTTCGTGGATTAGAAGTTCTTCGTGGATTCGAAGATTATTCTTTGTGAATTCAAAGAGCTACCCTTGGTGAATTTCGAGGTTTGTTAATTCCGCGCTGCGTTAATAAGATTGATCATTATGAGTCAATTGTGTACAAACAGATTAGCCTAGTTCAACTCTAATATTAGGCCATTCCAATCCTAATAAATTGATAGCAAGGTCCATGGTTGGATGGAGCCTTTGTTGGATGCTATAGTTTTCTTCGAGATTATGTCACACAGGTTATGACTTCCTTTTCTCCCTCCAAAAGTAGAAGTATAGTATATAACTATATCTCTCAATCCTTACCTTTCCCAACGCAGGTGAGCCATAGTGAGCGCACCGGTTAACACATTTGCTATCAGGAAAATATGTGACGAATCCGAATCAGAATTGGTGAATAGCTGACCCACATATTTTATGTAAAAAGATCCTTTTTTATATTATTTATGTAAAAAGATCTAAAGCATAAAAAGGACAGCGTAACTAATAAAGTGATGTAACTAATTTCTTAATTAAAAGCATATAGAAGTAGTTATGATAGTACACAATATATTACCATATATAGTTACGCCGTTATTAAAAGTACCGCATCTCCCAAGATTAACTTCTGTGAAATATATAATTGATTTCCATACTATATTGTTATTATTTGAGCTAAATTATTTGTCAAAGAAGTAAATTGATTATTATCAGGAGTATTTTTGGTACGAATCAAAATTATGTAATAATTGCACAAGTATAAAAAAGAATAATGATATCTACACTACACTTTTCTATACTAATTCTTAATTACAAGAGAGAAAGTGTGAGCTTCCTTGATGAGTCATTAATATTGAAAAATTTTAAAAAAGATTGGACCCCACTCTTTGTCTCTTGTAGCGTAGAAGTAGTGTAAATGGAATAGTGTAGTTATCACTACTCATTAAAAAATACTAATAGCACTTAACTACCTTATAGTTTTGTCCACTTTGTACTTATATAGCCTCACTTGTTTTTACATCATTTATATATCCTAAGTTGTTTAAAATTGCATATTAGTACACTTTATTAGGCAAATGTGAAAATTTCACCCTAATGTTCCCCTATGACATTCGCATGCTAATTTATGCTTAGTGTCATATGTGAATGTTCCTGCAAAAATTTACTCGTTTGCATACTAAGAGTACTAACGTGCTAATTTTAAGCAACTTAGGTCTATAAATTTTGGAAAAAGCAAGTAAGGATATATATAGGAGTGCAAATTGAGTAAAACTATAAGGTAGCTAAGTGCTATTAGCATTTTAATGAGTAGCGATAACTACACTACTCCATTTACACTACTTCTACACTACAAGAGACAAAGAGTGGGGTCCAATCTTTTTAAAATTTTCAATATTAATGACTCATCAAGGAAGCCCACACTTTCTCTTGTAATTAAGAATTAGTATAGAAAAGTGTAGTGTAGATATCATTATTCTTTTATACTTGTGCAATTATTATATAATTTTGACCCGTACCAAAAATACTACTGATAATACTGCAATTTACTTCTTTGACAAATAATTTAGCTCAAATAAAATAACAATATGATATGGAAATCAATTATATATTTCACAGAAGTTAAACTTGGGGAGATACGGTATTTTTAATAGCGACGTAACTATATATGGTAATATAGTGTTTACTATCATAACTACTTCTATATGCTTTTAATTAAGAAATTAGTTACATCACTTTATTAGTTACGCTGTCCTTTTTATGCTTTAGATCTTTTACATAAATAATATAAAAGGATCTTTTACATAAATAATATAAAAGGATCTTTTTACATAAAATACGTGGGTCAGCTATTCACCAATTCTGATTCGGATTCGTCACATATTTTCCTGATAGCAAATGTGTTAACCGGTGCACTCACTATGGCTCACCTGCGTTGGGAAAGGTAAGGATTGAGAGATATAGTTATATACTATACTTCTACTTTTGGAGGGAGAAAAGGAAGTCATAACCTGTGTGACATAATCTCGAAGAAAACTATAGCATCCAACAAAGGCTCCATCCAACCATGGACCTTGCTATCAATTTATTAGGATTGGAAAGGCCTAATATTAGAGTTGAACTAGCCTAATCTGCTTGTACACAATTAACTCATAATGATCAATCTTATTAACGCAGCGCAGAATTAATAAAACTCAAAATCCACCAATGGTAGCTCTTTGAATTCACAAAGAATAATCTTGAATCCACGAAGAGCTTCTAATCCATAAAGAAAATATAATAAGAGGAATTTTGTTGATGAAAAGTTATCTACCTATTATAATTCTTCTTATTAAATAGAAAAACAAAGCTTTCTCCTAATAGGAATAGAATTCATAAAAGAAATAATTTAAAACTACCTAAAAACTCCTATAATAATCAACTCAAATTGAATCAAAATTGAATTTATTTTCTAATCTAAATAGCCTCCAACTTTGTTACTAAAATAAAATAAAAGCTGATTATTTTGAAATTCTGCCAAAAATAATTGATATTGATGGGATTCTAGGAATCTTCCAAGCTGATTGTCTCCGTCTCGTTGAGATAGGTAATTTTCATACATAATATGTCGAATCCGTCTTATGGATTAGGAGGAGATATGGTTATTTCTTTGCTTGCAACTCAACCGCCCATTCGGATCCTCGTCCAAAACCCCTATTAATTAACCCACATGAACATTTTCATTACAAGCAAAGAAATAACCGTATCTCCTAATCCATAAGGCGGATTCTGACATACTATATATAAAAATTACATATCTCAACGAGACGGAGTCAATCAGCTTGGAAGATTCCTAGAATCCCATCAATATCAATTATTTTTGGAAGAATTTCAGAAATAATCAGCTTTTATTTTATTTTTAGTAACAAAGTTGGAGGCTATTTAGATTAGGAAATAAATTCAATTTTGATTCAATTTGAGTTGATTATTATAGAGAGTTTTTAGGTAGTTTTAAATTATTTCTTTTATGAATTCTATTCCTATTAGGAGAAAACTTTGTTTTCTATTTAAGAAGAAGAATTGTAATAGGTAGATGACTTTTCATCGACAAAATTCCTCTTATTATATTTTCTTCGTGGATTAGAAGTTCTTCGTGAATTCGAAGATTATTCTTTGTGAATTTAAAGAGCTACCCTTGGTGAATTTCGAGGTTTGTTAATTCCGCGCTGCGTTAATAAGATTGATCATTATGAGTCAATTGTGTACAAGCAGATTAGCCTAGTTCAACTCTAATATTAGGCCATTCCAATCCTAATAAATTGATAGCAAGGTCCATGGTTGGATGGAGCCTTTGTTGGATGCTATAGTTTTCTTCGAGATTATGTCACACAGGTTATGACTTCCTTTTCTCCCTCCAAAAGTAGAAGTATAGTATATAACTATATCTCTCAATCCTTACCTTTCCCAACGCAGGTGAGCCATAGTGAGTGCACCGGTTAACACATTTGCTATCAGGAAAATATGTGACGAATCCGAATCAGAATTGGTGAATAGCTGACCCACATATTTTATGTAAAAGATCCTTTTATATTATTTATGTAAAAGATCTAAAGCATAAAAGGACAGCGTAACTAATAAAGTGATGTAACTAATTTCTTAATTAAAAGCATATAGAAGTAGTTATGATAGTAAACAATATATTACCATATATAGTTACGCCGTTATTAAAAGTACCGTATCTCCCAAGATTAACTTCTGTGAAATATATAATTGATTTCCATACTATATTGTTATTATTTGAGCTAAATTATTTGTCAAAGAAGTAAATTGGATTATTATCAGGAGTATTTTTGGTACGAATCAAAATTATGTAATAATTGCACAAGTATAAAAAGAATAATGATATCTACACTACACTTTTCTATACTAATTCTTAATTACAAGAGAGAAAGTGTGGGCTTCCTTGATGAGTCATTAATATTGAAAAATTTTAAAAAAAGATTGGACCCCACTCTTTGTCTCTTGTAGTGTAGAAGTAGTGTAAATGGAGTAGTGTAGTTATCACTACTCATTAAAAAATGCTAATAGCACTTAACTACCTTATAGTTTTACTCAATTTGCACTCCTATATATATCCTTACTTGCTTTTTCCAAAATTTATAGACCTAAGTTGCTTAAAATTAGCACGTTAGTACTCTTAGTATGCAAACGAGTAAATTTTTGCAGGAACATTCACATATGACACTAAGCATAAATTAGCATGCGAATGTCATAGGGGAACATTAGGGTGAAATTTTCACATTTGCCTAATAAAGTGACCTTGTGTGAAGTTGAAATTTCTAATCCACCGGGTTGATATCGAATCCACGAAGAGCTTCGAATCCATGAAGAAAATATAATAAACAAAATTTTATTGATGAAAAGATATCCCTTAAGGGCTTACAAGACTCTGTTTAAATAGAAAATAAATAAGAATCCTACAATGACTCGAACTCCTACTAAAAATAGAAATAAGAACTCTAATTGACCCGAACTTTGCCAAAAATAGAAATAAGAAAACTATCCTCAAAAAGACTCCCTACGATTAGGGAAGTAAATCGGTTAAATTTGGAATCAAACCGGATTTGCTTCCTAGTCCAAACAGACTCCTAAAACATTACTAAAAATAGTAAAAAATCAACGAAAATGCTGATATCTCTCAATCCGGAAGGAATTTGGCAAAACGAATGGTGAGCAAACCGAACTAGGTCAGTTTGGTTGGCTCCGTCTCGAAAAAATAAGCGATTTAAAAAAAAAATCGTCCAAATCCGACTTACGGATTGAAAGTTACGACCCGTTCTTCGTTGTAACCTATTTTTCTCGACCGGGTCCACGTTTGGGCTTGTTACGATCCCGTTTCTCCATAAAAGTATCCGCAATGTGTTCTACATCATAAAGAGTACTAATATGCAATTTTAAACAACTTAGGATATATAAATGATGTAAAAAACAAGTGAGGCTATATAAGTACAAAATGGACAAAACTATAAGGTATTTAACTACTATTTCGCCAATAAAAAAATCAGTATTAGATGACAACTCATCTTTTACTAGGGTATACATTAAAGCAAAACTAAAAGACCTCAAAACTCACAAGAGGTTGTCACATAGGATTCCTCCTTCACAAATTATTTTGACACGTGGACGTTGATCTACGCCGTCCATTTTTTTTAAAAAAACCGAATTTGTTATTAGCCGTCCAAAATTCAAAAATAAAATCTTATCAAAACCAAATCTTTTCATAATCAAAACAAAGTATTATGTTTCGAGAATTATAGAAATTTTATAATTCGGTATTTTAAAATATCCGAAATATACTAATATATTTAGTATATTTGAATTATTATAGAAATTTTTGCCGTGATTTTAAAAAATCAAATCTTATCAAAACAAATCTTTTCATAACCATAACAGAATTATTTCTTATATTTCGGATATTTAGTATATTTCGAGAATTATAGAAATTTTTGCCGTGATTTTAAAATCGAAACATAATCTTGCTAAATATAAAGAGCGTGATTTTAGAAATTCCTATAATCACGATAATCATATATTTTCTACCGACAACAGCCATAATCTCTCCATCACCTCCAAATTCAGGTTTTTGAGCTGAAAAACCTGAAATTATATTAAAATTTGAAATTCCAAAACTCAAATTTTGTTTGTAATAATTTATGATTTTGAAAAACTTTTTTATATTAATTGTTATTGTATTCTTGGATTTTGATTAATTTTTAATGTTATAGGTATGCGGTCTTCGTCTTTGTAGAGGGAGCCTCCAATGGATAGATCAAACGAGCTAATTAATTAAGTTTTGGTGAAATATTATCAGATTTTAACCTTTTTTGTATATAAATTATTGTTATATTTTTAGATTTTTAAAAATATTTTAAGATTATAGGTACACGGTCTTCATCTTCGTAGAGGGAGCCTCCATTGAATAGATCAACTGAGGTTATTTATTTATTTATTTTTGAAAATATTTTTGGATTTTAAAATTTTATTATATATAAATTGTTACCATATTTTTGGATTTTTAAAAATATTTTAAGGTTATAGGTGCGTGATCTTCGTCTTAGTAGAGAGAGCCTCCAATGAAAATATCAAACGAGGTAATTAATTTATTTGTTAAAATATTTTTAGATTTTGAAAATATTAAAATTTTGAATCATATATTTTAAAAATATCATATAGACATTTTGGCTTGAGTGCGATGAACTACTCCAATCATGCTTATGCTTTTGTGGATCTGTAATCGAAATTGAATGAACTCGAGAAATGCATCAGGCAAATAATTTTTAGTTGCTGAATAATATTTAGGTTATTTTAATTTCTGTAAAAGATATTTATGCCGAATTTATTTAAAGTTGTGTAAAATTTAACAATGCCGATAACTTCTAATTTACTTTTCCAATCACTTTTTCTTAATTTTTACAATTTTGATTTTTAAAATTATTTTTGAAAATAAAGTGTTGTAATTTTTCTATTTTTATAATTAATTTTGATTTTTTATAATTTCAGTTAATTTTTATAATTTTTAAAAATTCATTTCTGAAACATATTTAGGTTTTCCTTTAAAGTAAGATTTTTCGTTTTGACAAAAATATTTTCTAAATAGTTTTACAATAGTTACGGTAAATTTTCTATTTTTATAAAAATATATAATCAGTTTTGACAAAATATAATTTTTAAAAATTTATTATTTTTACAAATTCAAATTTGTCCTTAAATATTTCTAAATATTCTAATAATTACGGATTTTTATATTTATTTTTACAATTTTGGTTTGTTAAATATATTTGCTTTTCTATCTTTTTATAATGATTTTCAGTTTTGTATAATTCCAGTGAATTTTTATAATTTTTAAAAATTCATTTCTGAAACATATTTAGGTTTTCCTTTAAAGTAAGATTTTTGTTCGACAAAAATATTTTCTAAATAGTTTTACAATAATTACGGTAAATTTTCTATTTTTATAAAAATATATAATCAGTTTTGACAAAATATAATTTTTAAAAATTTATTATTTTTACAAATTCAAAATTGTCCTGAAATATTTCTAAATATTCTAATAAGTTCGGATTTTTATATTTATTTTTAAAATTTTGGTTTGTTAAATATATTTGCTTTTCTATCTTTTTATAATGATTTTCGGTTTTGTATAATTCCAGTGAATGTTTTATAATTTTTAAAAATTTATTTCTGAAAATATTTAGATTTTTCTTTAAAGTAAGATTTTCCGTTTGACAATAATATTTTCTAAATATTTTTACAATAATTTCTTTAAATTTTCTATTTTTAGAAAAAATATTTTTGACAAAATATAATTTAAAAAAATAAATTTTTTAAAATTTTGAATTTGTTCTTAAATATAAATATTCTAATAATTTCAGATTTTTATATTTATTTTTAAAATATCGGTTTGTTTAATATATTTGTAGTTTTCTTAGGCAGTTAATTTTAAGATCATATGTTATTTGATAATTTTCTAAATATATAGTGTTGGAATATTTTCTATCTTTTTATAAATATTTTTAAAAATTCAATTTCTTAAAAATTGATTCGTTTTTCATATGAAGTAAGATTTTATTTTTGGACAAAAATCCTTTCTACATATTTTACAAAAATTCAGGTAAAATTTCATTTTTAGAAATAATTAATATCTGTTTTGACAAAATTTCAATTTTTCCTTAAAAATTACAACAATTATAGCATATAATTGGTTGTTAGTTTTGATTTCTGTTTTGTATATCTTATTTAGAAGTTAATTTTGATAATTTAAATATAATTTTAACTTTTCAATTTTATAAATTTTAGAAGTTATTTGGAAGTTAATTTTTAATATATATCATTTGAAGATTTTCTATTTTTATAATTTTTGAGTTTAATTTTTAGATTATTCAAAAACAAAACTGTTTTACTAATGTGGGATTTTTATAATTTTTTAAATTTTCGGTTTCTTAACAATATTTTTGGATATCAAAAAATTATATTTGATATTGAAGATCATATGTTATTTGATACTTTTCTGAAAATAAAGGGTTGTAATATTTTCTATCTTTTTATAATTATTTTTAAAAATTAGGTTTCTTATTTATAATTGTTTTTAAAAATTAGGTTTCTTAAAAATTGATTCAGTTTTCATATATATAAAGTAAGATTTTATTTTTGAACAAAAATCTTTTCTAAATATTTTTACAAAAATTCAGGTAAAAGTTCTGTTTTTAGAAATAAATAATATTTGTTTTGACAAAATTTCAATTTTTCCTTAAAAATTACAACAATTATAGCATATAATTGGTAGTTACTTTTACGATTTCTGTTTTGTATATCTTATTTAGAAGTTAATTTTGATAATTTAAATATAATTTTAACTTTTCAATTTTATAAATTTTAGAAGTTATTTGGAAGTTAATTTTTAATATATATCATTTGAAGATTTTCTATTTTTTATAATTTTGAGGTTAATTTTTAGATTATTCAAAAACAAAACTGTTTTGCTAATGTGGGATTTTTATAATTTTTTAAATTTCGGTTTCTTAACAATATTTTGGATATCAAAAAATTATATTTGATATTGAAGATCATATGTTATTTGATACTTTTCCGAAAATAAAGGGTTGTAATATTTTCTATCTTTTTATAATTATTTTTAAAAATTAGGTTTCTTAAAAATTGATTCAGTTTTCATATATATAAAGTAAGATTTTATTTTTGAACAAAAATCTTTTCTAAATATTTTTACAAAAATCAGGTAAAATTTCTGTTTTTAGAAATAAATAATATTTGTTTTGACAAAATTTCAATTTTTCCTTAAAACAAGTACAACAATTATAGTATATAATTGGTAGTTACTTTTACCATTTCTGTTTTGTATATCTTATTTACAAGTTAATTTTTATAATTTAAATATAATTTTAACTTTTATATTTTATAAATTTTAGAAGTTATTTGGAAGTTAATTTTTAATTTATATCACTTAAAGATTTTCCTTTTTTTATAATTTTGAGGTTAATTTTTATATTATTCAAAAATAAATTGTTTTAATATTGTGGGATAGTCATAAATTTTTAAATTTCGGTTTCTTAACAATATATTCGGATATGAAAAAATTATATTTGATATTGAAGATCTTATGTTATTTGATACTTTTCCGAAAATAAAGTGTTGTAATATTTTCTATCTTTTTATAATTATTTTTAAAAATTCAATTTCTTATAAATTGATTCGTTTTTCATATGAAGTAAGATTTTATTTTTGAACAAAAATCTTTTCTAAATATTTTACAAAAATTCAGGTAAAATTTCATTTTTAGAAATAATTAATATCTGTTTTGACAAAATTTCAATTTTTCCTTAAAACAATTACAACAATTATAGTATATAATTGGTATTTATTTTTAAGTTTTTCTATCTGTATATCATATTTTGATGTTAATTTAAAAGGTATTTAGAAAATAAAATCTGGTAATTATTTCAAATTATTAAAAACTATTTTTAAATATTCAATTTCTTAAAAATATTTTAATTTTTCAATTTTATAAATTTTAGAAGTTATTTGGAAGTTGATTTTAATATATATCATTTAAAGATTTTCGGTTTGGACAAAAATCTTTTCTAAATATTTTACAACCATTCAGGTAAAATTTCAGTTTTGGAAATAAATAATATCTGTTTTGACAAAATATGAAAATTTTAGTTTTTCATAAAATTACAGTAATTAAATATTTTACAAATATATATTCAGTTTTAAAAATATTATGGCTTTTAATATTATTTTAATAAATATATTTTAATTTTTCAATTTTATAAATTTTAGAAGTTATTTGGAAGTTATTTTTGATAATTTAAATATAATTTTAATTTTTCAATTTTATAAATTTTAGAAGTTATTTGGAAGTTATTTTTGATAATTTAAATATAATTTTAATTTTTCAATTTTATAAATTTTAGAAGTTATTTGGAAGTTGATTTTAATATATATCATTTAAAGATTTTCGGTTTGGACAAAAATCTTTTCTAAATATTTTACAACCATTCAGGTAAAATTTCAGTTTTGGAAATAAATAATATCTGTTTTGACAAAATTTCAATTTTTCCTTAAAACAATTACAACAATTATAGTATATAATTGGTAGTTACTTTTACCATTTCCGTTTTGTATATCTTATTTGGAAGTTATTTTTGATAATTTAAATATAATTTTAATTTTTCAATTTTATAAATTTTAGAAGTTATTTGGAAGTTAATTTTTAATTTATATCACTTAAAGATTTTCCCTTTTTTATAATGTTTGGGGTTAATTTTTAGATTATTCAAAAATAAATTGTTTTAATATTGTGGGATAGTCATAAATTTTTAAAATTTAGGTTTCTTAACAATATTTTCGGATATGAAAAAATTATATTTGATATTGAAGATTTTATGTTATTTGATACTTTTCCGAAAATAAAGTGTTGTATTATTTTCTATCTTTTTATAATTATTTTCTAAACTTTATATATATATATAGCAATTATAAATTATTTTCAATTTTCTAAATTATTGTTGTAATTAAAAATTTTCCAAAATAAAATAGTTTCCAATTTTTCAAATTAAATATATACTAATAATTGAATTCATATTAAATTATTTTGTGGATATTTTATCAGGATGTTTGGACAAAATAATAAAATTGGAGCATACAAGCCATTAAATCATCTTCGTGTAGATGAAAACTATGTCATCTTGAAAGGAAGAATCACTTTCGAATATGGGAAGGAACAAGCATAAATACTAGAATATCCTCTGGAATTAACTTTATTCTCCTTGATAATGAGGTACATTTAAATCTTTATATATAATTATTGTTTGTGATTTTAAATAATAAAAATTTAGTTTAATTATAAAGTGTTTTATCAATTTTAAATAGAACAGTCATGTACATGATTTTTCTTGTAAGAATGATGCAATCATTTGAAAATTAATATATTTTTATCTTTTATCAGGTTTAATACCATAGCTATCTCTTTGTGGGAAGATTTAGCATGTGCTCGGAGGAAAAATTAAAATGAGAGAATCAAAGCTCATTGGTTATTATTGTGACCGGTTTGTTATACTATAGATTTAAAGGTATGAACTACACACACACACATATATATGATAATTTATATTTGTATGTCTAATTATAAACTTGCATGATTTTAAATATATACATAATATTATATTATATTTCTATTAATTTTCTTTTCACAGTGAAAGGATTGACAAGCCTTTCGTCCATGTATGCTACAAAGTTTTATATAAATTTGAGTGATAACAATGATGTTGTTCAAACTTAAGGGTAATTTGTATCTTTTGTGACATAATATAATTACCTTTTCATAAATTACTTTTCATAATTATGAAAATTATAAGTGATTATTTTACTTATCTTTTTCTCGGTTGTATTGATGCACCATTTCGGTACCAAATTATTGAGACTGGAACAAGATCGCTAAGCACACAAGTCAAATTTGAAATCGACGATGGTACAATTGATGATATTTTCAAAGTAAAGGAATTGAATGACGGTGATGTAAGTGAATTTTAATTTATTTTTGTATTGAATTATTTTCCAAACTTTATATATATATATAGCAATTATAAATTATTTTCAATTTTCTAAATTATTGTTGTAATTAAAAATTTTCCAAAATAAAATATTTTAATTTTTTAAAATTTATTTTTTCGGTTAATTAATATATTAAATAAATTAGATTTGAAGTCTACATGTTTAAATGAATGCTTAATTGGGTTTTTATAATATTATAAAAGAATTTTTGGTTTTTATAATATTACAGTAATGAAAATATTTGTTTTATTTATTAAATGAAATTTAATTGGGTTTCCTAAAATATATAAGCAACAAATAAATATTTAAAAAATATATTTTCTATATATATATATATATATATATATATATATATATATATATATATATATATATATATATATATATATATATAGCAATTATAAATTATTTTCAATTTTCTAAATTATTGTTGTAATTAAAAATTTTCCAAAATAAAATATTTTCCAATTTTTCAAATTAAATATATACTAATAATTGAATTCATATTAAATTATTTTGTGGATATTTTATCAGGATGTTTGGACAAAATAATAAAATTGGAGCATACAAGCCATTAAATCATCTTCGTGTAGATGAAAACTATGTCATCTTGAAAGGAAGAATCACTTTCGAATATGGGAAGGAACAAGCATAAATACTAGAATATCCTCTGGAATTAACTTTATTCTCCTAGATAATGAGGTACATTTAAATCTTTATATATAATTATTGTTTGTGATTTTAAATAATAAAAATTTAGTTTAATTATAAAGTGTTTTATCCAATTTTAAATAGAACAGTCATGTACATGATTTTTCTTGTAAGAATGATGCAATCTGATGAGAAAATTAATACAAGAAGGAAAAATTCATATTTTCTCAAAAATAAAGATTGTTACTGCAAGTGAGATGTACAAGCCGTAAGTACTCGGTATCTATTTATTTGTGTTATCGTACAAACATCAAGATTTTAGAGGAGGATGACGATGATATAGAAAAATACAAATTGAATTTCTTCCTTACGGAGAGATTGAATCAAGAATCGATTCAAAAATTTCTTATAGGTATGTATTAAATTTATCTTCCTCATAGATTATCATGTATGTCAAATTATACTAAATTTTATTTATTTTCTTATATAGATGTGATTGGAATAGTTGATGAAATTTATGCGATTGATAGCATGGACAAGAATGGAAAAAGGTTTTGTTTAGAAGCTTTATAATGCATGATAATGAGTAAGTTATGATTTTATTATTGTTTATATGAAATATACATAAATAAATTTTATACCATAAATATTTAATATATTTTTATCTTTTATCGGGTTTAATACCATAGCTATCTCTTTGTGGGAAGATTTAGCATGTGCTCTGGAGGAAAAATTAAAATGAGAGAATCAAAGCTCATTGGTTATTATTGTGACCGGTTTGTTATACTATAGATTTAAAGGTATGAACTACACACACACACACACACATATATATGATAATTTATATTTGTATGTCTAATTATAAACTTGCATGATTTTAAATATATACATAATATTATATTATATTTCTATTAATTTTCTTTTCACAGTGAAAGGATTGACAAGCCTTTCGTCCATGTATGCTACAAAGTTTTATATAAATTTGAGTGATAACAATGATGTTGTTCAAACTTAAGGGTAATTTGTATCTTTTGTGACATAATATAATTACCTTTTCATAAATTGTTTTCATAATTATGAAAATTATAAGTGATTATTTTACTTATCTTTTTCTCAGTTGTATTGATGCGCCAGCTCAGTACCAAATTATTGAGACTGGAACAAGATCGCTAAGGACACAAGTCAAATTTAAAATCGACGATGGTACAATTGATGATATTTTCAAAGTAAAGGAATTGAATGACGGCGATGTAAGTGAATTTTAATTTATTTTTGTATTGAATTATTTTCCAAACTTTATATATATTCAATTATCGTTTTAACACTATATCGATATAAGAAACATGATACAATGATAAAAGTTATCTTAATGTACTTGAATTATTAATATTTTAATTAATTTATCATGCACTTTATTATTTTGTTGGTTTTAATAATTAAATTGATGATGAAAATATTGTTTATCTATACTATTTTAGGAGAAATATTTCTTTTGCAATGCTTAAATCATGGGAATTGAGGAGCTGTCCGATTGGTGATATCCTTCTTATACTGATTGCAATAACAAGTTGAAAGAGATTAATGTGGTTCTTTACTGCAATCGTCATAAAAAAGAAATTAAATATGTAGAAGAAAGGTAAACATTATATTAGAATTTTTATAAATATAAATTATTTATAGTTTATAAAAATTAAATTGAATAACTAATATATAACGTAAATATGTATTTAACTTTAAATACAAACTTACCTTACAAGTGACAGATGGAACATGCATCACTACATTTGTAATATTCCATCACGACGTTCTTCGTTTGATAAAAATTGGTCCTTCAGAGTTAGCATCTTCGCTTGGTTTGGTAATTTACATCGAAATTATATTATAATTTTAATACGTTTTTAATTTAATGGATGAATTTGAAAATTAATATATTTTTGCTTAAACAGGATGCAGACAACAAGGAGTTTCCGCTTGCAATCAAGAGATTAATCGGTAGAAATATGCGTTTCCATGTTACGGTTACAGAATTTAACACAAGCAAATGCATTGAAGACTATACGGTTATTAAAATCGTTAGTGGTGATGAAAAACTCAATGAGCTGTTCCTACAAACTAACGGAAAGGTAAAATTTCCTAATCTTTTAATAAAATTATATTCCTCAATAGTGTGCAATATATTCATTGTTTTAATACTAAATTTATTTTTATTAAAAGATGATAAATCACTCGATATGACGCTGGTTGATGGCAATGATAGTCAATCAATTCAATATACTCCAGACTTATCGACACTTGGAAATATTATTGATAAAAATTTGAAGAAGAAGGTGTTTGCTAAATATATTATTAGTTTCATCATTTTAAAAATTAAATCATTAACATGTTGTTCTAAGACGAATGTATTATTATCAAAGGATGAGAAACCAATTGAATTGAATAAGGAAGGTACCGTTGATAATCAATCTATTGAATTGACTCCAAACTTATCCACACCGATATCCACCATTAATAGTAAAGGCAAAAAGAAACTTTTAGATGTTTCGCCTATCGCTACACTTGACTCTTCTGCATTCAAAACCCCACCTACAACCAGTGGAAAAATAAGGATACAATCAGGTTGGTTTATTAATACATTAATTAATTTTGATAAATAATTTTTAATTGTTAAATTTAGTATATAAACATGTTTTTATTTTGCACAAATAGACAAAGAACCAGCTCTTTCAACTTTCAAGAAGAGGATGAAGATGGAGAAAAATAATTCCAAACTTTTATAGCTCTTCTTTATATTTTGCTTATTACATCTTATTCTTTGTTTGATTGATTGAGAACTTTTTTAGTGATGCATCATTTGTGAATAATATTTGTGAATATTAAACTATCTTATATTTTAATTTCATTCAAGTTTCATTTAGAATATTTTGATTATCTACATTTTATTGATTTATTATGAAAATTTAGTTTAAATGATGTTAATTTTAATTATAGCTTTTATATAAGTTGTTTAGTATCGTTATTTCCAGGCGGATACATGTTATCTAACCTCATTGGGGGTGTGTGAGAGTGAGATTCAAGTGTTTCTAAAGGGTGAGTCATTAGATATTAAAATTATATTCGGATGAGAGAGATTGAAACGCGATGAATTATAGATAAATTGCGGTAAGACCGTGCTTAGCACGGGCTAAAACACTAGTTTTGCTAATTGAGCAAATAAAAAGATACATGAAGCTCATCCTAGTAATTAGTTTAGCATGTGTGGATCTCATCACTTCTATATCTTGTTAGCTCGTTTTATAGACGGATTTAGCTTGATCGAAGCAGGGTCCCCACTTTGATCAAGGAGGACCAATAACCCCTCTTAAGTTTGGGGGTTTCTCAAATAACTCCCTTAACTTGTAAAATGTGACTAAAACCCTTAATTTTAGATTCTTAGAAAATATCCTTCAACTTTGTTATTTTAAGGAAAACTCTTTAAAAGTGTAAACCATAATTTCATTAGCAAAATATCTCCCTACGTATTTTTGTCCATCCACGTGAAAATTGTGGTTAATACCATTAAGGTTTTTTTTCCTTTTCTTTTTCTTGTAGAAGATATTGAAAGTTGCAGGGAGCTTTCTGAGAACCCAAAAACTTAAGAAGGGTTTTGTATAGTTTGAAAGTTAAGGGGTATTATCCGAGAAATGCCCAAACTCAAGGGGATTTTTTTGAAATTTATCCACTAAAAAATCACCTTTTAAGTCAAGTTCATAGCATGAGAACTCATTACTAGTGACATACATTGAGAAAGGTGTATTCAATAATGCTACTAATGATGCAATTATGTATTTTTTAAAAAAAAAACATGAAACTTTGTTGGAGGAAGTTATAAAAGCTTTTTAATTTTTAATTATGTTGTGATAACACTATTCAAAAATTTTAAATCCGCCACTAGCTCGTTTTACAAAATGAGGAGACAACTTATATCCATGTATCCTAATATTTATAATTAGGGTTATACCCTAGAAATTACCGAGCCTTATAAGAGTGGCCATGTAGTAGCTAACTGGTCGACTCTCAAAGCATTTGCAAGCACAACCCAGGTGATAAGCTGGCTGACCTGCCTCGCGATCCAAATCCGAGATGAAAGACGCTTCCGACCTGGATTCTACTAGATGTTCGACTCCGAGATGAAGGACGTTCTCCACTCGGACCCGACACAGCATGTCTCGAACAGTGGAACAGCCTGACAAGCGTCATCAAAAGTTACGCTGCATTTAATGAATATACAGTCAGCGTCTGTACTTCGATGCCTAGTCACAATCAACAATTAATGCGGCGTCAGAGTCATATTGATCTTTCGAGCCAAAGCCTTCAAAGATCATCGGACACACTATTATTCCAATAGTCCCGTCACTGTACCAAGGAAATCTAGAGAGTAAATTAATTACAGGGTTTGAGCGCACGTGCCCAAACAATGAGCACGAGTGCTCAAGCAAGTTTTTCAAAGATAATTTTGGTTTTATTTTTCTGTCTACTGTCAGAACTTATCTGACATGGTATTGGAGTGAGCGCAATGATCTGCATAATATGGGGAAGGCAATGGTCTGATGGTAAAAGTAACCGAAAGGATTGATGAAATTGGCCCCAAGAAGCTAAAGCATCTATATCTATTTCTTCAGATGAGACATCAGACAAGTAAGCCAAATTAAAATCTTCATTAATGTACCATTCGCCCTCACTCAGTACATCTTCTTTATTATTAAGCTTATCAGAGCTCATTACATGCAATTCCCATGGACACTCTTCTTCAGGTTCGGGTTCGATATCCGCTTCATTGCCGCTGTCGATGGCTGGTTTTGGCGATTCAGGCTCCGGAGCGCCAAGGTAGAAGACCGAATCAGTGTGATAACTTTCTACCCCCTTGAATGGATGCTTCTCAGCTATCAGGGTCTTGACTTCTCCCTCTTCATCGACATATTTCATTACTTGATGAAGGATTGATGGGACAATTCGATTCGCATGAATCTAAGGTTGTCCTAATAGCAAATTGTAGGACGTATCGGCATCTATGATGTAGCAAGTCACTTCTGACTTGAGATCCCCAATTTGACACTTGAGCTTAATTTTACCCAAGGGTCATGTGCTGTTGGCATTGAAACCAAAGAAAGTTGTCTGTGTGGAATTCAACCGGTGGTACGGGATTCCCAGAACTTGCATGACACTATAAGGCATTATGCTGAGCGCAGAACCCGGATCTACTTGGACACGACTGATCTCTGAATATCCCATGTATCCTGTGTAGTACAAGGGCCTATCATGCTTGCGATTGATTTGCATATCTTCTTGTGTGAATGATATGTAGGGCAGACTTTTCATTGTGTGCAGACACTTGACACAAGAAAGCTCACTCATAGCTTCTAGGACTACAGAAACTTGTGTAATAAAGCTCTCTGTATCCGTTAAAGCTTCAACTAGAGCTTCTCTTGTAGGTTTGGACAACTTCAAGAGCTCGTAAAGAGTGATTTTGGCGGGAATGTTAGCCAACTGTGCCAAAATATTGAAGCGGAATGGTCTTCCTGATGTTCCTGCTTCTTGTTGTAGAAGGTTTTTATTATACCTAACCTCCTTTGGCTTCCCCTTATCAGCTGGCTTTTTAGGAATGGAACCCCCTGCCTCCTCTGCTTGCTCCCTGGATTTCTGAGCAATTGGATCATACTTTTTTAAGTATGTCTTCCCTGACCTCGTGCCTGCTCCTGGGTCCACTTCTCGGTCAGCAGCCAAAATAGTCTCCTCTTTCTCTGAATCGGTGAGAGGGACCAAATAAGTATCGTCTTTATTTATAGACGGACTAATCATGTTGGAAGCTTTAGCCTTATTCTTCTTCTTCTTTGACGATGTCTCCGTCCATTGTTGATCTTTAGTTAGGTCAGGATGGACCCACACTACTTCTCCATTTGAAATGGTAAGGGGTACCGATCCTTTACCTTCTTGACCATGTTAATCAATATTCTTTAAACGTAGCTCTCCTTTTGGAATGGGGATAGCACCATTAGGAGTCACTACGGGTGAGAACTCTCGAAGTGAATCGATGTCATATTAGTAGACACGGTCTTCTATTCTGATTTCAGCTTGAGCACCTCGGCATCCACCAGTGCTTGCAGAATGTCTTTAAAGATGTAGCACTTCTTCGTCGGATGTCCCAACATTCTGTGATATCGACAGTAGTTGGGATCATCCACCTTCTCTGCTTCTTTAGGCCTCTTTGCTTCTGGGAGCTTCAACTTGTTGTTCTTCCGAAATAGCTAGAATAGAGTATCGACATGCACTTCTTTGAAAGAATATTGCTTAGGCGGCCTTGGCTGACTCAATGGCTTGCCTTGCTTTTCCGGCGGAGATCGAACACTAGTATCGGCAGCATGAATATCTTTTCTCCTTGACCGAGGGGCATTATCTTGACCCCGCGGCGCTGGCTGTTCTTGTCGTCCTGCTTCTTCAGCTTTGATTCGAGCAACAATCTCTTCCGCATGTTCTCCCTGAGATACCAATTGCTTTCAGGAATGGCACTCTGTGACCCCCATTTGAGCCAAAAGATGGGTGCGGGTTATCTTGACGAGGTTTCCACCAGAGTGGTTTGTGTCATCCCTGCTGGGCATCGCAACGCCATACTCCGAAATCTTTCCACAAAAGCCTTGATTGATTCCCCTAGCTTTTGTTTAGTGGCGAGGAGGGTAGGGACGGATACTTCAGTGTCGTCTTCGAAGAACCTAGCTAAAAATAGCATTTCCAAATCTATCCACTTCCGAATGGATCCGGCAGGCAGTTTTATGAACCATTCAAAGACAACTCCCTTGAGAGTGCCAATAAATAGCTAGATCTAAATAGCATCGTTCGAAATTACATCTCCAGTCTGTGACTTGAAGTAGTAAATTTGCTGATTCGGCGAACCTGTGCCATCAAAGGCTTGCAGAGTCGGGGCTTTAAACTTTGGAGGGTAGGGCGCTGCATCCCACTCCGCAGGATATGGCCTCACAATCCCTTCATCCTAGAGCTCATTCCTATTAGCAATAGTGTTAAGACGAGCTTCGAATTCATCCATTTTAGCCGATTGAAGATTTGATTCATTCTCAGCCCCTTTCTCTTCTTCGGATGAAGAATCTATACGGTGAGTTTCTTGATTGGAGGTTTCACCCATCTTTCCCTTCTGCTTTGAAGATTGATCCTTCTTTCATGACGATTTTGATCAAGGTATTGGACCGACCATGTGAGTTTGAGCCCTATCTGCAATAAATTGGGCTACCATGTCTCTAAGTTGGTCAATGGTCTCCTGTTGTGACCGCATAGCTTTCTGCTGCAATCGCATATTCTCCTGCGTCATCGCTCGGTATTCTTCAAGCTTCTTCTTGAGATCTTCGGTATTCTCAGTTGTATAAGTAACGCTCTCATGCCTCACGAAAGAGCTGGAGGACTGAGATTTTGCAATGGCTGAGTGCTCATCTTCAGGTTCTAACCCCCTGGCCAGCCTCTGATAATTGACAAGGGGTATGACTCCCTGTCGTGTTCGAGTGTGCTGGTAAATCCCTTCGAATTTATCAGAGATTTCCTTAACACTTGGAGGGTGATTAGTCTCTGATTCGTCTGAACTAGAAGCTAATGGCGTCCCTCTGCCAACCGTGTTGATGGTGACTTTGGGATATTCAGTCTCTGAGGTCCTCCTCCCGTGGAATCGTCTCTGTCTCTTGGATGGAGCCGGATCAGTCAATCGATCAAAGACCGATCGTCTAGGTGCAGGTGCACAACATTGACATTCGGAGAGGACTGTAGCAATCAATCGCTCGCATGGGCATGAACGGGCGACTTGTTGCGTCGGTCTTTCTCTTGACAACAATTCTCTCAAATTAGAAACTCGAGGAACGTCATCCACCGGATCGGTGGTTTGAACTGAAACCTATCCCTCATCATTTGAACGGGTTGGCTCTAGGTTAACATGAATCTTAAATCCATGGTCATCTTTCTAAACACGATGAATCTCATCGCGTTTTGCGGTGCAGACACGAGGGTCGTGCTCTTTTTGTGGAACGCAGGCCTGAGGTCCGCGTTTAATTGCTGAAACGCGCCCTTGAGGGCTGCGTTTAGTCTGTGGAACACGGACCTGAGAGTCGCGTTTTGTTTGTAAAATGCCTTCCTGAGATTCGCGTTTGGTTGAAGGAACGCGGACGTTAGGTCCGCGTTTGATTGGAAGAACGCGGACGTCAGGTCCGCGTTTTGCTTGAGAAATGCGATCTTGGGACCCACATTTCGTTTGGACGACGTGCCACTGAGGGCCGTCTTCAACGCGAGGCTGGTGTTCTTTAGCAGAAACGCAAAGCTCAGGATCACATTGTCTTGAGGATCGATTTTCTCAGAGTTGTGCTTGACATAGGGATCTTCTCTTTCGTCGAGCAGCATTCTTCTTAGCCTGTTTTAAGGCTTTTACAGGATCCACACTTACGTCAGCTAGGTTCAACGTCGCGATAGGCCTCTTATGACCTAATACCCATCGTGTAGGCTCGGGTGTAGGATCTTCCACCTGTTCAGCCGAAGCCGGTCTTTTACCCTTAAGGAAAATACTGCCAGAACCATCTGATTCAACGGCAGAATCCCCCTTAGGTGACACAGGCCGATTTGGTGTCTTGACCTCCCGAGAGACTTTACGGATCTTGTGCATAGCCTTGGGGCTAAGGGATCCGGAAGAGAGCAATTCTTCGTATTTGGCTTGGTCAAACTCTACAGTGAGAGTTTCCACTGTAGTCCCAATGAGGTTGACGTCGGATTGCGCCATCACTTCTTCATCTGTGAAGCACCTTCCCAGCGGAGTCGCCATCTTTTGTTCGCGAGGAAAATTTTAAGAGAAAGCTATAAAACAAATGTTATTCCTTTTAATTGACTTTAAAGAAAGAATAAATACAATTCTCTCAATAAGTAATTCTCTCTCTCTCACTGATTTTGAAAAGAAAGAAATTACGAGCTCCCCGATCGGTTGCCCGATTTACAAAAGAGAGAAAGATCAACGTAGACCCTTCCCTTTGTTTAGTCTGGGTTCTTCACGGTAGCGGTGGGAGCTTGAATCTTATATCTCGTTGACGATCCGACCGTCTTGCTCGTGGAATCACGTCGAAAACAACTTGCAAGGCAAGTTTAAGAACTCGCAAAGCAAGTTTATAACTCTAACGAGTTTTATAACTCAAAGAATGAGTTTTATAACTTTGTTCGAGTTTGCAAGCCAAGCCAAGCCAAGCTGAAGAAGAACCGGCGTTGAAGCAGCTCGAGCTCTCTCCCAAGTTGATTCACTCCTCAAGTGCTCAAACTCTCCAATCTATTTTCTTCACCTAGATTCAAAAGTCTCTCCCTCGAAAAATCTTTCCCCTGCCTTTTTATAGGTAATTTAGGGGTGTAACTGACCCCTTAGAATGAGGATTCGTGGCCCTCAAATCGTGAAAAACGGTTTTGGAACCGTTTAGATCGTGTTTAAAGAGTCAAAACGCGAAAGACTCGCATTTTTAGATGACCCCCGCTTCTCTGGCTTAGAACTAGGACGCGAGGGGTTGAGACCTGCGTTTTAGGCTTTGAGCGGTGAGAGCTCCGCGTTTTGGGCTCGGGCGTGATGTTAAGCTTTTTTGGTTTGTTCTGAAGAGGTTATTCTCTTGGTTGAATCTTATAAGGATTTGTCAAGTTATAATCCCTGTGTTTGTAACTCTATTCTGTCGCCGTAGAAGCCTTCAAATTGTAACTTCGTTCGACAGTATTTAGTGGGTCGTAGCTTATCAGTAGTAAAATTTTTGACATCAGTAGTGCCTTCATTGGTATTAGAACATCCTATATGCAAGTGGAATGTTCACTAAGGGTTACAATAAAATTTTCCAACTCTAAATGTGTCATGTGGGGTGTTCTGATAGTAATTTTACTCCTCCAATTTGCATACGAGCAACGAAGAGAATCCAAATTGAATCTAAGACAATTATTGATGAATTTGGATCCTCTTCACTAGAAGAAAAAGTAATGTATGGACTACCATAATAATTATAGCAATTGATTTGTTTAATAGGTGGTTATGATTTATTCTAAATCTAACACTCACCATATCCTCATGATTTGCACTTATTTCCTAATTTACACTCAAAGGTAAATAACAACCATCTATTAAACAAATTAACGGTTTTGATATAGTAGTGGTCTCTCAACTATTTTTTCATTTTATAGTGAAGAGGATCTGAATACATTATTGACAAGGATCCAAGTTATAGATACTCGGAAAATATTGAAAAGTTTTCTTCTACATGCAGTCTTTAACTAAGATTGTACATATATATGATTCTATCTGTCATTTCTTTATATAATGGCAGAGAGAAGGGGTTTTTGACCAAAAAAATGTAATAAAAGAAATGGCAGATATATAGAATATCATATATATGTAGCAAGGAAATAAGGAAAAAATATACTCACCAAGAAGGCAGGATGTCACCACCTTGGGTAATTTCTCACCGTTTTTAAACAGACAGACAACAAATATTTGTCACAACTTGTAACCTCTGTGACATGACACCACTCATCATATTTTTCCCCACTTCTCCCACCACTCTCATGACTTGTAGACCCTAGGCCCCAATTAATCAATTTACTGATTATACATTTAATATTGGACAGCAAAAGTGATTAATAGTCTAATAAATTTGTTGAATTTAGATCCCCTTCTCTTCTTGTTTGACTGTACAGAGAGTACTTTCCTAAATTATAATGATTCTTGCATAATACTACAGGGAAAATGATAATTTCAGACAATAATATCTACCTGGAGAGGTTAAATTTTCATCGGCATTGCATGAAATTTTATAATAGTTCACAATCATTATGATTTACTTTCAATTATAACTATATGAGGTCTCCAAAATGATATACATCTTCACGTTTGACAAGGGATTGAGTGAGGAGTATAAGGCGAGTTAATCCATCTTTAACACTCCAAAAAATTACAACATGGTATAAATTGAATTAACCAATCTTACTATCTCAAACATAAAAATTAAAAGAAAGTTAAAATAGCCTTCCTAGACAGGCTAAAATAAGAGAACCCTCATATTTTGAGTGGGTTTACTAATTTACCTCCTTCTATGGGTTAAGAAATAACTTCTTTATTATAATATAAAAATAGTATTACAATACGCATTGTTTCAAAGCACTAAAATAGTTCAAAAAGTTAAAATAAATCTTATAAACATGTTAGACATAACAAATGAGCTAACTAGATCATTAACCATCAGATCTTAATCTCTCTAAACATTTGCCAAACGAGCCTAAATAATAAATTATCCCATATCCTCGTGTACACTATTTGTACTTCTCCCATGCACGTATCATCATACAAACCTTTTCTTTAGAGCACGTAAAAAGTGGATCAAAAGCTTTTTTGTCTCCCTCTCCGTAGTCCTACCAAACTTTTCGAAGTCTTCGTTGCATAATTATTACAAAAAAAAGTTGATGTTGGGCCCAAAACACCCGACCTAAACTATAATAAGTTCCCTCACCTTTTCCTTTTAATTCGACCAAAAAGATAACGATTTCCATCGATCCCCCAAAAAGTTGGCAGCTAATTACAGTCCAACCTCGTATTAGAAATTCACACCTCACCGTAATCAATGCCCACTACTTTCCTCCAAATTAACCACCATAAACCACAACATCCAAATCTTTGATAAATTAGCATATGACATGATGATGACGACGACGGTGATAATGATATACATCACATCTCTCACAAAAGCCTAGTTATTTACGTAGTATGTAGTAAGGGCCAGCTACCGATACAAAGGTGGTCAACAACATAACGGAATTCAATATGTAGCAGAAAGATCTCCTAATAGTACTACTTCGGTGTATTTCAAAGATATGCCCCTGTAACGTATACCAACCAACGGATACATAAACTCTTTTCTATAAAAATAAAAGATAACTCTATATTTGGACATCAAATTAATATCTAAATCCTAATAATAATGTTTAGAATAACTAACCCGATACATGATAATGACAGTGATTCATCACATCTCAAAACCCTACTTATTTATGTATATAGTAAGGGTTATGATGTATCAAGAACATAAATACAATCTTAAATACACAACGATAATTAATTAATTCCGTTATATTGAGGTGTGGGACACGTGGCTGATAGGGTCCGATGCTGACGATGCCAAGCTCCAAAGATCACCATCGTCGTTGTTGCTGCCACCGCCACCGTTATTGTTGTACAACATGAAGGTCGGATCGTCGTAGCAGTTGTATAACTGCTTCGAGGCGTCCGACTGCCCGTTGAGGTGCGAGGCGACTAGTCTGTCGAGTGCAGTCCAGTCTGTCATACCTGTTTCGATGTGACTACCAGTGTCAGTGTTCACCACTGAATGGATGTCTTCAGATAAATAGTTAGATTTGTTTGAAAATTCTTCGGTCATAGACGGAATGGTCGGACTTTCTAGAGCCGGGAGCTTCATGAACCTTTCTTGCTTGCAAGATCTCCCCATGTACTGTAGGATTTGATCTAGGGCGCCGTCGCTCTGGGAATGAAGGAGGAAGTGAGTTTTGGCGTCGACGGTGATGGATGGAGTGCTGTTGTTAGGGCTGTCGGAGGACTTGTGCAGGAGATGCTTCTTCTTGAAGACTCGGCAAACTACCCATCCGTCTTCTTGATTATTTGCTTCTCCCATCGTATTGGCAACCTGAATGAGAGTGTTTTTGGTTAATTGGGAGTAGTTGAGTTTCATATTGTTCCAGATGTATTCAAATATTAATGATACAGTCATTGAGTCAAGAGTTGTCATTTCAAAGATTATGGAAAAGATAATAATATAATGGAAAAATATGAATTTACCGCTGTATTCAAATTGAATAGTGCTTCCATAAAAAAATAATAATTACGTACATGACATTATGAATATACTTGCAACTGTAACTATTCTTAACCAAACGCATCATTACACTTTTAAACTCCTTTATTAATAACTTGAAGTTAAGGTTGAGGTATATGATATGTTCGTACATGTTGAGCATACTTTTCATGGATCCAAATCTTTGCTAGGATAACGACTACTTCGGCTATTCTGTATACATGAAAAGTGGGATTTGAACCTAGTTTGCTCTTACTATACCAAAAATTTTACATTGTGATGAAAGTTGCGGGTTATATTTTTATACTAGCTAGGAATAAAAATGTAAAAGTTGAAAAGGTAACATATATATAGATTTGGGGATTTACTTGTACATTGGATAGAGTATTGGACTCATCCAGCCTATACTCATGCATAATCCAATCAGACTTCTGACCATGAGGAGCCCTTCCTTTATAGAACACAAGGGTCTTGCGCATGCCAATCCTCTTGCATCCGGTGTATATCACCTTGTCCCGGCCGGTGGCCTTCCAGAACCCTGCAGCCGTCGCACGGTTGGTTCGCGTGCCTGTCGGGTACTTCTTGTCCTTGTGACTGAAGAAGTACCAGTCGTTCTGAGGCGTTGAACCAATCTTACATTTATCTGCAACAAAGAGAATCTAAATCAAGATAATATTGAGAAATACATAAGATAAATTACAAGAAACATCACTCATTTATATCCCATTTGTCAAAAAGATCTCTCATCAAAAAAGTTCAATTCGATATCTTATCATCTATAATCGTTAATGAAACCATTTATAATGGACTTTTGTTCTTCAGACATTTGGACAGGGGCTTGCATACATACGTTTTGCTCAGATATCTGCACTTCAGAATAAGATAAACAAAGATGAAGCGAAAACTCTAGCATGATGACATCTGCCCAAACGTCTTAAAAACCAAATTCATGCTATAAAAACTAAATGTCTTACTAATTTTATATAGCGGTTTTTCTTTAAACTTTTCAGATAGATGGAATATTTCTTAAAGAATAATATACAAATGAGGCATAATTCTTCTACTTTACCAACAAAAACATATGATTTTGACAATGGTAATGTAATTAAGGTACCTTGGATGTCCCAAGGTTCGAGCTTGTTGAGATCAACGTCGCGGATGACATCAAGATCAATGTTTTGGCCGACGAGCTTCTTGCGGAGATAGTAGTTGAGGAGCTCTTCTTCAGTGGGGTGGAAGCGGAAGCCCGGAGGCACGCAGGACTGCCCATTCACTGTGATGCTCATGATGTTTTGAAGAAATATAATGATGGGTGATAATGAAGAATAATATTGAAATAGATTTAAATATAATTAGTTAAAGAGGAGATATGATGATATTTTAGTGGGAGCGATTAACAGGTGAAAAAGGTGGAAGGAAGAATTAACTGGAGGAGTTAGGGGGCACTGATGGATATTTATAGATTTAGATTTTCTTTTCACTGTTAGTTTTGACAGCATTGAAAAGAAAGTATCCAATAGTTTCAGTTTATTATATTAATGATGCATCCAAGAAATGTTACTTATTACTTGAATCAATGTCATAGGCCTAGTAATTCAAGGAATGATAATTTTTATGCATCATTATTGTATGGACCGAGATTAATATTTGATACTTATTTTTAAAGGACTCATTGGATACTTTTGGAACTATGAAGATACTATACATCAGTATCATAACTATATCCAATAATATCTGACTTCCGTGATTTATTCTAAATATCACTAATCCATATACTAATTTATTTGAATTGTCCTATTTTCTTTTCTCATTTTATACAAATTATAATTTTCCATTAAACAACATATGATCATGATTGAGTAAGCAGACTTTCTATCACTTAAGTGCAGTGCTGAAGAGAAGTTGATTCACATTTGTAAATGTTCGTACATGTTGAGCAGTCCTAACTATTTGGTTTATTATGAGTCAAAAATAGAAATAAATACAAATCAGAGGATATGTAGTAAGTACTATATTTGGTATATGAATTAATCATCCACTGCATAAATAGACCATTCTATTAAAAATAGGTAATATTTTTTTACAAAGAGGTTACAAATGCAAATGAAAAGAATGAGGGGGGAAAAGGGCAATGTGATCATTCAAGTTTCACATGGTCTCAGTGTACTTGGATTAGTGGGGTTTGTTTTGCTGTAATAGAGAGGAGCCACCAACCCAAAAAATTGAGAGAGAAAAAGAGGGGGAGCATAAAAGGAAGCTATTGGTCCCCCAGTAGAGAGAGAGAGACGATGAGACATCTAAAACCATTGACAGTCGACCTTAAAAATCTCCATGGAAAGCCACAGCATAAACAACCAAAAGAATCTCTCTTCACATCGCTGAGCTCCCTCTTCTTTGTGTAACCACCACCACCACCAACAACAGCAACGAGGGAACAAAGGAGTGTGAGATTCTAGAGAGGGAGAAATTAAGTAAACAAACCTATAGAGGGTTCCTTATAGAAAATCATATAAAACATTCAGTAAACTAAGCCTGAATAAATACAATTAATCTATAATTTAGAGAAGGAATTTTTTTTCAAGGAATCATTCCCAACTTGGGCCTTATTTCACGTCACCATCTTTAACACTGAATTTCAGCAAACCATCAATCCCTATTTACTATTCTACAATATATAACCACCCGTATACTTTTTCTTCCAATTTTCCAATTAAAAAATTAAAAAATTAAGTTTGACGATGTTACCTATACGTAGCATTAATTAAGTTGAATTTAGGTATCAATGTTAAATACTTATTTTCCATTTTAACATTGATAGCTCAAAGTTTTCTTTGCTAAAAAATACTTCGATTTTATTTTTCACTTTAATACCACAAAGATCATTTTACCCAAAAATAAAATTCAACAAATTTAACTTTGATACCAAAAGTTCAACAAAATTTAATTTTGTTACCTCAAACTCTAACAAGATTTAATTTTTGATACCAAAAGTTCAACAAAATTTAACTTTGATACCCAAAATTCAACAAAATTAAACCAATATATAGATCCACTAGTAGAAATCCAGGTATTGGCGACAGATGCCAAATCCGTTGCCAATACAAACATTGCGACGGGTATACATCCGTTGCCAATGTTAGCATTGGCAACGAGGTAATACCCGTCGCCAATGTTCCCCCGTCGCCGCCAATGTAAGCATTGCCGACGGGGTAATACCCGTCGCCAATGTTCCCCCGTCGAAAATGATCATTGGCGACGAAGTCACTCCGTCGCTAATGATTGGCCCCACAAAAAAGAATTGAAAAATAGATCCCAAACCCTAGCCGCTCCCATTTCTCAGATCTCTCTCTCCATTTTCCCCAAACCCATTTTCTCAGATCTCTCTCTCTCTCTCTCTCTCTCTCTCTCTCTCTCTCTCTCTCTCTCTCTCTCTCTCTCTCTCTCTCTCTCTCTCTCTCTCTCTCTCTCTCTCTCTCTCTCTCTCTCTCTCTCTCTCTCTCTCTCTCTCTCTCTCTCTCTCTCTCTCTCTCTCTCTCTCTCTCTCTCTCTCTCTCTCTCTCTCTCTCTCTCTCTCTCTCTCTCTCTCTCTCTCTCTCTCTCTCTCTCTCTCTCTCTCTCTCTCTCTCTCTCTCTCTCTCTCTCTCTCTCTCTCTCTCTCTCTCTCTCTCTCTCTCTCTCTCTCTCTCTCTCTCTCTCTCTCTCTCTCTCTCTCTCTCTCTCTCTCTCTCTCTCTCTCTCTCTCTCTCTCTCTCTCTCTCTCTCTCTCTCTCTCTCTCTCTCTCTCTCTCTCTCTCTCTCTCTCTCTCTCTCTCTCTCTCTCTCTCTCTCTCTCTCTCTCTCTCTCTCTCTCTCTCTCTCTCTCTCTCTCTCTCTCTCTCTCTCTCTCTCTCTCTCTCTCTCTCTCTCTCTCTCTCTCTCTCTCTCTCTCTCTCTCTCTCTCTCTCTCTCTCTCTCTCTCTCTCTCTCTCTCTCTCTCTCTCTCTCTCTCTCTCTCTCTCTCTCTCTCTCTCTCTCTCTCTCTCTCTCTCTCTCTCTCTCTCTCTCTCTCTCTCTCTCTCTCTCTCTCTCTCTCTCTCTCTCTCTCTCTCTCTCTCTCTCTCTCTCTCTCTCTCTCTCTCTCTCTCTCTCTCTCTCTCTCTCTCTCTCTCTCTCTCTCTCTCTCTCTCTCTCTCTCTCTCTCTCTCTCTCTCTCTCTCTCTCTCTCTCTCTCTCTCTCTCTCTCTCTCTCTCTCTCTCTCTCTCTCTCTCTCTCTCTCTCTCTCTCTCTCTCTCTCTCTCTCTCTCTCTCTCTCTCTCTCTCTCTCTCTCTCTCTCTCTCTCTCTCTCTCTCTCTCTCTCTCTCTCTCTCTCTCTCTCTCTCTCTCTCTCTCTCTCTCTCTCTCTCTCTCTCTCTCTCTCTCTCTCTCTCTCTCTCTCTCTCTCTCTCTCTCTCTCTCTCTCTCTCTCTCTCTCTCTCTCTCTCTCTCTCTCTCTCTCTCTCTCTCTCTCTCTCTCTCTCTCTCTCTCTCTCTCTCTCTCTCTCTCTCTCTCTCTCTCTCTCTCTCTCTCTCTCTCTCTCTCTCTCTCTCTCTCTCTCTCTCTCTCTCTCTCTCTCTCTCTCTCTCTCTCTCTCTCTCTCTCTCTCTCTCTCTCTCTCTCTCTCTCTCTCTCTCTCTCTCTCTCTCTCTCTCTCTCTCTCTCTCTCTCTCTCTCTCTCTCTCTCTCTCTCTCTCTCTCTCTCTCTCTCTCTCTCTCCCTCTCTCTCCATTTCCCCAAACCCATTTCTCGGATCTCTCTCTCTCTCTCTCTCTCTCTCTCTCTCTCTCTCTCTCTCTCTCTCTCTCTCTCTCTCTCTCTCTCTCTCTCTCTCTCTCTCTCTCTCTCTCTCTCTCTCTCTCTCTCTCTCTCTCTCTCTCTCTCTCTCTCTCTCTCTCTCTCTCCCTCTTTAGTTTTATTATTATTATAAAATTATTATCCAATTAATGCTATTGATTTTTATAATCATGCAAGTGTAGTTACCCTAAACCTAAATGACCTAATTTTAACTCTAATTTCACAAAACCTAATATTACCATAACCCTAAACTTAATATCATAATAATCCAATAATAACCAATATTATCCGTGCCCTCGACTAGTGCCCTAATAACACTAAACTTAAATACTACCCTAATGCTAATTACATTTAGTATGATATATAACACAATAATGTGTTATTTATCCCTTATAGGTGAATAAAAATTAGTTAACGCTAGTAGATCCTGTCAATAATTACTACCAATTCTTTGGACTTATAATATAAGATAAATGACTCAATTTTGGGTATGGAATTTAATTCTATACCGAAAATGATCATTTACTTTATGTTATAAGTAGAAAGAATTGGCATGTAACTATTGAATCTCTCCAGTTCGGACGGGTTAGGAATATGGTAGTGCGCACATCTAACTTTGTATAATTTATGCATTTTCATTTCTAGAAAATTTCGGTCGCACGTACTCGTTGTTCTCCGTGTACAATAAGCATATGTTGTTATGCGTTTTGGTCTATTATGTATCAATTTTGGTCTATTACTTATCAATTTTGGTCTATTACTTATCAATTTTGGTCTATTATTGATACACATAATAACATCCATACGGTGTACTAGAACGGTGGTAGAGTCTTTGCCAAAATTTTCTAAAATAAAAATACACAAAGTATTCAAAGTTAGATGTAAGCACTACTATATTCTTAATGAGATAGAAGCCTTCCTATGATAGACGAGAGAGTTTTAGACTAACCTAGTATTTGTTTAAATGTAGACCAGGAAGATTATCACATAGTGTTTAGCCTAATTTAGTACGACAATGACCATTATAAAAGAGTAATTTCACCTACTTAGTATTTATTCAAATCAACTACAGTAAAAACTATCAAACTTAAGATGATTTATGAGATGTTAAAATAATTAATAATTGTACCTAACATACAGATGTGAGAAGTTCCTGACAAGTCATGGATTGATATTCCTATTATGAAAAGAAGAGCCGAGGTGACACTCGATATCGTGAAGGATGGGAAGCCTTCCTTGAGTATCGATATCGAACAGGAAGTTAGAGAATGATTTGCTATTTTTTCATGTATCATGTGTAGAAATAGGGGTTTGGTGGATAGAGTTGCTATACGAAAACACTTAGCAAGATGAGGATTTGATGTAAAGTATAAATATTGGAGATTTCACAGAGAAGACGAAGATATTAAACCGGTGACAAAAATATAAACCTGAGGATAGACGATACACATGCAATGTTCAATGATATTGTGGCAGTTGTAGAAGTTACCGGTTGCGTATACCGAGGTTCCCAAAGTTCCCGAAGATGTAGAAGGTGTTGGAAATGCTAACGATGTGCATGATACCAATGGCTTTAAAAGTTTAATGAAGTTATTAGAAGATGACGAGAAGGATCTGTACGCCGGCAGCTCAGAGTATAGTAGATTGTCATTTATTCTTTAACTGATGCGTATTAAGACCCTCAGCGGAGTGGCAGATAAATATTTTTAAATGCTTCTTAATTTACTACACAAGGTAATTCCGAACGAAGAGAATAGTATACCAGAAAAGTGTTATGATGCAAATAAGATCGTTGGTGCTCGGGTTTAGATTACAATAAAATTGATGCGTGTCCTAATGATTGTATCCTATATTATAAGGATAATGAGAAACTGGAGGAATGTCCAAAGTGTGGAGTGTCTCGTTGGAGAAAGAATACACGCAATTCAACACGAAAGGCAGATGAGTCAGTGAAGCAGTAGAAGAAAGTTCCAGTGAAGGTGCTCTGATATTTTTCCCTTAGTGTCTAGGTTACAGAGGTTGTATATGACCAAATACATAGCTAAAAATATGTGGTGGCATAAGGAAGGACGCGTAGTTGATGGTAAACTCAAACATCCGGTAGATGCAGGCGCATGAGAGCATGTGGATCAATATTTTCCTTGGTTTGCTACAGAGTGTAGGAATGTCGACTTCGGTCTATCTAGCGGCGTATTCAACCCGTTTGGCATTATGAGTTCGGGTTGGTCTCGGCCGCCCGGCCACTTCTGCCCGCCCGGCCACATGCCGCCAGCTGCGGCAACCCGCGCGCCCGCCCGTGGACCGCCCGTGTAGCCGAACCCTCCTTGTCCCTCCTTCATCAAACTACAATAAGTTTCTTAAAATTTGGCCAATTTACCATTTTCAAACTATTTTTATTCCTTAATTAACTAATTAAATTATTTTTGGGGCTTTGATTGTCCTAAATTATAGATTTATTATTCGACCGCCCCCACCCTCAAATCCAACCATTGTCGACATCCTCCACCTCTTAGAAAAAATATTTTTTAGTCTTCACTTATTTCCACTTTTTAGTTTTATTATTATAATAAAATTATTATCCAATTAATGCTATTGATTTTTTATAATCATGCAAGTGTAGTTACCCTAAACCTAAATGACCTAATTTTAACTCTAATTTCACAAAACCTAATATTACCATAACCCTAAACTTAATATCATAATAATCCAATAATAACCAATATTATCCGTGCCCTACGACTAGTGCCCTAATAACACTAAACTTAAATACTACCCTAATGCTAATTACATTTAGTATGATATATAACACAATAATGTGTTATATATCCCTTATAGGTGAATAAAAAATTAGTTAACGCTAGTAGATCCTGTCAATAATTACTACCAATTCTTTGGACTTATAATATAAGATAAATGACTCAATTTTGGGTATGGAATTTAATTCTATACCGAAAATGATCGCTTACTTTATGTTATAAGTAGAAAGAATTGGCACGTAACTATTGAATCTCTCCAGTTCGGATGGCTTAGGAATATAGTAGTGTGCACATCTAACTTTGTATAATTTGTGCATTTTCATTTCTAGAAAATTTCGGTCGCACGTACTCGTTGTTCTCCGTGTACAATAGGCATATGTTGTTATGCGTTTTGGTCTATTACTTATCAATTTTGGTCTATTATTGATACACATAATAACATCCATACGATTACTTTCGGGCTTGGTGGGTCTTGCCAAAATTTTCTAAAAATAAAAATACACAAAGTATTCAAAGTTAGATGTAAGCACTACTATATTCTTAATGGGATAGAAGCCTTCCTATGATAGACGAGAGAGTTTTAGACTAACCTAGTATTTGTTTAAATGTAGACCAGGAAGATTATCACATAGTGTTTAGCCCAATTTAGTACGACAATGACCATTATAAAAGAGTAATTTCACCTACTTAGTATTTATTCAAATCAACTACTGATAAAACTATCAAACTTAAGATGATTTATGAGATGTTAAAATAATTAATAATTGTACCTAACATACAGATGTGAGAAGTTCCTGACAAGTCATGGATTGATATTCCTATTATGAAAAGAAGAGCCAGAGGTGACACTCGATATCGTGAAGGATGGGAAGCCTTCCTTGAGTATGCGTATGCGAACCCGAGGAAGTTAGAGAATGATTTGCTATTTTTTCATGTATCATGTGTAGAAATAGGGGTTTGGTGGATAGAGTTGCTATACGAAAACACTTAGCAAGATGAGGATTTGATGTAAAGTATAAATATTGGAGATTTCACAGAGAAGACGAAGATATTAAACCGGCTGACGAAAATATAAACCTGAGGATAGACGATACACATGCAATGTTCAATGATATTGTGGCAGTTGTAGAAGTTACCGAAGTTGCAGAAGTACCGGAGGTTCCCAAAGTTCCCGAAGATGTAGAAGGTGTTGGAAATGCTAACGATGTGCATGATACCAATGGCTTTAAAAGTTTAATGAAGTTATTAGAAGATGACGAGAAGGATGCATGCAGCCGTATTCGAGTACGATGGGTGTCATTTATTCTTTAACTGATGCGTATTAAGACCCTCAGCGGAGTGGCAGATAAATATTTTTAAATGCTTCTTAATTTACTACACAAGGTAATTCCGAACGAAGAGAATAGTATACCAGAAAAGTGTTATGATGCAAATAAGATCGTTGGTGCTCGGGTTTAGATTACAATAAAATTGATCGTGTCCTAATGATTGTATCTGTATTATAAGGATAATGAGAAACGGAGGAATGTCCAAAGTGTGGAGTGTCTCGTTGGAGAAAGAATACACGCAATTCAACCGAAAAGCGGATGAGTCGGTGAAGCAGTAGAAGAAAGTTCCAGTGAAGGTGCTCTGATATTTTTCCCTTAGTGTCTAGGTTACAGAGGTTGTATATGACCAAATACATAGCTAAAAATATGTGGTGGCATAAGGAAGGACGCGTAGTTGATGGTAAACTCAAACATCCGGTAGATGCAGGCGCATGAGAGCATGTGGATCAATATTTTCCTTGGTTTGCTACAGAGTGTAGGAATGTCAGACTCGGTCTATCTAGCGACGTATTCAACCTGTTTGGCATTATGAGTTCGGGTTGGTCTACTTGGCCAATTGTGTTAATGCCTTATAATTTTCCACCTGGACTTTGTATGAAGCAATCGTATATGATCCTTTCATTACTGATACCAGGCAAACACTCACCAATAATGATATAGATGTGTTCATGGAGCCATTAATTGATTAGTTAAAACTTCTCTGGGATGAGGTGGTCCAAATATATGATGCATTTTCCTGTGAGTCGTTGAATCTCTGTGTTATTCTTATGTGGACGGTTAATGATTTTCTAGCTTATGCTAATCTCTTGGTTGGTCTATGAAAGGGACATACGCTTATCCTATATGCGGTCTAAACTTTAAAGGCTTTCATTTACAACACAATCAAAAGATGTGTTGTTGGTTTAATAGAAGATGGTTATGAAAGAGACATAAATACAGGGGTAAAGAGTGGGCGAATAAGTTTGATGGATAAGGAGAGAAAAGAGGGGAGTTGCATGTAATGACCGGAGATGAGATTGTAAAATTATTTGAGGGATATCCTAAAATCAAGATTGGAAAGAACCGATATACAAGAGAGGATATTCTAGCTCCAAGACGCATTTTCATCATGAAGAGGGCACTGAAACGAGAGAGACAAGTGCCTATTATGGATGACACACATGCTGAGGAATTGTCAAGAGGATGGACAAATTTAGTATATTCTTTCAGCTCCCATACTGGCAAAAGCTCAAAATTTAGCGTAACTTAGACGTAATGCATATTGAAAAAAATATATGCGATAACCTATTATCCACACTCTTACAGGATGGTAAGAAATTAAAGGACGATTTATGGGCTCAGCGGGACTTGAATGCATTGAACATCCGATATGATCTACAAGCACGAGAAGTTGCTGATGGCAAATTTGAGTTGCCCTCATCTCGTATTTTGATGTCAAAGATTGAGATGTAGAGATTCTGTGAGGTGCTCAAATAGGTAAAGTCGCCGGATGGTTACTGCTCTAATATTTCAAATAATGTCCAAGTGAAAGAGCAAAAAATTTTAGGACTTAAGACTCATGATTATCACATCCTTCTTCATCAATTGCTTCCGGTGGCACTCCGTAACAACATGGCCGATGATGAAGTAACAAAGATTATAATTGAATTATGTGGATTTTTTTAGAAAGTTATGCTCAAAAGTTATCAATGTTACAGAATTTAAGGCACTAAAAGGAGAAATGAATGAAACCCTCTGCAAAATGGAGATATTCTTCTCTCCCTCATTTTTACGGTCATGGTCCATCTTACACATCATCTTGTAGATGAGGTATTACTCGGAGATCCAGTGAACTATCGTTGGATGTATCCCATGGAGAGGTTAGTTAAAATTTAAGCAAGTCTGTTTACCTAACATGTAATTGTTTTATCTTAATAACTCATAGTTATTACTATTTCATTTAGATATTTAGGTTTCTTAAAGCGCATAATGCAATCAAGCTCATCTGGAGGGTTTGATTGCTGATCGTTACATGGCAAATGAATGCATGACTTTTGCCTCTCGCTATATGCAAGGTGGACATACAAACATTAATTCAGAAAATAGTAATAGAGATGGCACTTTCCATGGAAGTACCAAGATGAACAAAGACTATTCCAGATTGGACTTGAAACAGACTCATGCATTCATATTGCACAACTTGGAAATCGTTGAAGATTATCGAAAGTAAGTACATTAACTTTAATAAATATGTTATTTTTTTTAATTTAAAAAAGTATTGATCTCTAGTGTCATATCAACAGTCGACATTTGGAGGAGTTGCAGTTAGAAATAACTGGGCTGTCAGCACGGAATCAAATTGCCAAAATACATGAAAAATGTTTTACCGAATGGGTCGTAGCTGAAGTAAGTTTCGTGTATTTTAATTTTAATTAATTTTGGAAAAAATTTAGATTAACTTTTTAACAATTGTTTGTTATTATGTTCAATATTAGGTATAAAGATAAATATTTGCCGGTTTGCCAATATCAGAAGAGATAAGAATTCACACACTCGGCCCGCACTACACAGTTAAACAATACAACGGATATCGTGTAAATGGTTGTTTATTTCAACGGGTAGGGATTGAGGAGGAGAGAGTTACCCAAAATAGTAGGGTCATGGCTGTCTTCTCTCAAGAATGTTATTCAAGCTTGACAAGCCGAATCCATTACTTGGTGATGTAATTTATTATGGATAACTACAAGATATCGTGGAGATATTCTATGCGTATGGTACAAAAGACGTACATAGTTATGTGATGTTTAAGGTTTGATGGTGTCATGCTGATAGAATAAGGGATGCATATGGTTTTAATCTTCAAAATTTAGATAAGGATATTTACCCTGATTTGAAGTTTATGTTCACAAAGCAGGCTACTCAGTGCTTTTATGTCAAAGATCCTAGGTAGCCGAAGGTTTGGCTCGTATTGTATAAGAAGCCGAGGACTCTTGTTCAACTTTCTCTTGATGAAAACGCAGAGGGTTCTGATGACCCAAATGGGCCTGAAGGAGAAGTTTTTGCTGATTACTCATACCCGCAAAATGTCAATTTTAATATGTATACTCTGCAAAATCGGCTTGACATCTGTAATGGAGGAGATTGAATGTAACTTATTTGGTACTTGTAGAATTTAAAGTAGTTACTTTAAGTTTTAATGTATATATTTTTGATTTAGTCAATGCAATTATCAACATTCACCTATTTTGCTTCCATGTATTGAATAAAAATTTAAATTATATAGATTATCAATTTAAGTTGCAGATGAGCCAAAGGATAAAGCGTGTAGGGGAAGTTTCCTGAGATCGAGCATGTTCATCATCAGGTATAAATATTAATTTATTCAAATAAATTATGTTTGTGATATAAATATGCATACATCGTATTTACAATTTTGCTTATTTATGCAGAATATCCTCACGACCTTCTCGGAGTCCATTATCTCTACATGGATCCTCACCCGTTGAAGGTGTTAATTTATTTAATTGAATTAAGTTCATTGAGAAATTTATTATTCATATCGTATTTATTATTTTGTTAGATATTGCGGGGACATATATACATGCATGTCTTATGAGTCCACCTCATCATTGGGATTCATAGGTATTCCTTTTCACATTTAAAGTTCATCGATATTTTATATTCCTTATATATATTTATTTCACATTTAATATTACAGACGATGCTGGTGATGGATCCGATGATGACGAGATCCAACACGAGTCTTTGTCGGGATCTTCTCAGTTAGAGATTGAATGTCTCTGTCCATGGACTCCAGCAGTAACATGCATCCCCTTACCAGAAAACAGCTAGTGCATTGCAAAGAAAATGCGAGAGGAACTATAAAAGGAGGAGAGGTGAGATTAAAAATAAAGATCGTGTAATAAAGTAGAGACTCGAAAAGGCGATGTCAGATTAGTTAAGGGAAATGGGTAATAATATCGTGTAAACTATTGAGATTTCATGGTTATTTAATTATTTAAGTTTATAAAAAATTATTTCGCTCTTTGTCTTTGTAGGGAATAAGGACTATGAGAAGCCTGGTAGGCATGGGAGTGATTTGCACGCCAAAGTACCTCCTCAAGGTTACCGGCCATTTTGGAGTGGAGGGACAACATTCCCGTTGGGGATTATGCCAGCAGATTAAATAATTTGATCGGCTATTTAATCAGAGACCCACACTCCATAAACATTGCTCATAATTTTGAAGAACAACATTGGAGTGGTATAAAGAAAATATGGGAGAGGATCATAGTAATTATTTATTATATTGCTTCTTTCAATAAATATTTATTTGATTATTTTAATAGTGTATATTTTTTCCACATGTAATTTGTAGGATCATTATTGCCTTGAGGACAACCTGAACTCTTGGGATTATGTAATGTCTAGAGTGAGCAAGATGCTTCGTGGGTGGAGGAGTAAACTCAAGAAAAAATATTTTACGGAAATAACCGTTGATTGGAAGAGGATTCATGAGCTTGATAAGAGGGTTCCTCCATATAATTGGATGACTCTCATTATCGAGTGGGAGGGTGAGAAGAATGTGAGTTATTTTTAATTCATTATACTACCACCGCATATACTAAAAAAATACTTTATTTTGAAGAAAAATGATTGACGGCATCGGAGAATCGCAATGCAAAGCTATACAATCACTTTCTGGGAGCCACTCCCTACGCTCGGATCGAGCATAAGTATTTGTACTAGTAGAATTTTGGGCATCCTTGACAGGTATTCCCATCAAGAATGCACATTTTCCCGTAAAAAATATGTATCCTTGACGGGGGCCCATCAAGGATTTCCCGTCGGTAAAAGTCCCGTCAAGGATATGCATCCTTGATGGGCAAAACATCCCTGACGGCGGCCCGTCAGGGATGTGCATCCTTGACGGCCTTGCTGTCAGGGATGTTTACAAACATCCTTGACGGTAACGCCATCAAGGATGAACATCCTTGACAGCGCAGCCGTCAAGGATGTACATAATCTGAGAAAAAAATTCCCAAAAAATAAAATTTTCCCCATATATAAAACAAATATCATTACGATAATATTTAAATAAAAAAGACGCTCAAAGACATCAACAAATACAATAATCTTATCATATTGATCAAAACAAACCACATTGCCTACTCAAGTCATCCATAAATCATTCATAGATATTTCTCATACAACCAAGCAATCACCACCACAAACAAGTCTAGGATATATAAAATACTAAAAATAGTCCAAATGCAAAGTATATATATCTCCCATGAATGTCCAAGATACATGATACAACTCACTAATTGCGGTCTTCCTCCTCATTTATTTCCTCATCCCCGTTATTGCCGGAGGTTCTACTCCTACGAGTTGTGCTCCCCACAGCATCATCTGCACACTAACAACAAAATAATTCATTTAAGAATCACACATTGGTATTTATCTACCACAAAAAATAATTGGATGATGGTATTTCCTTACAACCGCTGACTTGCTAATTGGTTTTGTGAAAGTTCTTGGTACGATCAATATAAATTGTAAATTAAATCACAATGCAATAGTAAGTTTAAAGGGTAAATTACAAGACACGGCCTTCATTTATACCCTCACAATGTTGATGGCAGCACTCACACGAACATGTGCAACATTATATGCACACTTGTCAACATAAAGATTAGAAATTTGATATTCACCATATCGTCTATATATATATATGAAACTTTGTGTACCAATCTAATCAAATCACACCCAAAAATGAACATATTCCAACATAATTATTCATGATCTTATTTTAATTTGTTATAATCCAAGAAAAGTCAAGTGCATGAGGTGTCAAGGGTTGTCTAACTTTGAATCAGTATATCAATTATCCAGTGAGCATAAATCACTACATGTATGGTGTTTGGGTCGAAAGTTGATTCCATTTGTAAAACTAGAGAAAATTACACTTTTATTTTCAGTTACAAAGAATTTAGATAACTTTCTTACAAACTCGAACAAAAGATACTACAAGTGTAGATCTCCTGTTTTTGTGGGACTTTTCCTCGCTCGGGACGCGAACTGCGGGACCACCGTAAGTACGATCGTCGAATCGACGGGGTTTAGTTGATGCTTCGCAAAGGAAACAAGAACTTCAGTAAATATCTTAGCAAAGTAAGATATCTACTCTTCCCAAGAATTAAGGCAAAGCTTAATCTCGAGGAATCTCCGTGTATTTTGAGACAATCCTAACTGTAGGAAGGTTTGATTGCTCAATATGAGGAGGAGTTCACTCTTGGATCTCACAGTTCACCAAAGGACTCCTCTCTCTGACCTCTTGATCTCACTTCTGACTTCCCCCTCACCTCTCCCTGATAACACGTGTTAAAAGGGTATTTATAGGCTTTAGAAAGCATCAGCACTGAAAAGAACACAAGTCGTCAAGTGTTCAAACTTTGCGAAGCGGTACCGAGCTGCTCACATAACTCCGCCTGGGCGGGCGAGCACTGCCACCGGCGAGGCAATATGGACAGGCAATGTTGGTCGCTTCGGCCGGCGAGGTATGTGGATCGCCTCGCTACTGGCGAGGCAAGTCGCCCTCCACCGCCAGAACGGTTTTCCTGCTTCTTAGACACGATTAAATGCCCTAGAATCACGCCTAGTGGGCGATCTTCGCGGTAACCGCACATTAAAGTATTTGAGCGTCTCTGCTGCGATAAAGTCAAGTGGGCCCCACCGGCATTGATTTAGACCCTTCAAGAGCTCATTCCACATGTCACGGGTGTCGGCTGGCGGCGAGACACAACAAGGTGTTCGCTAATGGCGAGACACAACAAGGTGTTCGCTAATGGCGAGACACAACAAGGTGTTCGCTAATGGCGAGACACAACAAGGTGTTCGCTAATGGCGAGACACAACAAGGTGTTCGCTAATGGCGAGACACAATCTTCTGATGTGTTGACTTCTTGAGATTCCGACGACGTTGTCCTTCGATCTTCTCATGATTTAGTTATATTTGGGGTTCCTCAGCAATTTTTTATGCCTACAGATACCCCCTCCAAAGTTTTCAGACTCCTCTGTATTTTGTCGAGGGGTCTGGAATACTTTGGATAAGATATTCCGTGCTTCTGTCCATCGTTGGACTTTATAGAAGAGGTTTATCTCTCGCTTCAACTCTTGGGCCCTGGCTACGCGTCGTCGCTGACCATGATTTTAGGACCAATAGCTGTTGCATTTTGTATGTGAACTGGTTGAAATGACGAAGTCGAATTTGAACTGATCATCTTCATCTTGAAAGTCACCACTTGGGTTACGATTGAAATACCTTGAGAATCATTCAGAGAAAAAGCGTCATCTGGTTCTCTGAACATCAGATTTCCAGGAAAGCTTTTGAATCTGATATGGGGCTAATTTGCCTTGAATATACTGCTTCAAATCTCGTGTGGAGAATAACCATTGAGTCGAGACAGTTTAGTGCCTCTCTTTGTGTGCAGCAGTCGAAGGTGTTGCGCTGAAAGAGGGTGTGCTCGGCAGTCACTACTGTTGCGCTTGAAGAAGCATGCGCGGCAGTTCGAGCTGTCGCGCCCGAAGGAGACTGCTACAGAATCTGTCTGAGTGTGCTTGAGCTTCCGGAGACGATGTAATGACACATTTGTACTAGCAATGAGTTACAAAGTTCATTAAAATGACGGTGGGAGAAAGTGCTTAATCCCGGCAGGAGGAGCGAACCCGGTGTCGCAAGTTATTATTTGTATGATAGATATAGGATTTTTGGCAAACCCTCAGCCATCAACGGATTTGATGAGCCTTTACCAACTACCGTTTGAGTTGGGCTAGCATGTAGTTTGTCTAAGTCCGTTCTACATGTTACGTTGTGCTAAAAGAATGAACTCTCTTAGACTTTGTGCTACGATATTGAATACGTAGACTTGATCAATTATCACGGGAATTGACTACCCGGCAGCATGTATTAGATGCAGACTTATCTCTGGTAAGGGGCAGAGATAACATCCCTATGCATGAAGGCATAGTTTAGGTGTCATTAGATAATGACATCTATGCTACGATTTTGAATACGTAGGCTTGTGGAATTTATGTTTTCTTTTGGGGCGAAAATGAACCCTTTGTGTCTTCTCTTGGGGCGAAAACGAACCCTGTTGTCGGAGTAGACCTCTCATTCATAAAAGGAATCGAGAGGGGATTTTGACCGTGGTCCTAACTGTAGGAAGGTTTGACCAAGTGGGAGTGAAAATTAAAATTGATCCTAAGCAGTAGGAAGGTTTGATCGATAAGAGTTTTGAGACAATCCTAACCGCCGGAAGGTTTGATCGCTCAATCTGGAAGTGGACCTCTCATTCATGGAAGGAATCGAGAGGGGATTTTGACCATGGTCCTAACTGTAGGAAGGTTTGACCAGGCAGATATTTGAGACAATCCTAACTGTCGGAAGGTTTGATCGCTCAATCTTGAAATGGACCTCTCGTTCATGGAAAGAATCAAGAGGGGATTTTGACCATGGTCCTAATCAGGAAGGTTTGACCAGTGATATTTGAGACAATCCTAACCGCCGGAAGGTTTGATCGCCAATCTTGAAATGGACCTCTCGTTCATGGAAAGAATCGAGAGGGATTTTGACCATGGTCCTAATCAGGAAGGTTTGACCAGCAGATATTTGAGACAATCCTAACCGCCGGAAGGTTTGATCGCTCAATCTTGAAATGGACCTCTGCTCATGGAAAGAATCGAGAGGGATTTTGGCCGTGGTCCTAATCAGAGGAAGGTTTGACCAGATAGGAATTTTGAGACAATCCTAAGCGTAGCAAGGTTTGATTGCTCAATGTGGAAGTGGACCTCTCGCTCATGGATTATCCACCCAAGCAAAATTAACACGGAATCCGTGAGGGAGCAGTTTATACTCATATACCTGTCGGAGTCTAAAGGAACAGTTTAACCTCTTATACTTGTCGGAGGAAAGGTGAGAAGCAGTTTAACCTCTTGTACTCATCGGAGGTAAGGGGAGCAGTTGACTTATTTTGGCGTTAAGGCGCCGGCTTCGACCAAGGCTTGGATGATGGCCTTGAGAGCTAAGCAATCCTTCAGAGGATGGAGGATCCTCCGGTAACGCATTTATTTAGGGTCCGGTTTGTCCTCCTCTTGATTTGTAATCGGAGGCAATTTGATTTTGTTGTTATCAAGGAGGTGCTTGAAGATGATTGGAACTTCTTCGTCTTTGAAAGAGTATGTCCTGTGGAACTCTGATTTAGAAGCTTCTGAGGGGTCAGCCGTCGTTTTGCTTCTTTCTTTCTTCTCGAGGAAACGCTCGGCTTGTTCACCGTTGAGTTTCAATTCCTTCCAAGTGGTTGGTGGTGCAACCCCCATGACTTCCAACAATCTTATAGAAAGATTGTTGTGGCAAGTCTCCAATATGAACTTTTCGTGGATCGGATCCCCGCAGCTCATGGCTTTGTTACTGAGCTTGGCGAAAGTGTCAATTGTCTCCCCATCCTTCTGTTTTTCGTCCAGAAGAGTTCCAATGGACACTTCCGTGTCGTCATCGAAGAAGTTGCTGAGGAACAAATTTTCTATGTCCTCCCAGCAGTTAATGCTCCCGGCCTTGAGTCTTCGATACAGCCAAGGCCCAAGAGTGCCAACGAATGACCGAACCATCAAAGGCTCGTTTCCCGAGATCACTCCCAAATGTGATTTGAAGTAAATCAGGTGTTGTGAAGGTGACCCTCTCCCGTCAAATGGCGTGAAGTTAATCAAATTGAATTTCGGCGGGTAAGGAATTGAATCCCACTCTCGGTATGGACACTAATGCCGGTCTTCTTGACTTCATCTTGCGGACATTAAAGCATTGATCTTGTCTTCAAGCTCTTTCATCCTTCGACATCATCTTCTCCTTGTTTTGGATTATTTCCAATAGGAAGAATTGGACCATTTCCACCCTGAGCACCAGATTCAGGCTGTTGACTGGATTCAGGCTGTAGATGAGGCGTTTGATTTTGCAATTCCCTCATCTGTTGCATGACTAGCTCCATCTCCATTTTCATCTCACCTTTAATCTCTTCTCTTTGCTTGGCTAAGGCCTCTGTAACATTTGAGCGGGACATCGGGAGTAATGGTAAAAGCTTTTTAGGATGGTAACCAACACTTGACATTGTGTCATCGGAAGCTATCGCCGAAGTTGGTGTCGGAAGCTTCATCTTCGTGATGACTCTCCTCATGCATCCGAAACATGCTTTGGGAAACTGCGCGACTCTTCCCCAGGAGTAAAGTCAATATCTGCATCCATCGCCGGTCCTTTCCCTTTGTTCACCATGTTGATAGTCACTTCGGGAAACTCATCAAATTGGATGGATGATCTCCTTCTTCTTTGATGCCGTCTTGACTTTGGCTTCAGATCTTCTGTTGTTGACAGGGAAAGCCGCTCGAATATTGAAGCTCTTTGTGGATGAGCGTTCGACCGTAACGTGCACATCCCCGATAATGCCTTAATCAATTTTGCACACGAGCAAGAACAATCTATTTCGTCGATCGTCCTCTTTAGGTGTTGCCACCCCACCGATGATGTGGTTGGTGTGGTTTATCACAAATTGCACTTCCACCCCAAGTGTAGCGTTGTCCTTAGTGGAGGACACGCTTCTTTGGGGACGCCGACTCTTTGACTTGAGAGACAACTTCCGTTGCTTGGCTTTATTTCATGGCTGTGGACCAAGATGACTAAACACTGAAGTTGTCGGATTTCCGCACTTAAAGGTCAATACCTTGGCCGGAGAAGTGGAAGAAAGGCGGACAAGTGCAATTTCTGCTAAGGCAAAGAGCACCGCCGCCTCGGGCGAGGCAGCTTCATGTCGTTCTCGGCAAGGCCAGATGCTTGACATCCGCCATTACATGCAGGCGCTTCATGCCGTTCACGGGCGCGAGACAGCTCGAATCGCCCTACCGAAGATTAGCGGCGAGGCAAACTTCTGAGCCGGTTCTGACGTCGACTTCGGGACCCAAATTTTGTGATCCTGGGTCAATTCCCTGGTTGATTTCGACTCCTGCGCCTTGCGAATAATGGCACGTGCACAAGCAACACATGTACGATGCTTTTGGGCGCGCTCTTTCTTTGTCCATCGGGCCCTTTTGACGAGAACCCATTCTTCCTTGGGAAGAGTGCTGACGGATTGAGAGATTGCAGTTTGTTGATGCCTTTGATCACGTGAGTTCTGATAGTGAACTCCATCCGTTGACTCCAGAGCCTTGGCGAACTGACGGGCCATCTTTTGACGTCGTCTTTGGCGAGCTCTCTTCGTCAGATCAGTTAAGATCTTGTTGAGAGGGGAAATCGCCTCGCCGCAGTTTAACGAAGATCGCTGCACATCACAATGTAACTAACCTCCCTCTTAGGGATGAGATCCTCCGATGTTTGCGGGTGAGGAGGACTTCGACGAGGAAGAGGAGAGATACTCTTCAATTTGGCTTGATCGAAGAAGTAGTCTATTCCATCAACCATGAGGTCGGCCCGACGCCGCAAGGCTGCACAACGATCTCGGGCTCGAGACCGTTGGCTCCCACTGTGGTCGCCATCGTGTTTGGGTCGAAAGTTGATTCCATTTGTAAAACTAGAGAAAATTACACTTTTATTTTCAGTTACAAAGAATTTAGATAACTTTCTTACAAACTCGAACAAAAGATACTACAAGTGTAGATCTCCTGTTTTTGTGGGACTTTTCCTGTGCCGGGGACGCGTAATCCGTGGACCACCGTGCAGCGATCGTCGAATCGACGGGGTTTAGTTGATGCTTCGCAAAGGAAACAAGAACTTCAGTAAATATCTTAGCAAAGTAAGATATCTACTCTTCCCAAGAATTAAGGCAAAGCTTAATCTCGAGGAATCTCCGTGTATTTTGAGACAATCCTAATCAGAGGAAGGTTTGATTGCTCAATATGAGGAGGAGTTCACTCTTGGATCTCACAGTTCACCAAAGGACTCCTCTCTCTGACCTCTTGATCTCACTTCTGACTTCCCCCTCACCTCTCCCTGATAACACGTGTTAAAAGGGTATTTATAGGCTTTAGAAAGCATCAAAGACCAAAAGAACACAAGTCGTCAAGTGTTCAAACTTTGCAAGCATGCCATACCGAAGCCGTTCGCATAAACCGCCACCGGGGCGAGGGTATTGGCCACGCGGCGCAGGCAATATGGACAGGTCGCCACGCGGGCGAGGTAGTTGTGGACGCCAAGACTGGCGAGGCAAGGTCGCCCCTCCACCGCCAGAACGGTTTTCCGCTTAGACACGATTAAATGCCTAGAATCACGCCTAGTGGGCGATCTTCACGCCAAATCACATTAAAGTATTTGAACGTCTCTGCTGATAAAGTCAAGTGGGCCCCACCAAAGATTGATTTAGACCCTTCAAGAGCTCATTCCACATGTCCCGGTGTCTCACCGGGCGAGACACAACAAGGTGTTCGCTAATGGCGAGACACAACAAGGTGTTCGCTAATGGCGAGACACAACAAGGTGTTCGCTAATGGCGAGACACAACAAGGTGTTCGCTAATGGCGAGACACAACAAGGTGTTCGCTAATGGCGAGACACAACAAGGTGTTCGCTAATGGCGAGACACAACAAGGTGTTCGCTAATGGCGAGACACAATCTTCGATGTGTTGACTTCTTGAGATTCGACGACGTTGTCCTTCGATCTTCTCATGATTTAGTTATATTTGGGGTTCCTCAGCAATTTTTTATGCCTACATATGGTCGAAGAGGAGAGAATTCCTATTTCACTATATATACATTTGTAATTTACGAAGTATGATCTGAACTTGTTTGTGTAATTTACCTGAATCGGTGGCATATTCGATAATGACAATTAACTATATCTATCAAACTATACACAAACAGCGTCACAGAATGTGGTACTACTATAATGAAATCTATAATTGCATGACACGATGAACCACTGCACAAACTTTTCAAACAATGAACTGTAATGGACAAACCAAAATAAGCATATACCTATCCACTAGCATGTCCGCTAGTTTGCCCGCCGCCGGTAAATGCCTTTTGAGAGGCGATAAATTTCATATGTGACATTTACAGCCGAGTAGGAATCTTATATTTATAACATGTCATGATGTGTGTGGAGACCATCCTGTACGATGCAGTAGGGTGGACCACTTTCATGCACTCCTCTATAATATCCTCCCACACCTCCTCGAAAATCTGACCATCCAAATGTCTCATCACCGATGAAACAAGCTGCATAGTCTGCTGTGTGCAATCCTCGTGCGGCATGTATGGTAGTGTCATTGAGGGCATACTAGAAGGCGTCGTTGACATTGAGGACTGGAATGATGTGGACATCCTCTGAGCTCCTACTCCCAACCACCTGGTCCTTCCCCTCTTGGGAAGTCCATAAACCAAATGAGACACCTTGTAATTTTCTTCCACACTAAGTGGCTCTTGACTCGGTGAAACAATCTCTGCATATGTATTATCCAATGCTTCCTAAAAAAACATAAAAGATCAAAATAAAATTTAAATTATCAGGTACATAGATAATGTCAATGACACATCATAACTTGAATTCACTTATTCATAAAATTAAAATACCTGCATATCATTAATCAACTACAACTTATGCTTTTTTTTAAACATTGGAATCATACCCCTTCTTTACTGTAGCAAAAGTCCTCTTAGATAGTTCAGGAAGCGGGATAAAATAGGAGTTCTAAGATTCACATATTTCTTCATTAATGTTAGCTGTGGAATAAATAGTATTTATAGACAATAGAAAAATATAAAATATTTATACCGTCATTCTACAATACTGATCCGTAATCTGCGCAAATGAAGTAGTCCTAGTATGGTGATCGTACTCCTTTGCATCTCGATTTTTTTATTTCTCTTACATTTTTCCTTCATCAAGTACAATGATATTATTACATGAATATATCATAATCAATTTGAATAATGTAACTAAATTAAGATTTACCTTGTGTTTTCTTGGCTCCACAATATCTTAAGTGTAGCAAGATCTTCTTGTCAATTCTCTTATCTCGCTTGTAGAACCTCTCCCAATCCTCTTTGTATGCCTCGAAGTATTTCTTTTTGATTTCGTGTCTCCATTCCCTAAGGGCATGCTTGAACTTTCTATCATACCCAAATAAAAAATCCCATGCCTCAGGATTATCTTCCATATTGAAGTATCTCTGCAAATTGACATTTATATAAGTAGGACAATCGACTATAAAAGTAAAAAAAATGGAGAAAGTAGTTTAGTTTTAAATTACCCAACAATCTCTATATACACGTTCCAGAGAGTGAAAGGGCAACTGCCAGCTCGAAAAATGGGTTTGCATAATCACTCCTCCGTGCCAAACACCCAATATATGAAGTAAACCGATTAGCCCATTCACGGTAGGAAGCCGGTTTCTTTCCCACCTTAAAATGGCACGAAAGCCATCTTGTGGTTCTTTTTGAGCTCACTCCCCTTATGACCTTTCTTCTTGAAAGGTTCTTTTCCTAAAAAGCCAAGGAGGAAAGTTAATGTATAAGATGACGCTGTCAACAGTTTATTATATCAAATAACTCACGATAGGATAAAAATTGTATACAAGTACATGCATGTGTTCACATATACATATTTGTAAAAGACATAAGTGTAGGTTGTAGGTATGTATACTTTGACTAAGTTTTGGTCCATGGCGTGGCATAAGAAGATTTTAGTTCTAATTAAGCTGTTTGTAATTTTTAGAAAACACGTGGCTCTAAAATTTGATGTCAAATGTTACATTAGTAACTTAAAAGTGGATAATTATAAGTCAATCATTTGAGAGTGATAAAGAGTAAACATTATTTCTTAGCTTTTGACCACACTTGAGAAAAACCAACAAATATTAGTTTTGCAAACTTATAAGATTAAAAGATATTAAATTTACCAAATCTTCGATCTATTTCAACTTCTGCTGCAGTTATTATATCATTAATTAGCGACTTCTAGGCATCCCGCTATTTTTCTGCCACAAGGGATCTCTCATTATGACCACGTCTGTACTCCTCGTCTTATTGTGGTAAAGGCCCATTCTTAGTCGTGGGAATATATTCTCGGAGACCGGCGGCTCAAGAGGGAACGAGGGCTGCTCACTCTCACCTAAATAAATAAATTAAAGAATCAGTATCTGTGCATGTATAATGAAATAATAAATATTTTACTAAACCAATACCTATAACAGGAGGTGATGTTAGCTTTGCCTCAGAGGGTGGATCTACCCTAGAAGGTACTTGTGCTGAAGAGCCTGAGATATGCAAATTTGACCGTGGGTGGTCATCGCACGGGCTATGAAATGGCCTCCTACTCAAATCTCTGGGCATCTGCAAATTGAATGTTTAACATGCAAAATAAAATATTATACATTCATATGCAATTTATATTGGACAAATGAAAAACAAGATAAGTCTGCAATAATATACATGTAAGTTACACAGTATCAAGACATCACAAGAAGTTACATTCAAACACTACATCCAATTATTTTTTAGCCTATTATAACAATTGGAATGTCAGCCCGAGTTATTGGAGCATCCAGATCAAACACTACGTTCTGCGGATAAGAGAATTCTTTGACTGATGCATCTAGGTCATTGAAATTATCTATATAGTTCACATCAGTATCTTCATTGGCAGAAGGTTGAATATAAACTCTAGGATCCTTACTTAAAAAGACCCACTCGTCTTTAACCTTAGGATTTTTCACATAGAAGCATTGTCCAGCCGGAGATGCAAACATGAACTTCTCGTCACTATCAATTTCTTTATTGAGATTGATAATTTTAAATCTGTAGGAATTCTTTTGCTTCTTTGCAAAACACCAGCGAATCATAAACATCATGTATTTGCGTTCATTTGGACAACCATAGCCATAGAATATCTCCACAACATCTTCCAATTGTCCGTAATATGTTATATTACTTTCTACTAGATTTTAATCTGTCTTGTTTAAGAAGCATTCTCACGAGAAGGTCGCCATGACACCACTGTTCTGGGTTACCTTCGTATCATCAACCTGTATTGTATGAAATTTAAAGTCATTCACACGATATCCACCATATTGGTTTATTGCATAGTAAGGAGGCTCTGTATGAAGCTTTACTTCTTCAGATATTTGATTATCACCGACAAGTTGTTTTCGAATCTAAAATCAATATTAATAAATTATTAAAAATGATATTTACATAATAACAATGTTCAAAATTTAAACATTGTTAAATTTAGCAAATTTACTTCATTCTTGATCCAACCAGGAAATTCCTTCTTATGTCTTGCATAAATACCATGTGTTGATGTGCTACCTGTTTTTCATTCTTTAGCTTTTCTTGATATTGCTTATTAATACAATAAATAAGTTTCTATTATCAAATTAAAATCAATTAACTAAATATCATTGAAATATTTTTAAGTGTTAGTTACCTTCAATATTTAGAGTAGATTTCCAAACTATTTAATACATATGCATGAGCTTGATCTAGCAAAAAGTTAGAATACTCTTTATTTAGCCCACAAGGGTAAAGAGTTGTGTTATCCTTAATATCAGCAGATATTTGAAGTCCAGTCTGTACGCCCCTCATATAATGACCGACAAATAATAAACATTTGCTAGCCACATAATTTTTAGCAATTGAACCCTCTGGACGAGCTTTATTATGAACTTGGCGTTTCATCAAACCCAAATATCTAAAAGACGTGAATGACAATTATTAGGTAAAGATGTAAATAACAGCTAATAAAATTCATTAATTCTAAATACTAACCTTCCTATTGGATACATTCAATGATAATGGACATGCCCTACTGCTGCAACCTCCTCTGCAAGATGTTGTGTAAGATGGACCATGACTGTAAAAAATGATGGAGGAAAAAATAACTCCATTTTGCAGAGTGTTTTTGAAATAATTTCTCCAAGTCTCTCAAAGTCACGAACATCTATAACTTTAGAGCATAACTTTTAAAAATCTACAAAAATTAATTATAACCTTCACTACTTTTTTATCATGCATCGTGTTGTGAAGCGCCATCGGGAGCAATTAATGAAGAAGGACATGATAATCATGAGTTTTAAGTCCTAATAGCTTCCTCTATTGCACTTGGACATTGTTCAAAATGTTCACAGAAAAACCCTCCAGCAACTTCATTGATTTAAGGACCTGACAAAATATTTGCATCTCTGTCTTCGACATTGTAATACGAGACGTAGGCAACTCATACTTGTCATATCCAGCAATCTTCTTCAGTTGCAGCTCTTCTCTGATGTTCAATACAACTAGATCTTGTCGAGCTCAAAGATCATCCTTTGATTTATTACTATCTTGAAATAATGTTGACACAAGATTATCACATATGTTTTTTCTAGGTTCATGACGTCCAAGTTGTGTCATATTTTTAGCTCTTTCCAGTAAGATAGTTGAAAGAAAATACTGAATTTTGTCCAACCTAATGGCAACTTTATGGTTTCATTCTCATCATTCGTCCCTTGTGCTGATCTCTTTCGTTTCACTACCCTTTTGAATGGACACAAGTTTCTTACTCCCAGTAAATCCTCTTTTGAATAATATTTTTTTCCAAACCTGACTTTTGCTAAGTTCCTAAGCAAATGCACAATCTGATCTCCGGTTAATGAACAAGGAGCATCCTTCTTCTCAATAGTCCCATCAAAGAACTTGTTCCATCGTTTTGTTCTGTATCTTTGCTTCTGATCCAACCATCTCCTGTTAAACTAATAGCAAAGCTTTTGGCTGTATTGCAAATGAAGATCTTTGAATTTCAAACCACAAACTGGACAAGCATATGTCCCCTTTGTAGACCAACCGGACAGATTAGCGTAAGCAAGAAAATCATTAATTGTCCACAGCACAATAGCACTGAGTCGGAATGACTTCTTTACATAAGCATCATATGTCACGGCCCCCACCATCCACAGCTATTTTCACTCATCAATTAGTGGCTCTAAAAAGATATTATTGCCTGGTGTATGTTCCCCAGTATGAGCAATGAAAGGAGCATATACTGTTGTTTCATATAAAGTCAAGGTGGTAAATTATAGGGCATTAGTATAACAGGCCATGTAGACTAACCCGAACTTATAAGCCTAAATGGATTGAATCTGTTGCTAGCTAAGCCTAATCTGACATTCCTGCACTCATATGAAAACCAAAGAAAAGTTCGGTCTACATGCTTCCATGCCTTAGCATCAGCCGGATGTCTGACTTTACCATCATCTATGCATTCATCCATGTGCCACCTCGTACTCCTAGTAGTGTCTTTATTCATATACAATCTCTGCAGTCATGGTATCAAGGGGAAATGGCGGAGCAACTTTGCTAGAATCTTTTTTGCTTAAGCACAGTCTCTGTTCGGTGTTGTGTTGAATGGTTTATGCATTGTACCCATCGCGATAAACGGCAAGTTGGACACTCCTAAAGGTATTTGTTATCCTTATAGTAAAGGATACAATCATTAGGACATGCATCGACCTTAGTTTCAAGTTCTAGAGTAGAAACAATCTTCTTCGCCTTAGAATATTTTTTGGTATGCTCTCTTCTCCTTTCAGAATTACTTTTCGCAACAATTTAAGCAACATATCAAAATATTTATCCGCTATTCCACTAAGGGTCTTTATACGCACAAGTCACAACATAAATGATAATTTGGTGAACTCAGTGCAACCCTTATACAAATCTTTTTCATTGTCTTCTATTAGTTTCATCATCTAAGCCAAGTTCTTGGGATCATTCATATCTTCAGCATTTTCTGCAACTTTAGCATCCTCAACATCTTCATCTATATCAAGTATAGGTAACATATCAGCAAACATTGTCCGTGTATCATCTACCCTCCCATCGTCGGATGTACTTGTATCCGCCACTAGATCCATTTCTTCAAGATATCCCTCCCCATGAAATATCCAGTATTTGTACTCTTCATAAAATCGATACTAAATGTGTGGCTAAATCAATTTTATTCACCAACTCTAAATTTTTGCGCCGACAACAAGGGCAATATATCGTTTCACTATCTAAATTTCTCGAGTCCGCCAAAGTGTACTGTATGAAAGCATTTATTCCATATTTATATCGACTATCCCTCCATCTCTGAATACAATGAATATCAATCCATGACTTATCCGGAACTATGATCATCTGTATGTTATATAACTTTTAATTAGTGAAACCGCACGCATAAAGTTTAGGTATTTGTAATATATGCAAAATAATTCTTAAGTAATGTTAAATTAATGATTAATGAATAAATTTAATGGATATATAATGTTAAAGTTTATTCGTGCCATCTACGAAATGTTAAATTATAAAGATTAGATGAAAGTTGCCAAGACATAAATTATATATTTTTAAATTCAAATGCAAGCTTATGTTGAATTGGACAATTTAGCAGCTGTCATAGGAAATGGACCTATCTCATTAGGAATATAGTAGTGCATACATCTATCTTTGCATACTTTGTGCTTTTCATTTCTAGAAAATTTCGCCAGCACCTACCTAATATTCTCCAAGTACACTGTGCGGATGTTATTGTGCATACCGATAATAGATCGAAATGCACAACAACATACGCTTATTGTATCGAAGAACAATGAGTACGCACTGTCAAAATTTTCAAGAAATAAAAATGCACAAAGTACACAAATATAGATGATGCATTACTATATTCTTAACCTGTGCGAGAAGGGAACTCCTTCCCGAATAGATCTAATAATATTGTATGTAAATCATACTCGACATAAGATACATAATTCCTTTTAGATAGAAAATTTAATTTCATACCCAAATAGAGATGTGTATCTTATGTTAGGAGTATAATTTACATACAACATTATCGAATGGGAGACTAGGGTAACGATTTCAATTCTCATATACATGATATATAACACAAATTAGTTATTTATCAAACTAAATGGGATGTAAGTAATAATCATACATGACTTTCAAATAATGAATATGATAAGGGTTTGGATAATAGAATCTAAAAGTAAAATTAGCTTTTAGATGATATTAAGGTAAAACCTAGGCGGAGTTGAGGTGTTTATTATTAGGGTAATATTATTAGGGTTATTAGTGAATTATTTTTGTAGATTAGTTTAATTAATTAGACTAAATGTGGAGGGCAATATTATTAGGGTTATTAGTCAAATTATTTTTGTAGATTAGTTTAATTAATTAGACTAAATGTGGTTAGGGTTAGAGCTACTAAAGTTATATTAGTTAACTAGTGTTTGGATTAATGTGATATTTGGGTTAAATTTAGTTGAATTGGGGTTCTAGATTTAGGTAATTTAATTAAGGTTAAAATTAGTATTATTTAAGTAATTTGTTTAGTTGAGGTTATTAGAAGTATGATTAGGGTTAGTAAAGTTAAATTAGTTTCATTAGAGATGAAATTAAGGTGAAAGTCAATCTAATTAGGGTTTTAGACTTATTGTAATGTTATTAGGGTTTAGTATTAGGATAATTCTTGTTAGATTTATAAGATTTAAATTAGGGTTTTAATGTTTAGGATTGAATTAGGTTTAAGGTTAATTAGGGCTTTGAATTTGAGTAATTCAAACAAAATAAAACAATAAACGGCGGTGGCGGTGGTGGCGGCGACCCTGGCCATGCATCTGACCGAGAATGAGGACGATAGTGGACCACGACCAGGACGAGGGCGGCAGTGGACAACGACCACAACACAAGCGGCGACGGCGACCACAATGCCGGACAGCGACGACAGCGGACCACGACCCGCGGACAACGACTACGATGCGGCGCGATGACGAGTGCGGTCAGTGGACGAGCTTGAGTTGGGTTTGGGTTCTGAGTTGGGATAAAACAATAGAGAGAGAGAAAAAAATATGGGAGAGAGAAAAAAAGATAATGTTAGATTTGATTTTGGGTGAAAAAGTTGGGGGGTATTCTCCGACCATTTTTTTTACTGTGGGGCCAAAACATCCTTGACGGGCCCCCGTCAAGGATGTTGAACTCCTCACTTGACGGCAACATCCTTGGCCGTCAAGGATGTTGAACATTCTTGACGGCTAATAGCCATCAAGGATGCCCAAAATTCTACTAATATTGAGTGAGAACCCGGTATGATCAAATTATTAAAACTTAACTCATGTAACTAGTTTCATACATTGCTTTTTGGAATTTAATATATCACAGGATGTCTTGACTATGTCATCAACCCTTCTTGCTAGAAGAACTTATACACCACCCGAGGGCTACAGTAAGGATAAAAAGGTGGAGAAAATTAATGATATGCATGTAAGCATAAACTTAATTTCATATTTGCACATACTTTAATAATTTCTCATTTGTGTTGCTAATTTATTTTTTTATTGCTATATGTTATTTAGGCGGCGCTAGAAGCTTCGCAAGACTTTGTCTTGTCCTAGGCCCTCCAGTCTCAGGGCATAGAGGACACTCCTGCGGATCCTAACCGCATGACCAGAAAGCAGTGGAGGGAAGTCATTGATGGAGGTTATGGTTCTAGACCAAACAAGAAAGGGAGGGTGCCCTTATCAAGTGCTAGAGTTAGGGCATTCTCTTCCGACAGGATTAAGGCTAGCGACTCACCCGTGACCTCGAAGCAACCATGTGAGACATCATACGTCGTGGGTAAATCGGACAGTATTTATTAGACCATCTTGAACCCTCCATGGCTTTCCAATTTCTTCCCATTACTATGCGCGAGTTAGGGGGTGCACAATTGACCTGGGATGTTGTGCAATGCCTCATCGATTCTCCGCCCTTAAAGGAAATTATTCCCGAGCCTCTATACGTAGCTATCACTAAGTTGGCATTTGCGGAGCATGGAGTTACTGGTGGTGGAGTGGTATATATGACATTACATAAATGTATTTATTATGATTTTTTTGAAACATACTCTTATGTTGACTTGCATTCTTTTCATGTTAGAGGAGGTACTCCTGTAGGAAGCAGCAGTACAATACGGCGTTCTAATGCAGACGCCGCTAATAATAGGGATGACGATAACGACAACAACGAGGAGTGAGTGAGACTTGTTCTTATATTTATGTACTTTTAGATTGTGTTAAGACATGTTATGACTTTTGAATTTTATCTATATGTATTATATTTATGATTTTATTGCTTAGTGGATGAATATTGTTTGAGTATGGGAGATGTATTATGATTGGATTATTGGATGAGTATTATTTAATAATGTGGTTTGGTGGATGATTATGGATGAGTATTTTGAATGTGAATATGTGTATTATGGTTGATTATTTGATATTATTGTTAAATATTATGATTGGATTGATGTGGATACAGGTTATATGTGTATTCTCGTATGGGGCTACCCAAAACAAAATGCAATTTTTTACGAGTACATGTGCATTGGCGACGGAGGAACCCGTCGCCAATGTTATAAACATTGGTGACGGACAAAACTTCGTCACCAATGTTTATTGGTGACGGACAAAACTTCGTCACCAATGTTTATTGGTGACGGACAAAACTTCGTCACCAATGTTTATTGGTGACGGACAAAACTTCGTCACCAATGTTTATTGGTGACGGACAAAACTTCGTCACCAATGTTTATTGGTGACGGACAAAACTTCGTCACCAATGTTTATTGGTGACGGACAAAACTTCGTCACCAATGTTTATTGGTGACGGACAAAACTTCGTCACCAATGTTTATTGGTGACGGACAAAACTTCGTCACCAATGTTTATTGGTGACGGACAAAACTTCGTCACCAATGTTTATTGGTGACGGATGGTAGCCATCGTCAAAAAGTACCATCACCAATAGTCACCCGTCGCCAATGTTTATTGGCGACGGGTTCCCCCGTCACCAATAAACATTGGTTACGAATTTATTGGTGACGGACAAAAACTCGTCACCAATGTTTATTGGTGACGGATTACGGATTTCGAGGTGTTGGTGATGAATTTTCCCATCGCCAATACCCTGTTTTTTATTAGTGAGATTGGACTAAACCATCAAACTATAATTTTTTAGCTAGAAAATTGAATGGCCAAAGAAATGGGTGGCTATAAGTTGACGAAATTGTAGATAAGAGTGTTTTTTTTAAACTCGCTTAATTAAAGGTGTCAATGTAAAATAGGGCCTTAGTTAGAGAAAGCGTCAATTTTAAAATTAATAGTGGAACCATGTAAAATTATGTTTTCTCTATATGAGTCTATGAGAATTCTCGATAGAATTCTTGTTCGAAATTAAAGTCCAATAAATTGCTTTCTATATAAATAATATAGAAAGGATGGAAAATATAATACATATTTTACTATTAAATTTAAATCAGTACAATCAGTATTTAATACCAAACTAATCAATATTGCATAAATACATATTTTACACTTACAATATTTGTCTCTATGGTTTTTTTATGAGGGACCATCTACATATATTTTTTTTCCCCTTCCGGAGATGATGGATGGGTCGGAGGCAATGAGCCATCATGGGTCCCATACGTGACGCAAATTTGCTGCTGGGCCACATCACAACTTAACAGATTTCATCGTTTTGTTCTTAACAGATGTCATGTTGAAAAACGAATTGTTTTTATATTAATATTTCTATGGTTTATGGATTGGTCATTCATACTACAAACAAAGCAGCTGCATGTTTTGGATATAATTACATACTTGTTAGTAGACCAAAGCCACTGTATTATCAACCATTTTAGGGAGACAACTAAATTTCAAGCACCTAACAAAGATAGAGTCTCCTAATTCAATATTTCAGAAGAATATATACCATCATTATTTATACTATGAATTTCATGTTAAATGCTTTCATTCAATGGATATTTTCACCCTCCCTCCCTATGCGATCAATTATCTACGAAACAAGTGAATTTTATTTATTTATTTATTTGTTTGTTTATTTTGGTGGTCACTGATGTTGTATGGAACACATACAAAATAAGTGAAGAGACATCATAGTTTGTTGCATATTTGAGGTGAGAAAAACGTTTGATTTGGTTGGTATAAAAAAACTTTGATAAAATCAGATGTTGTACATTTGGAACTAAATTGGTTTAGTCCAATTGAACTTGGACCCACTTAGTTAAGAAAATGACCAATTTTGGATCCACTAGGTAAAGAAACTTGGATCCAAATATCGCTGAAAGAGAGAGCATGCATCACGGAATCGATAAAAGAATGAAGTATATCAAGTGAAATTATAAAAATGAAAACATGGAGAATGAAATTTAAAGTCCGAAGGAAAGGAAAGAAAAGAAAAGTTGGACTTAAGAGAAACGAAAGCTTGCCGGTTCATAAAGTTTGGGATGAAATATTTTCAAGTCGAAACTTGATCAGATTGACTGCTTTAATTGGTTCATTAGAATGGTTAATGATTATCCTTAATCCCATGATTTTGTGTGTTCTCTGTTATTAAGAGTATTTTTATAGTTCAGGCAGGAATCCTATCGTACAAGCATGTATCTTCGCCTGTTTACTTAATAGTATCCAAAAGAGAAGAAAATAAAGATGGAAAGGAAGGAAGGTTAGGATCAAGGATTGATTTTAACCTTCGTTTATTATTACAGAATCACAATTTAATTGGTTATACTAGCTAGGAGGATGTAGGTAATCGCCTCCATTGTTGAACCTCATTATATCCATGTGTTCATGTATTTCCTCTTGTTATCGTTTCACCCATACATGGTTAGGTTTCCACTATGTAACATTTTGGGTCCAAACAGACTTGGTCTTCTTTCTATAGCTCTAGTACATTAGCAACCAGAAAATAATCAAACTAATAATTGAAGTGGAGGCGGAGCTAGAGGCTGTCAAGTTTTTTCCCCCTTTTGTTTTTGGTGTCAATGAGGCTGTCAAGTCTTGGGAGTTCATAATGGTGATTTCTACTCTAGATTCTCTTCTATTCTATTCGTAATGATCAACTAATTGACATAGCAACCGTTTGCGAGACAAAAGACCATCTCATCTCAACTCAACGATATATATATTTTTTAATATTTTCGTGCGAGTCATTAAATGTGATCATGTGAGCCCTAGTTAACTACTTTATTTGTTAATTGTTTACACCAATTTTCCTTATAAACAAAAAATGTCGTTAAAAACAAAAATAAAACTCTTCAAGGGGTGGTCGAGAATAAAATACTCAATCATTCAATCATGGTTTTCACTTGACTGCCATGAGCTTACCAATTAAACATGCTAATTTGGCTGTGACATAAATGTTTTAATTATTCCAACGGATACTAATAAGTAGAGCATGTTTGGCAACTTACTTATTTATTCTTATAAATAACTTTTTACTTATAAGGTGTCAATATGATGTTTAGGGAGTGTTTGGACGTTCCAAAGTGAATTAAAATTATGTAAGTTACTTTTTTGTTTTGCAAATAACTTTTACATCCACGTCAGCGTGCAAGTGGAATACGTGTTTGTTTGAATTTATTGTCGAAAGTGCAATGTGAAGATGATATGGCAAAATTAGATTAATTAGTAAATATAGTTAAAATTATTTAATTAAAATTAGTTATCATTTTTATCACTTTCATGTGACTTCACCACTTTTTTAGGGAAAATCAAATTTGCATTAAATCCTATGTGACAACTTTCTTATATTTCACTTTCATAACCACTTGTATGCAAACAAACACATAAAATGTTAAAAGAAAGTCACTTTCTCACTTTCATCTTTCACTTGCATGCAAACAAACACCCGCTTAGTAAGGGTTACTTATTTTATTTATTTGTTACTTATAAGCTAGCTTATTTTTCCCTACTTATAAGGAACTTTGCTTATTTTGGGCAAAAGACAAAAATACCCTCCTATTCCCTTTACTTAGTTAAATATTTTCTTATAAAATGATTAATATTATTAATTAATTAATAATTATTTATTTACTTATTAATAATTATTTATTAATAAATTAAAATTAGTTATTAATAAATTAATAATTATTTATTAATAATTAATAATTATTTATTAATATTAATTAATTTATTAATAAATTAATAATTATTTATTAATAAAATAATTAGTTAATTAATCTCAATATTACTAATTAATAATCACAAATAATATATTATATAAAAACATTTTAATCAAATATATTTATTATTATAATTAATTAATTATTTTATTAATAACATTATTTTATGAATATGAATTTAATTTATAAATCTCCATATTAGTAATTAATAGTCACAAATAATGTAATATATAAAAATAATTTAATCAAATATATTTCTTATCATCACATAACTAAATTTTAATTATTTAATTAATTTTATTAATAATAATACTTCATTACAATGAAATTAATTAACTAATATCAATATTTAATAATTATAATTAATTTGAAATAATTACATTTAAATTAATTACTTTTTAAATAATTAATAAATTTAATATTATTAATTATCTAGTTAATGTAAAATAAATTAATTAGTCACAAGATGGAGTTATAACAATATGTTAGTTTTAGTCTTTTGACATTTAACACAAAGTTATTAGTTTACCAAACACATAGCGACTTACATATCCTTATAAATTAAGAGGTTTACCAAACAATTTTCTTATTCTCTTATATATTTATATGAAGTTTTGAGAATAAGTAATAAGTAACTTAGGATTTAAAAAATAAGTAGTAGCCAAGCATGCTCTTAGATTTTTACAGTAAACCATATTGAGCACCGACAAAAATGTCATTATTACAATTTTAAAAAAAACCCCTTTTATTATGAATTCTTGGCTTGAAATAAATAAAATGGCCTTAACCTGTATATTTTCTGGTACATAAATAATTAGCCCAGTCCTTCAAACTTTTTGTCCACTATGGGCTTCGCCAGCAGAACCACCAAGCTAGTTAGCCCATGAGACCTAAAATATTTTTCAGCAGATTAAACTTGGGCCCTAGGTAGTAATTAATTGTTAGAAGAAGCAAAAAGAGATAATCAAGCAAATAGTGCAGCAGAAATAGAATGTTTATATTGACAAGTGAATATATAAAATTTAGGATTATTTGCATATATACCCCTCAAATCTTTCATATCTACAAAATTACTGCTGAAATCTTGGTATTTGTAAAATTACCCTCATTCTACCCTTCTCATGTTCTGTTTCAGAATATTCCTGCTATATTCTCTAAAATTCTGTTAATTTAGTTAAATATTACTTAAAATGACTAATATACTCTTCCCTTACTTCAGTTTAAAAATCAATGTCAACCAACAGGCTCACACCCACCGGTTTCTTCTTACTTTTCTTCTCCCAACGTTCTTCTTCTTCATCTCTTCTTCTTCTATTGTAGACTTGAGTTCTCTTCATCGGTTACTACTGAATCAAGTATAAATTTATGCTATTGTGGGCTTCCTGCTAAAGCTTTTACCCGTCAAAGAAGGGAAACGAGGTAAGAAGTTCTACGGATGTCCAAGTTTCGTATCAAAGGCCTCATTGTTTCAATGAAGGAGAGTTTGTGGGAAAAAAAAAAGAATAGAAAAGAATGTGCTTCTGATTTTGAGAGGGAGGCGTACGAACGTCAAAACAAACATCCCAATTTTAAAAAATTAACAATGTGACATTTGGGGTAGAAAATTCCAATTTGAGAGAATTTAGGTGCAATTTCGCAAATATCAAGATTTGAGGGGTAATTTTGTAATTATTAATGAGGGGTATATATGCAAAAATCCCTAAAATTTATATTATATTATCATACTATACTATATATTAAAGTTAAAGAGAATTCCCCTGTAGATACGCACTGTTCATTGCTACAATGAAACTCCCTTTATCAAAACCCGTTTCCCTTCTTAAATCTCCAAGATGAAGAACTTTAAACCATACTAAACTCTGCCATTAAATATAATAGTTAGGCATATTCTTTTATTTAGTCCCACATTGCTTAGGATATTAGATTATCTATGTAGGTGGTTAGAAAATATAAACAATTCAACAAGATGAATTAAACATGAAGATGGGTCATCAAAGACACTTGGGTCACTGGAACGATATTGCATAAACCCAATGAAGCTAAAAGAGATGACTAAAGAAAGGAAGGGGCCAAAACTCTAAGCTAAACAATCTCCGAAGCCCACAAGAGGCGAACTTCCTAGGGAATGGCATAAATTCGCAATATACAGCTCTGCGTAGACCTAAACCGGTGTACACATTCAAGAACAGTATGAAGATAAGCATGGACCAACTCCGCGTAACTCAGACTCCGAGCTATACAGAAGATGAGGCGTCACTGATACGATTTGACCGCTCTATCAGAAGTCTAATCACATTGACGCTCATTTAATGCATTGACTTGGGAAGTTTGCGGACCTTGGTAATCGCAGTACAATGGATTGATTGGACAGAGGTAATGATAACGATGACTTCTAGCCTGCTACATAGGGATGGGAGGTCACGCTGCATTCAATGTAAGGTGATTGAAGAGATACGCCCATAATGATGAACAAGACCCGCAGGATTTCACCCCGCAGTGCATTTAATAAAAATCCAATGAAGTGATGGATGTGATAGCTTTGCAGCAGGGCTATTGTACGGACATAACCCAATTGCACGTAGGCAAGCTCCGTGAGCAATTCAACACAAATCCTATAAATAGCCCCTTCATTGAATTTTTTTTAGGGGGGTGTATTTTTTAGAGTATTGATTGTGCCATTACTATCCTCCACATGTTCGTCAACTATCCTATGGCTCAAACCACGCGTGGAAGAAGTTTGCCGAGTAAACCTTGTTCATCTCTAGCCCTTAATACATGATCTTTGATCTTGTGTCGACATAGCCACATAACAATTGATCTTTGATCATTGTTGGCACTTTCTCACTTGTTCAATGAGGCAAACTCTCCACAACAAGTTCATTCTTCATTTCAAGGACCCTCAAAATGGCTCATTTTAATCTCACTTGGTTGTACAAAGAACGGTGCTATTTTATTCAAATGGTCAATGGAGCGAACACCTAGTCTCTTCCGGCACAGCTTCCTAGAATCAAAATTATAACTAAAGACACTGCAATGTTTTTATTTTGTAAAAGATTAATAGAAGAGAACGACCATTTTATTATCTCGAATTTTTGTAAATCTTTTGATAGAAAAAAGAGAATGACTACTTCATTGTCTCAAATCTTTGTGAATTTTTTGATAGAAAAAAGAGAATGACTATTTCATTATCTTGAATCTTTGTCAATCTTTTGATCAAAAAATAGCCACTCCGCTGAGGAGTAGCTTCTCCTCTAATGAAAAAGTCGTGTCGCAATAAGATAACATAGCACGTGGAACAATTGTCAAAACCATCACTATTGAGATTGACTACACCGCTTACGAGGCTTACTTAAAGACCACTCAAGAGAGCCCCAAGCGAGTGTGGAAGACCTCCACAATACTAACTGAGCGCTCAATCCTGGTTACGATTGAGGATCTTGCTATCGCCAGATCCCCATTCAAGGCTAAGTAGAAATCCTTCCGAAGGGATAAGGACTTGACCTCTAAATGTCACAAGATCACATACTGCTCATCCCGGAGCTCGAAGCAGAAGTTGGTGCCCGCGGACTTTAATCGTCCCATGGATGTCCAACTTAGCACGGACATGTCATCAGCCCCGCGGAGTTCTAGGTTAAGCCAGAAGCTCATTCTTCTCAGATAGCTATCAAAACTGGAGCAACAGAGGTCTCAAAATCCCATGGAGATCCACAGTTGTCACAAATAATCCCGTCCGCATTTCGAGATGACGAATAGCATGTCGTGACTTTGCGACCTGTGAGAAGAAGGCCTTGTCATTGGGTTAGAATGAATGAGGAACCCAAGGTGACCCCAATGTCGTCTAAAATCAAAATCCGCGCACATAGGGCTAGGAATAGGAAGATTGCCCGCCCCGCAGGAGGATGTAAGTCCAAAATCGATCGCCGACCTTTGGGACTATCTAAAAACAAAATGTCCACCTCTTGTTGACAAGATGGAAGTCATCAGTTAGTCTTCAACCATCAAGGATGCGATGACTGTGATTCTATGTCATAACAATTTGGACACATTCACTGTTGCACCATGTGCTCCCATGCTAAGGGCCTGATTGAGTTTCATGCACTAAACCCAATGGAAACTCAGTCCCTAAAAGCATTGAGTTTTGAATGATTATATGGAGGTTTCACACGGACCCAATCCAAGAGGAGGCGAGCTCGCAAAAAACATGTTTTAAAATCACTGGTGAAGATGAGCCTAAGTTTGTCCATGTCTACATGATGGATCGACGGCGCAGAACCAACCATTCCAAAGGTGAGCATCGAGATGAGGACTCGGATGAACTCCCAGAGTATTATTGGGGACCCGCATGTAGGACTCTCTCATAGACAACCAATTCATCATTATGGGCCCAAGCCATTAGTGTAACTAACCCAATGTACGAAGAGGCTTTTGGAGGCAAAAACTCGGCTTGTGCCTTCGATAGTACAATGAGTTCACGACGGTCATGGAAACTAAAAGTTAACATTACATCATCTCAAGAAGGTGCGAGTTCGAGTAGAAAGAGGCTGTAGTGAACAATGCATGAAAACTCTGAACCACTGTGTGATCCTCCAGAGGAAGTTGACCTTCGAGAGTTGATGATGAAGATTCTAAGTCAGGGGAATGTGATGTAATGTATGCAAGAACATATGCAAACATTGGCGGATGCCCAAAGGTGAATAGACCACTCCTTAATAAATCATAATACCCAAATTAGGGAGGAGATTTCTAACTTCCATCAAGATTCATGACTTACTCGAGAAATGATTAATATGGAAGAAGTGATCGATCCACCAGAGGATGACCCTAACACTACTCTGGAAATGCCACTTTCAATCCTAAAACAAACTAGGATGCCCAACCAACCTATTGCTAGAACTACATGTGCCACGCTTGCTCAGACATTGCCTCTACCCTATAATGCACAACTCGTCCATCAAGAAGAACAGTCAAATAAATTAGCTAGTGCAGGTCACCATGAACCAGCTACAATTGCAGACCATACTGTTGGTGTGATCGTAGCTTGATTAATGGTTAAAATGGATGCATTTGCAAAGAATCAAGGAGAATAGGATTATGGGACCTCTAGGCCCTATCTAGAATTTTAGGATAACATACAATATCTCGAAGTATAAACCTATCACGGTATAGAGTTTAATAGCATCAGGTTATCTTAACAACAACTTTGCCATTTTGAAGCTCAAATGGGACTATGGTTGGGAAATGACATCATTATGGTTAGAATGTTCTCTAGCTCACTCAAAGGGCATGCCTTTCATTAGTTCGAAAGCCTGCTGTCAGGTTCTGTAAACTCATGGAAGGACCTGAAGAGAATGTTAATAAAGAGATTTCATGAAATTAACTTTGAGATAACCTACCAAAGAGTGAAGAATGAAGTCTACAAGCCGGGCGAGAATATTCAAACCTACATTGAGAGATTCTATTGGCTCATTGTCAATTTAAAAGGCACAATGTCCGAGAAGTTCATCATTGATGTTTGTCGTGATGGCTTGCCAAATAACATCCTTAAAGAGTTAGGTGTCATTGAGTCCAAGACCTGGAAGGAACTAAACAAGAAAGCTGAGAGGGCTCAAGCCACCGCCATTCGACTCAGCGATATCCCAAATAAGATGGACAATTGTGGAAGCAACGGTAAACCTAAAGCCACCAAATTACGTAATGATGGAAAGGCTAAGTTAGTGATGGCAGTTGACGGGCCGCAGCCACACACACCACAACCTCAGTCACAACTACCAAGGTGGCAGAATAACAATCAAAATGGCAATCAAAATGCAAATAATAACTACCATCCTAATGCCAACTCTAGCTACAATCGGGTACCTCTGTACGGGCAGTATCAAGGGGAAGGTTCTTCACAGCGGCAAAATCAGTTCAAGCCAGATCCCGATAGAGTTTATGTCTATAAGCAAGAAGCAATCCCAGAAGTAGCAAGCCTTTATCAAGGGAGGATTCATCAAGCTCGAGAGACCTAAGAGACCCAAAGAAGAAGGGTGCATTAATGACCCAAATCACTACATCTTTTATCGCTTTGTAGGACATCCTTCAAAGGATTGCATCATGTTGAGAGAGAAGATTCAAACCTTGTATGAGTTTGGATCTTTGGAATTAAGAGACGATTAGAAAAAGGTTTCGGCAAACATGATCTCAGTCTAATTTGGGGATTTACCAAGTGTAAGCATTGTAGACTGGGTAGTACAAATACCGAAAGCAGAGCTGAAGATTGTCAACTACAACTGACATGGTCAGCAAACCAAATAATTAACCCCTGTGACTCTCTCTAGAGGAGAATTCATGTGGGTGTACCCTAACTTTGTAAGAGACGAGCAATGGACCTTTGTCAAGCTACATGGGGAAGATATAAAAGGCAAGTAAAAGATTTGCAATGCTATAATAGTCCTTTACAGTGATGACGATGGGCTTGCACTCAAACTCAGTGATTAAGAAGATGAAGCTGTTGTTGCAGTCGTAGCATCTGAAGAGGAAGAAGCAATGACTGAGGGGCTCCGAGAGGCAGAGGTACTAGTAGCTATCGCGACTCAAAATGTGAATGAAGGACTCAGGAGTGGTAGATTGTTTCACAACAATATGACAAGCATGATTAGGAGGAACACTAAGCACCACCGGTCGACTAGACAACTAACTCAGTGATGATGCCACCTTCTGTGGCTCCGAGGGAAAATAACAATAGGCCTGGACCTAGCAGATCACACCCATTTGACATCTTAACACAACTTGTAAACATTCTTGCAAGAGTGATACTTTAGGAGTTGCTTCAAGTAGCCCCAGAGGTTAAAGCAACATTACAAGAGGCTCTAAGGGACCTAACGGCTTCCCTCATCCAGATCCAACTATCAGAGGAAAAGACCGAGGACCACTTATGTGCGTGCTGCCACTGTGTAGAGAGGGATATTCCTATGATGGCATTCTCCGAAAGAGATATGCTCAAACCATCCATCAAGCACGTGAGGCCACTTTACTTCATAATGTGCTTGGGTTCGTTGAAAATATAATGTATGCAAGTTGACCTCAGTCTGCTATCAGTATCATCATGAGGAGGATGTTATACTTCCTTCAGATACCGTTGTGACAACTTTGTCACACCGACACCAAGATCTTTGGCTTTAACACTGATAGTAGTGATCCACTGGGTAAGATAATGCTCAAACTCCAGATCGGCAAACACAAGTCCGATGTAACTTGTAACATGTTATGTCATTAACACTGTTTAAAATACAACATCCTTCTCGGGTAGCACTAGATCCATGAAAATGTGCTTTCCCCTCTACCTTGCACCAGTGTATCAAATCCAATGATCCGGATGGGATAGAGCGCAGGATCTATGAGGATGAGCTACCTTTCAAAGGCCTCGAAAGTTATTGTGTCGATGCGCGACTTTAATCGGATGATCTCTACGATGATGAAATGGCAAATATGTTCGCTATCAAGGATCCATAAGACATCCCTGAAGCAGGCATGAAGCTGATCAAGACTCCAACCATTATGATCAAACACAATATAATAGGTTTTAAAGCTAATTGTAATGACGCCATTGTTAAGGGCGGTGTAATGGTTATCTATAAAGTTATCTATTTTGATTTACTCCTCATGTATGACTAATTTCTCTGATGATCGGGGGATAACCCTAGAGAAAGCAGCGTTATTGAACGTTGACAAAATGCTCCACATGCCTATAATTGGGAAGAGTCAAAGCCGCCACAGTATTGAAGATCAACGTGAAGAATGCTTTGCGAACCCACAAAGTTAAAAAATGAAACTATGATATATTTTGTGAAGGTCGGTCTAACTTCTGATTTGACCTGTGATGAGGAATCCAATGAGGAAGTCTCATAGTTCCATCACTATAGCATCAAAGCTCAGAGAATAATGCAACACAGGGGTTATGACCTCGACGCTCATCTAGGGCTTAATTTCAATAAGGGTCGCGCATCTCGTGTGATACCCTTTGTCCTGAAAGGAAGAACAAAAGATTTTTACGACAAGATGAAAGGAGGGATTGGATACGAGACCCCACCTTAAACTTGAAAATTGATTGCGATTCTCCAGGTGTGTTTAGTGATCATTCCTATGATAAGGAAATGTAGGACTCAGATACCAGTGTATGCAGAACTTTTCAAGAATTATCAGTCAGCATGATGTTTGTCAATCACAACAAGAAGGAATTCACATTGCTAGACTACAATGAGGATATACCCTTTTGGGCCCACTAGCTAGACGGTCAATGAGAAGCACGATTTGAACAAAGCGAATATCTGACCGATGACAAAATAGAGAAGGTGGATTTGGGTGATGGGGCCATTTGCAAACCCATCATTATCAATGCAAGTTTCCCTCTAGAAAAATGCTGAGACCTGATTGCTTAGCTGTAAGAATACATCAGTGTGTTTGCTTGGACATATGAAGATATGCCCTGTCTCAACCAAGATGTCACCGTACACTACCTCAACATCAAGCTCGATGCAAAACCAGTCATACAATTTTAATGACAATTTAAGCTAGATATGATGCATAACATTGATGAAGAAGTACAGAAACTCCTTGATTCTAAGTTCATCAGTGAAGTGTATCTACCGAAGGGGATGTCTAACATCGTTCCCATCCTCAAGTAGAACAACACTATTTGAATTTGTGTGACTACCTCAATTTGAATGCAGTGTGTCCAAAAAATGAACTCTCGTGCCTATCACCGACATCGTGATTGACAACACATGTGGTTTTAAATGCATGTCGTTCATGGATGGGTATTCCAGTTACAACCAAATCAAGATGCATAGAGATGATTGGGAGCATATCGCCTTTAGAATTCTGAGAGGGATCTTTGCTTATACGATTATGCCATTTGGGCTAAAGAACATTAGGGAAAGTATTAATGTGCAATGAGCAAAATCTTCAACGGACATTCATGGAAAACCATCGAATGCTATGTGGTCAATCTCACTGTCAAGAGTAGATGAAAAGAAGATCACGTGCATGATCTAAGGATGGCTTTTGAAATCATGATAAATAGTGATCATAAGATGAACCCAGCCAAGTCATTTGTCATCACAGTGAAGGGAATCCATGTTGACCTAGACAAGATAAAGGCGACCCTAGAAGTACCTCCTCTAACAAATCTCAAGCAACTCCGGGGTTTTCAAGGCCAATTAGCTCATATCAGAAGATTTATCTCAAATCTCTCTAGTCAATGCTAACCTTTCATCAAGCTAATATGTAAGAATACTTCCTTCGTATGGGATGCGGCATGTCAGAAAGTGTTCAACGAAATCAAACTTACCTGACTACGCCTTCGGTTCTAGTGGTCCCGACCATGGGGAAGCCATTCATCTTGTATGTGAAGTTTCTTGATCACTCACTAGATGCCATGCTAGCCCAAAAGAATGGTCAAGGACACAAACATGTTATTTATTACCTCAATCACACGATAGTAAGAGCTAAACATCGATACAATCCAATTGAGAGGAATGTTTAGCCCTCGTGTTTACAGTTCAGAAAATGTGACATTACCTGGTCAGACAATCCATCCGCGTCATATCCCGGGTAAATCCTTTTCAGATTCTAATGATAATGACAAGTTTGCTTAACTCACGGCTAGCAAAATGGGCCATCTTATTCTCTCAATATGAGATGTACCCCAGAAGGTGATCAAGGGCCAAGCTTTGACTAATTTTCTCTTAAATCATCCAATGCCCGAATACTCAAAACTCCAGAAGACATTTCAAATGAAATCTATGAGTCTAACGTAACAACTAATGAGCAAACTTGGCAGATGTGGTTAGATGGAGCTTCTAGAGCAGGATCGGATGAGCGCATCATTGCTAGCATCGAGATCATATTCATCACACTAGGAAAGTATGCCATCCTGTGGTCCTTTTCTCTGACCGAACCATATTCCAACAATGTAGCAAAATACATTGCTCTATTAATTAGGCTCGAATTGGTAAAAACTGAGAGTTGAATATCTCAAAGCCAAAGGGGATTCTTAGGTCATAGTTAAGCAGATCAACAAAGATTATGCGGTCAAACACAAAAATTTATTCCCATACTATAATAAAGCCAAGGGAATGATGAAGAGATTTTGTGAAGTTAGCATCACGCACATAGGACAGTTGTAGAACCTTTATACAAATGCGCTAGCTGGACTAGCAATTATTTTAGCACTACCTCACAGAACTCACCGAGATGTGATGGCAGGCAGTCGATATTTATATTGTTCAAAACTAAAACTCAAGGCACTTAAAGCCGCTGAGACCAACATAGTGATAGCTATCCTAGGGGGAAGAGATTAGAGATACTCCATCATTAATAACATCCTTCATGAATTTCTACCAGAGGATCTGAAGGAGGAAACTCTAGTAAGGAGGCGCCCGACAAGGTTCTACTATGACATCGGCACCAAGACACTCAATCGTCACTCATAGTCCGGAGTACTTCTATGGTGCCTAGCTGTGATAGAAGTCAAAGAGCAGTGAAGGAAGCCCATGGGGTTATGTGCGCGGCTTATCAATTGGGCCTGAAACTTCATGAAAGACTTTGGTATTTGGGATATTATTAGCCAACAGTTGTCAATATCACGCCGACTTTATCCATTGGGCACCGAAATATCTCCATCTGATCATGTCGTCATGGCCTTTTAATGTGGGGTATTGTTATGACAATAATTACACCAAGTGTTAATCCTCCTCTTGGAGTCAACATGTGTCCCATATTAGCATTAACTATCAGATCAGCTCACTCCCCAAGGCTTGAGCACCATGGGCACTCATCCCTTCTCATCACAGGCCGAGTCGAGACCAACTCTCACTCGACCTCATCGTTTGAGTCAATCCCCTCATTTACTCAAGGCCGAGTCGATAACTTGCGAAGCCGACAATAAAGGTGGTACTTGTCATCCCTCTTGCAGAGCCGAGTTGAGAGGCGGTTTGTCCTCGAACTCCTCACCAACAGTTGGTCATCCTCATCATTTCCTCTACAGCGAGCCTCCATGAATCACCATACTTCATCAGTGCCACATCCTCTCAATCACCATCATGTCAAGTCAATGGTGACTCGTCCCACTCAGTAGCTGATATCTGGAAGCTATCTGCCAATTCAGAGCATGGACTCGGCCAGAGTTACGCTTCTACCCTTCTCAGCTGGGTATATATATGGGCTCATCGCCTACAAATGAGGGAGAGGCGAGGGCTGCCCCCCTTGGGGCCATAGGTATGCAATTTCTAGACACTTAGACTAAGAACTTATTCAGTTTATTGGTTTCTTCTCCACTCAAGTTCAAATACTGACTTGATCTTCGGAGGATTCACCGGAGAACCCAACTCTAGTCCTCTAACGTGCCCATTTTGTAGCTCTCTTATCTTAACAGGGAATCATCCATCTAAAGAGATAAGGAAACCCACCTGGTCCGTATCGACCCCATGCCCCGTCACTAAACTTCGAATTATCAACTAATCTCGCTGCTAAAGTCTCTGGATATCAACACTAGTGCCCATCGTGGGGCCTCTTCATCTCTTTTTTGCAAAAGAACGAATGACCCTTTATGCTCAAATCTTGAGATAAGAAGTTGCCACTAAGGCTAGAAAGCCGGTATTTCCCGTTCAATGTTCATCGACTCGGCCTAAGGCACAAGGCACATATGATCTCCTCCAAGGTAATCCAACCAAACATACTCTTGATATTTTTGTGTTAAATAGCTACATGCAGTTTTTGCCGCTCGAAAGACCTTGGCATCATTCTCATGAGTAAAACTAAGGCACGCCATCGATAAAAAGACCTTGGCATCTTCCTAAGTCCAAGGCACGTACCCCAAGACCTTGGCATCATTCTCATGAGTAAAACCAAGGCACGTCATCGACAAAAAGATCTTGGCATTCTCCTAAGTCCAAGGCACGTACCCCAAGACCTTGGCATCATTCTCATGAGTAAAACGAAGGCAAGTCATTGATAAAAAGACTTTGGCATCCTCCTAAGTCCAATGCACGTACCCCAAGACCTTGGTGTTATCACAAGAAAATCGAAGGCATGAAGCCGAGTCATCCCACTCACCATAAATGTAGCCGAGTCACCTCCACTCAAAAACAAACTTGTACTTAAACAAAGCAGATTATAAACTCTTAACACATAAGAACGCAATCTCAAAGGTACACGGTCCAAATTGATAAAATATCTTTTTATTTATATATTTGAAAGTATTTACAGTATAAAGGAGGTGCTAAAAAGAAGAGAGAAGAGATACATAGGAGCCCCTAGGGAGTCGGACTCGGCAGACGTGTAGGACTCAGAGACGCGGGAAGAGCAACAGCAGAACCAGTAGCAGGAGTTGGACTCGGAGGAGCAGCAGTAGGAGGCGGTAGAGGAGTCGACTGGACCTCAGCTTTGACCTCTTCCCCTTCTCTCTCTCCACGCTAATCCGCCTAGCTATCAAGAGCCAAGCCCTCACCAGCCTCTTTGGCCATCCTCGTCATCATCCCGCATCAAGTGAAAGCCCCCCTCCTTGCTTCTTGATCTCCTAAAGCGCATCAAGGCAGGTGGCCACCCTCAAAGGATAATGGAAGCAATCAGGGTCGCTTCTGATCTCGGCCGGGAGCTGCGCCTCAAGGTAGTCATAGCCAGCCTTGTAGTCTAGCGCCACCTCCACCTTTCCAAGAGTGTTGTGGCGATAGCCTTCAACAATCTCGAATTGATGGGCCTCTGACTCCATATCAGCGAGTCAGCTTTGTAGAGCCGGACTTCAGTGGAGGATGACTCACTGCCGCCGCTTCGCAGTGTTCTCGAGTGCTCTTTGCTCTCAACCTTTCATGAGCAATTTGCTCCTCCTTCAACTCGGCCCGCATGCTCTAGGCATCCAGGTGGTCCGCTCGAGCCCGCTCAAAGGCGTCATCCTCTCGCCTCTCGACCTCGAGATCCTTCGACAGATAGCTAATTTTATCGTCCTTTTCTTAGAGCTCGTGCTCGAGATGGTCAAGGTCTTCCTTGAGCTTGCTGATCTCAACCGACTTCTTGCTATTTGAAGTCTTCAAGCTACCGATCATATTCTCCAACATCTCTACCTCCCGACGCTGATAATCATATTGTTATTATAATTTTACACCCTCATTATCTAGCTTATATCAATAAATATACCACTAATAATATGTTTTACTTTAATGTGCAGGTTATTAAAGATTAATGAATAAAAGCTCAAAAAGAACTCAAATTTCCTCATTTTCTAACCTTTTATTAAAGCCCGGGATCAAGCCAAGCAATCTACACAAGTCGAAGAAATAAGGATCGTAAAAGAAATGAAATCAAGTCAAAATTATATTCGGGATGATTAGTTACAAAGAAATGATGATATCTCCCAATCTGGAAGGCGGAATTTAAAATATAATATGTGAAAATCGCCTATCTCGACAAGACGAAGCCATCTGTCAAGTCAGATTTTTAATCCTAGTATCGATACCGGTATCGATATTGGTATCGATATCAGTATCGATAGGGGTATCAAAACCAAAGATCGATACCCAATTTTTGTTATGATTTAAAGGCTAAAATTGATTAACTTGGTGATCAACTTTAATCCAAGGGTTGATATTGATTGTAATACTCTATAAATAGGGATAGAGGGTGAGGGGTTTGAGTGTGAAATATTTTATAATAACTCATTTTGGAGAGGAGGGTTACTCTTAATTGAGAAGACCTTCTAAATTTATAACTTTTAATTACAATTAATAAAAAATATTTTCACCACTTCATATTTTCTTTTCTTCTCTTTGTCCTAGGATGAAAAGAGAATGACGATGAAGATAAGATAAAGATAAGGGGTTGCTTTTTATTCCTTTCTTTTCTTTTCTTATAATATTTTCTTTTCTTGCCTATTTCATGTTTGTAGAGTATATTTACATTCATGTCTTTACTTCCTCGCATTTAATTTCTTGCATTTACTTTCATGTCCTTACTTTCTCCATTTATTTTATAGTTTAGATTTTATTTTCTTTTCTTTAATTCACCTAGAGGCTAGAACCCTCTAGAAATTGCCCTTTATTAAATGTGGAGCTAATATTTGTGATAACTCTAAAATTATTTGAAACTAGCTTTTATATCCAACTTATTCACATAAGATTGAGATTAGCTAAGTGGATCTATTCTAGATTCCTCATATCTTTAATTAATCCTTCATATTTTACCTTCTTGATTTTCCTCTTTACTCTTGTCTTTTATTTGTTTATTTTATTTTCCTCTTTATTCTTGCTTTCTAAATTCCTCTTTATTTGTTTATTTTCTTTTCTTTAATTCACCTTGAGGCTAGAACCCTCTAGAAATTGCCCTTTATTAAATGTGGAGCTAATATTTGTGATAACTCTAAAATTATTTAAAACTAGCTTTTATATCCAACTTATTCACATAAGATTGAGATTAGCTAAGTGGATCTATTCTAAATTCCTCATATCTTTAATTAATCCTCCATATTTAACCTTCTTGATCTTCCTCTTTATTCTTGCTTTTTATTTGTTTGTTTTATTTTTCTCATATTACCTTCTTTATTTTCCTTCATTTTATCAACCACTCTTTATCTTTCCACTCTCAATCTCATTTTGTTTTTATTTTGCACGAATTCACAATCACTCTCAAATCTCTCCACAATCCATCACATTTCTTTTATCACTCCTAATTGTCACACACAACATAAAAACCGATTTTGATTAACTCATTACAACACCTCCTCGTGGGATCGATAACTTTTTATACTATAACTTGATAGTTGTATACTTACAACTTTAGGTTCACATTTATTTACCTATCAGACGCCATTTGTCGTCACTCCGCCTCCAGATGGCCAGCTCCTCCACCTTGGTAGCCAGTGTCAAGAGAACCTTCTCCAGGTCACTTGGGCCTCTAACTCTCCCTGAAGCTTGAGGAAAGTGGTTCAAACTCACTCATAGCGACCGAATAACTCCTGTTCCACCAAAGCCCCATGGATCATGCAGCTCTTGTGGCACTAGTGAAGGCCGATATCCAGCATCTTCCCGAGGATATTGTCATCGCGGTCGAGATAGAACTACTCAACTACTTGGGTCTGGGTGAGTCGCGATTCCAAAACCGACCCCCTCTTGTCTAGATGTCGCCTGGGTTTATATCTTAACTCCTCAGACTGCTCTCTATCATAGCGGGGGCTGAATCTTAAAGACCCCATCAAGAGCATTCTCAGCTGCTCCCACTTCTCCACATCGAGCTCATCGATGCAATGAGGAAAAGGCCACCCAAACCTTTGAGTAGGTAGCGCGCCCTCAGCAGCTGGCTCTTTTCCCTACCAATGAGCCAACTCGACAGGCGTATCCGGAGCCATCTCTCCCTCCGCCAGGACTTCGGCCTCCTCAGCCTCGACCAAATAGATGTTGGCCCCCCTTCTCCAGTGGGGGACCTATCGTCAATGATGACGAGTTTGGCTTCTTGGACCAAAACAACAGTAGCAGTAGCCTCCTCCTCTGCCTTAGGAGGCGGGACCTCCACCGAAGGTTGGTTGGCAAGAACTCGAATGAAAAGACGGCTCCGCCCATAGCAGCCTCGACATTCTCGGGGCCTCGGCCACCCACTTTCTCAACCTCTTTCTTTCTTTCTCTCGGCCTGCAAGAGCAACCTCTCACCCATTAATCGAGCAACTATCTAAGCCGCATGAGCTTGGACCCCCTTGACCTCCTTAGGGGCCAGATCAGGCCGGAGGCGCTTCTTCGGCCTCAACAAGGGCCCTCCTTGAATCTGGCAGGCGAAGCCGTAGGTGCCACATCAGCCTCTTCTGAGCCCAATGGCAGCGTAGATGACCTAGCCTCATCATCCACAGAAGGAGGCATAGAAGAGATGCTAACAACTCGCAGAACCGAGTTGTCTAAGAGATCCTCGAGCCAGTGAGAACCGGTGTATGCCTTGATTGACTCCAGTGCCCGTCTCTCGGTGCTTGACAGGGGCCTTGGCTTCAGAGCACCCTTCTTAATCTCAGGCCAGCTGAGTAAGCCAGATTAGAGTCATCTCCAGCAACCTATACAAACTTCTCCTTCCAGTCCTTGTTGGACTCAGGAGCGTTGGTGACAATCTTATTACCCCCCAAGGCTTGGAGGTAAAAAAGCCCCTCATGCTGGCTCACCTTCACACATACAAGGTGGCCGAGTATTCCTAGGGTCGGGGCAACTCCCAACCAGTGGCAAATGATAATGAATCCCACCAAAGTAGCGATGGAATTCGGCTTCATTTGCAATGGCGATACCCCCAATGCCTCGAAGGCGAGGCAGAGGAAGGGGTGGAGCGACAGCAGCCCATACTCCAGATGCTTCCAGTATACTAGAGTCTGACTAGTGTCATGATCAAAGATCGCCTGCGATTTTACTAGTGCCGTCAGGTTAAATGCCCTAGGGATGTCAAATTTCTCGTACAACGCCTTCAACTTCGACGACATCACCTTGGAATGGAATTTCTATAGTTTGTTGAGTTGGACTTCATTCCTAACTGATGAAGATGCCATCGAATTAGCTCTGGGCATTGCGGGAGAAGAAGATGTGGAGATCGGAGTTCTTTTGTAGATTAAGAGCTCGAGAATTTAGTAAACCATAAAAATCTTTTGCAAACAAAGCAATCGTACTTATGTAGGGTCGAAAAAGTTTATTGATTGAATGAAAGTATTACAATCAAATTCTCTCGATTCTGGAGGAAGAGAATTGATTTGACTCCTCTTTTATGGGTTCTTGGTGGCGAGAGGATGCTTCACTCGATGCTCAAGTGAGGTTGCTTCAGATTGTGATCGGACCAAAGTACGCGAATGATCTGAGGTTCTTAGATGAAAAGCTTGATCTCCCTCTGCGCAAGTGTTGATCTCAAAATTCCAAAAGCCCACCCTCATGTGGAGATGGTAGCTTATAAATAGGCAAGGAGAGCATGGCCACTTCCTTGATTTGTGGATATGGCCATGCTTTCGGTTGAGGCCATTACCCCCATGGGATGTGACCACTATGGGATGTGGCGTCTCCCATGCTTCAAGTGGGTGGTCTTGGGAAGCACTGCAGTGGAGTTGGGCGCCTCTGCGGTATGGGTGGCTGGAACTACGGTGTATGCAAGCTCAAGCACAAGTTCAGGCGAGCTCGATTCTGTGAGCTCTTGGTCTTTAGGCAGAATAGATCATCTGGCGAGCTTGGTTGGATGGTGACCGCCCGGCGTAGGCGAACCTCTTATGAGAGTCGAGCTTCGTTAAATGGGCGAACCTCGGATGGCGAAATCCACGTTGTGCGAGCCTCGTCGGACCAGCGATCTTTGCCGAGCGAGCCTTGTCACGCGGATGCTCATGTAAAGATCGAACTCCGCTCCATGTGCGAACCTCGTATTGAGGTCGAGCCTGCGCCTCTTGAACATGTCTCGTTTTGAAGCGTGCGGGTCTAGCCTGGTGAATGTCGAGATTCACGCTTGCTGGGTGAACCTCGGTTGAATGTCGGGGTTCACTGCTTTGGCGAACCTCGGTTGAATGTCGAGGTTCCCGCTGGCTGAGGCAAATCCTGTTGAGTGTCGAGGTTCGCTGCGTAGGTGAACCTCGGTTGATGTCGAGCTTCGCTGGCGAAGGCGATCCTCGTTTGACTTTGATCTTTGAGGCGAGCCTCGTCAAACTTCTTGTTGTTGGCGAACCTCGTCAAACTTCATTTGTGAGCCTCGTTGAACCGGCGTTGTTAGGCGAGCCTCGTCAAACTTCGGCGTTGTGGGGCGACCTCGTCAAACTTTGGCGTTGTGGGCGAGCCTCGTCAAACTTTGATGTTGTTGGCGAACCTCGTCATACGGTTGTAAGCGAACCTCGTCGGACCATTGTCGACTTAGTTTCGTGCGAACCTCGTGTTAAGATCGAACTCGGCTCCGCGTCGTACCGGTTGAGCGTCGAGCCTGCGGCCCGGTGAACCTCCTCTTTTGTCTCCTAGCATTTTCTAAGGCTCCGTGAGAACATGCGAAGGCGGTCGTAACTTTCCAAGCCGTATGTCGTAGTGGAATTTCTATAGTTTGTTGAGTTGGACTTCATTCCTAACTGATGAAGATGCCATCAAATTAGCTCTGGGCATTGCTGGAGAAGAAGATGCGAGATCGGAGTTCTTTTGTAGATTAAGAGCTCGAATTTAGTAAACCATAAAAATCTTTTGCAAACAAAGCAATCGCATTCTATGTAGGGTCGAAAAGTTTATTGATTGAATGAAAGTATTACAATCAAATTCTCTCGACATGAGGAAGAGGAGATTGATTTGACTCCTCTTTGTATGGGTTCTTGGTGGCAGAGGATGCTTCACTCGATGCTCAAGTCGAGGTTGCTTCCGCTGACGACGTAAGGCCGCAATGATCTCGAGGTTGCCGATGAAGAGCTTGATCTCCTCCCGCAAGTGTTGATCTCAAAATTCCAAAAGCCCACCCTCATGTGGAGATGGTAGCTTATAAATAGGTAAGGAGAGGCATGGCCACTTCCTTGATTTGTGGATATGGCCATGCTCGCTGAGGAGAGCCATGCCCTGTGGATGTGACCACTATGGGATGTGACGCCTCCCATGCTTCAAGTGGGTGGTCTTGGGAAGCTCGCTGGAAGCATTCGCAGCGAAGCGCAGGTATGGGTGGCGAAATGGAACGCGTATGCAAGCTCAAGCACAAGTTCGGCGAAGCTCCAAGCATAGCCACAGCTCTTGGTCTTTAGGCAAGAATAGATCATACAGCGAAGCTTGGTTGATGGTGAGCTTCACTACCGTAGGCTTAACCTCTTATGAGAGTCGAGCTTCGCTAAATGGGCTAACCTCTGATGAAAGCGTAAATCCCTCATAGGGCAGCCTCGCCGCATTCGATGTCAGCAGCCTTGTCACACTTGGATGCTCATGTAAAGATCGAACTCCGCCCATGTGCTAACCTCGTATTGAGGTCGAGCCTCGCCTCTTGAACATGTCTCGCTTTGAAGCTGCACCGGTCTAGCCTCTACCGAATGTCGAGATTCACCGCCGTAGGTGAACCTCGCTGAATGTCGAGGTTCACCGCTGTAGGCTAACCTCGCTGAATGTCGAGGTTCACCGCTGTAGGCAAATCCTCCGCTGAGTGTCGAGGTTCATCGCCGTAGGTGAACCTCGCTGAGTGTCGAAGCCACCGGGCGCATCCTCGCTTGACTTTGATGCGGGCGCAGCCTCGCCAAACTACCGCTAGGGCTTAACCTCGCCAAACTTCTGTTGTAGGCGCAGCCGCTGAACTTCGACGCTGTGGGCGAAGCCTCACAAACTTTGACGCTGTGGGCGAGCCTCACAAACTTTGACGCTGTGGGCGAAGCCTCGCCAAACTTTGATGTTGTTGGCGAGCCTCGCCACCCCACGCTTGTAGGCTAACCTCGCTGACCATTGTCGAAGCCGCTTCTCGCATAACTCAGCAGATCGAACTCCGCCCACGCACGCATTCTCGGTTGAACGCCGAGCTCGCAGCCTGTATGCACCTCCTCTTTGTCTCCTAGCATTTTCTAAGGCTCACGGAGAACATGCTACTAAGAACGGTCGTAACTTTCAAACCGTATGTCGTAATTGGACGAATTATATATAAAAATCGACTATCTCGACGAGACGGAGCCAATTGTTTCAGTCATTTTGCCCAATTCCTTCCGGTTCAAGAGATATCAGCACTTTTGTCTATTTTGTAAAGTCAAGCATTCAGGTGAACTTAACCTTTAGGCGGACCTGACTTCACTCAGATGGACCCTTAAGCTCTTTTGCTCATCCCGAGTTGCTGTGTAGGGATTAAGGCAATTTTTATTGCCTACAAAACCCCCTCCAAAGTTTTCAGACTTGAATGTGGTTGAATGGAGTCTGGAACACTTTGGATATGGAGACTTGCAACACGGTCGCCATGCAGACGGAGCGAGAAACCCTCTAACGAACTTGGTAAAGTTGAATTCTTCGCTCGCAGCTAATGATCGCCCTCTAGGATTTTTAGCAAACCCCCAGCTATCAACGGATTTGATGTGCCTTTACCGATACCATTTGAATCGGCTAGCCATACTTTTCCCCTCAAGATGGTGAGTTTGGCGAGGAGTTTCTTTTAGGCTTAATGCTAAAATCTCTCTATCCTTAGCCGCTCAAGGCGCTGGATTAAAAGATAAGGGCAAATCGCCGGTAGGCCATCATGAGGAAATGATCAATCGCTCGCTGACATGAAAGTATAACGATCGCGATCAAAAAGTAATCAAGTTGTTCGACGGAGATTATAACAACAAAGGATTGAAATAGAGGCACATCGCATGGTAGGCCACTATTCGTGAGGGAGTTGATAGGGTATATCGCTTGGTTAACCACTATCTAACATAAAGTCACCTGACAAGTGACGATATGGAAATGATCAGTCGCTCGCTGACATAGAAGTGTAATGACCGCGGATCGAAAACAATCAAGTTGTTCGCTGACATAGAAGTATAACAACCGTGATGGGAATAGGGTATGACGACTTGATTGGACAACGCCATTTATGGGAATGATCATGGACTATCGAGGTGATTGTTAACATGACAGCTATGTGGACCCACCAACCTATTGACGAGGATTGAAGAGGAATTTGTCGAGGTGATTGTTAACCCGACAAGGATTTGTTGCATTGGGCAACTTTGAGGACTCACCATCCCATTGAAAAGGATTAGTAAGTCGATTTGCCGAGGTGTAATATTAACATGACAGTGGAGTGGTCCCGCCATCCCATTTGAGAGGATTGACGGAGGAAATCTTGAGAGAACTATCGAGGTGATTGTTAACATGATAGTTTTAGGTCCCGCCATCCTATTGACGAGGATTGGCGAGAGAATTTGGAGGAAATTGCTATCGATGTGATCAAGTAACATGATAACTTAGTGGGAGTTTGAAAGCGACTACGGGCAGTACGTAAACTTACCATTAATAGGCATCATGATTCTCGTCCTTCTTGATTGGTTAGGCGGTATGCTCCATTCGAAAGTAAACCGACTCCACTACTTAATGGCCCTTCCCATTTTGGTTCGAATTTCCCTTTTCTTAGAATTGAGGATCATCTCGCCGATCCGAGAACAAGATCGCTTTCCTTGAAAATGCGACATCGACTTTCTTGTCAAATGCTTTAGAAACCGGTCCGATAAAGCTCGATATGTCGTTGAGCCTCGTAATCGCCATCCAAAGATTTCAAGTTCCTCAAGGCGCCGGGCGATGATTTTCCTGCTGTCATTCTCGCGGATAACGCTATTCAAGCGATGGGATTTAAATTTAATCTGTAAAATGGCCTCACGCCCATAAACCGTAGAATATGGGTGGTACCCGCCGGCAGCGTAACCGTTAGCGGTAGGCCCACAACCGTGGCCCCACTTTGTCGCCCCAATCCTTTTATTGAAGAGACCATCTTGGTAAGGATCTTGATGATCGCCTTATTAAAAGCTTCAGCCTGTCCGCTCAAGTACTGCTCATAAAAGTTGGGATGATTGTCATTGATTTGAACTGCTACAAACTTCACCAAACAAATTCAAAGAGAAATATCGCTTTTATTTTAAGGCTTACAATGAAAATCAAAAGATTACAACTTTTATCCTTTTGAACAAACACGAGGATCTCTCATATATCTGGATCCTCGCTATGGGTTCTTTGCCTGTGCCGGGACTTTTGTGTCCGTGGACCACCAAGCAATTCCAATCCGTGAGACCCGGTTCGAACTACAGATAAAGGCTCGCTTCACTAAGGAAACGGTTACCGAGGGGATCGCGACTCACGGCGAGAGATCGCCATGGGATCACACTCACGGCGAGAGGATCGCCGAGCGGTGAGATCTACTAGGAGAAATCACAATGCTATCCCCGAGGTTAAGACGGCTTAACCTAGAGGGTATCTCAGAGTTCGACCAATTCGCCATCTTCCGCCAGATCGACGCCGACTAAACTTGTGCTCGGTGCTCTAACGATGCGGCCGACGGCTCGCGGATCTCTCGGAGAACTCTTCAAAATCCTCAAAATCCGGCCAAGCCCAAAAGTCAATCCTATGAAATCCCAAGTCCAAGTCCTCTAACCTTCCCAAAAAATCCCCCGAAGAAGACACACCCCCCATTTATACAAATCGGGTGTTGCGGTTCTACCACTGCCGAGCCACCTCTACCACTTTTGTCGAGGTATCTCGGTTTACTGTCGAAGCCACTCCAGCCACTTCGTGAGGCGGCATCTCGCCAAGTTGTTGGTGGTTTCTGAAATGAGGCATCTTCTGGGCCGTCGATTGAGGTGGTTCTACCAGCGGGTCGGAGCCACCTTTGGCCATTTGGTCGGGTGTCGCCTCGCCAAGCCCTGGGCTGCCTCTCGCTCCATCTCAGATTGACTGACTAACTCTTGGTTCGCTCCGTTCAACGTCCCAAATCGACGTCCGCTCGTCCGGGCGAAACCGCTTTGATTGCGGTTCGCTTTCGTCGAAGTTCGCCTTTAACGATTCGGACGTCCGTATCATTCGGATGGGTTGTCATTCACCGACTTCGCCACGAAGTTGGTTTCGAATCTTGTAAGTATTTTTCAACCTACAGATAATTCTCCAAAGCGTCAGCCTTTAATGAGTCTGATGCTTTGACATGATGGTTCCCGCCTTCGCCTACGAGGGTCCTAAAAGATAGCTTCAAGTCTTCGATTCTTTCGTGATCATCCAGCTTCTTTGTAGGATTCTCGATAAGATCACGGTGCTGCATTTATTGTCCGACCGCTTGTTGAAATCTTGATTCAAGCCGGTGGGTGAGTTTTGCTTGTAACTCGTGGTCTGGCTGGTTGTTGTTTGACTAACCATCTGACTTTTGACTTATCCGTATGTCGGCTAACTCCTTGTTGGCTTACATGTTGGTTGTGTCGAGTACATGGAATTTCATAACCCTCGGCCGGCTATTTCTTCCATCATCACGCGGTGTTGTTGGTTTAACCACAAATGAGGACTAATCTTTTCATGGAGATACCTCCAAGGATTCCTTTGTCAAACAAGAGACCATTTAGCTTTCAACCATCGCCCTAGCCTTCAATCGGCGAGTGCAACGCTTTGACCGTTGTTGGGATATGATTACCCACGGGAGAAGTTTCGATCGACACGCTTGTCCTGTCGCCATGACTTTCACGCCGATTATTCCTCTCTTGGATATTATGGTGGGAGGAAATTAAGGGTTATCGAAGTTATCCTTAAGAATATGGATTTATTCTCCAGAACTCCTCGCTGAAAATTTGGAAACAGCTTATACCGTAATCCTAGTGGAGTAGGATTGGGCGACGCTGATCGGCCGATGCAATCCGCGATGATCGAAGTTATCCCTAAGAATATTTCTTGTGAGAATATTTTTCTGAACTTCTACAAATTAGGAAATAGTTTATACTGTAATCCTAGTTGGAGTAGGATTTGGGCGACGCTGATCGGCGCCGATGCAATCCGCGATGATCGAAGTTATCCCTAAGAATATTTCTTGTGAGAATATTCCTCCCGAACTTCTACAATTTAGGAAACAGCTTTATACTGTAATCCTAGTTGGAGTAGGATTTGGGCGACGCTGATCGGCGCCGATGCAATCCGCATGATCGAAGTTATCCCTAAGAATATTTCTTGTGAGAATATTCTTCCTGAACTTCACAAATTAGGAAACAATTTATACCGTAATCCTAGTTGAGTAGGATTGGGCGACGCTGATTTAGTGCAATCCAGACGATCGAAGTTATCCTTAAGAATATTTCTGTGAGAATATTCTTCCGAACTTCTACTAATTAGGAAACAGCTTATACTGTAATCCTAGTTGAGTAGGATTGGGCGACGCTGATCGGCGCCGATGCAATCCGCATGATCGAAGTTATCCCTAAGAATATTTCTTGAGAATATTCTTCCGAACTTCACAAATTAGGAGACAGCTTATACTGTAATCCTAGTTGAGTAGGATTTGGGCGACGCTGCTGATCTCAAGCCGAGGGGGCTCATGAAGTGTTATTCTCACAATAAATCTTCAATCTTTCCAAACTTGGCGGAGGGAGAGCCAATCAACGGACTGATTTGACACTATTTTGACATCCGATAAGGTTCCACTAGGACTCCTAATTAGGGGCTGATTAGAATCACTAGAATTGATTTGGGCTCCATTAGAATTCTACTTTGCCAATAGGAGTCCTTGTTCAAAGAGGATTGGGTTCATATGGGTTGTTATAAATACCCATACCCCTTTATTCTTCCACTCCAGGCCGCCCCTTCTCTGCTTTCCTCTTGTTTTCATCTCGCTCTCACTGCCTCATCTCTCTCAAACAACGAGGTACGTGCATGAGTGTTTTACTTACTTTTTTCTTTTCTTTTTCTCCCTTTTTTTTGTTTTGTTTTGTTTTGTGCATGAACGTGCACCATCAACAAGGTGGAGAACGGGCGCTGAACGGCGAGGCCGACGGGTATCGCTGGCGGCGATCAGCGGATAACAAGAATGGCCTGGCGGCTGCTCGGCGCTACAAAAATACTGGCGTTGCCTGGATGACGTTACAGCCTGGCGCTACCAGTTTACTGGCACGGTTCGGCGATCAGCCGGTTCAAGGCCGGGCGGTCATTTGGCAGGCCTGCTTGTTATGCCTCGGATTAAGGGCTACCGGTCTTCTTTGATGCCTTTTGTTAATTTTTGATCGCATATCTGACTTTATTTGTCTTCTTTGCGCTTCGGCGTCGCCGCTAAGATCTCATGTTCGAGGAGTCGATCAACTCGCCGTGATCGCGGAATGCACGCCTCTTCTTTTAGGGAAAGGCCAAGTATCACATTCTCGCATATATACGCGATATCCCCGCCGCTTCTCCTTTGTGAGGCGATTGGGAAGAGCCGAATCCTCCTTTGTGGGGACCGATGCTTCAGACAGGTACTTGCTATGCGCTTCGCTCTCCTTTGTGAGGCGATTGGGAAGAGCCAGATTCTCCTTCGTGGAGGATTGAGGCTTCAAAGATCACCCGCTCGACATTTTGACCGGAGCGATTTCATATCGACTTCGCCTCAGAGATGGAATATATTGCCGCTGGTTTATGCGACTATATTTATCGTTTCTCCTGCATCCGATACGATGAAATCGCTGCATTCGCCATAAGGTCGCGGACTCAATCTCTGGGTTTCGAGAAGAGTTCTACTTTATGTCAGTTTTTCAAGATATTCCTAAATGATCTCGTTAACCCTTTGTTCTTGTGGTATGATGCCCGGATGACTATTCGCCTATTTCGGCTCCAAATGTCAAGTCTCGATTCTTAAGGTCATCCGAGAAGATCTTTCCACCGAGGAATAACCGCAATGGTATTAACACCCGCAGAAGAAACCCGCGAAGCTCGAGCCTACTATCATAATTTCTCGATGACGAAGTTTGAGGGATCGCTTCATCATCCCATCCACCGCCTTCCTTACCAGTTTAAACTGTGATTTCCTACCCTTCGAGTATACGGAGGCCCCTTGTTAATCTTGACGGACCACTTCACCTAATTCAACCTATCACCGATTGCCGGCCGCAACCGCCGCTCCCCGACCTGCTGGATGGGTCTCTCACCGTTGGAGAATGGTTTGAAACAAAGCATCTCTATTATCGGGTTAGATGGGCACCTCTATGGACTGCCCATTCATATTGAGTACCTTGAAGGAAATTCAAGCGGTTGGTGGCCCTCACCATAATCGCTAGAGCAAAGCTCACTAGCGGCTAACTCTTGCGCACTGCAGTGGAGAATTTAGCCTTTTTGAATCATGCCGAGGTGATACGACTCATCAACGAAGCTCTGATCAAGGCTTTCGCGGAACGCTGCCGCGAGAGGAAAATATCGAGCAAGAGATCATTTTTCAACTCATATGAGCTACGCTATGGCCGCCGATAAACTTGTACCACACCCATGTCAACGCATGTGAATCGTGATCGCTCAAGGAGAAGACGCGAAGAACCACACGGAGTACCCGAGTCCGTAATGTCATCGAACGTGAGAAGCGAAGTCCTCGGTACGCGTCGAACACGCTGCGTTGCCGCTAACTCAAGAGGAACTGAGAAGGAAGCCAAAGCTCAAGTTCGAATAAACAGAGGAAGAACTAGCCGCCGCCAAGGTCGACTTTGCTTCCTTCACATTACCGATTGCGCCAATGAAGTCTCATGTGCCGCGAGACTTCTTTTTGTCTCACCAGTCGTTACTTCATTTTATTTAGATGTATTATCATAACTTTGTTTGAATCAATTGTCTCGACAATTGTAGCTCCTTTTATATTTGCTTCAAATGAATAAGATCTGCTCTTTCATTGTTTATTATGATTCTTTTATTTCTCTCAAATAATTAACCATAATACTTATAGGATTTTTGGCAAACCCTCACCGGCCAACGTTTGATTAGCCTTTACCAACTACCGCTTGAGGGCTAGCGCATGATTATTCATCCGCTCCGCATCGCGGACGCTTAGAAGAATGAAACTCTTTTAGACTCTAAGATATTGAATACATAGACTAATTTTACCTGCAAGAGACCCTACAACGCTGCGAGGCGCTACTAACCCTTCTTAGGCTTCGATGAAATACCCTGTAATCAATCTCGGTGTCTTCAATCGGAGAAAGATAAACCGAACGCTGCAGAGGCGCTGGCTTTATCCTTCTTTAGGTTTCTAATAAAATAATCGTAATCGAACTCGTGTCTTCAATCGAGATCTAAACGCAACGCTGCATAGGCGCTATTTTAGGTTGGCCAACTCCTGCCTCTTCAATCGGCTTTGATGAGCCTTTACCAACTACCGCTGAGTTAATAGCGCAGGATTATCGCCGATCCGTTTCATTACGACGCTGTGCTAAAAGAATGAGACTCTTCAGACTTAAGGTCATCCGAGAAGATCTTTCCACCGAGGAAGTTTAACCGGCAATAGCTTAACACCCGCAGAAGAAACCCGAAGCTCGAGCCTACTATCATAATCTCGATGACGAAGCTTGAGGGATCGCCCATCATCCCATCCACCGCTTCTTCCTTACCTCTTGGCCGAAACCAGATTTCCCGACCTTCGAGTATAGGGCGGTGGAGGCCCCCGTTAATCTTTCGACTAATCACTTCAATGAATTCAACCTATCACCGAGATTGCCCCGCAAAAATCATTGCCTCACTGGATGATGGGTCTCTTCACCGTTGGAGAATGGTTTGAAACAAAGCATCTCTATTATCGGGTTAGATGGGCGAATTCTATGGACTTCGCCCATTCATATTGAGTACCTTGAAGGAAATTCGCGGTTGGTGGCCCTCACCTAGTTAATCGCTAGAGCAAAGCTCACTAGCCGGCTAACTCTTATGCATGTAGGGAGAATTTAGCCTTTTTGAATCATGCGATGAGGTGATACGACTCATCAACGGCTCGGATCAAGGCTTTCGTGAACGCCGCGAGAGGAAAATATCGTAGCAAGAGATCATTTTTCGAACTCATATGAGCGACAGCAGTCGCCAGTGCCGGCCGATAAACTTGTACCACACCCATGTCGAACGCATGTGAATCGTGACTGCTCAAGGGGAGAAGACGCGAAGAATTTCACACGGAGTGCACCAGAGTCCGTAATGTCATCGAACGTGAGAAGCGAAGTCCTCGAGGCGATGCGCCGAACACGCTGCCGCTATTGCCGCTAACTCAAGAGGAACTTGAGAAGGAAGCCAAAGCTCGGGTTCGAAAGTAAACAGAGGAAGAACTAGCCGGCCAAGGCCGACCTTGCTTCACATTACCGATTGCGCCAATGAAGTCTCGATGTGTCAATGACTTCTTTGTTCACCTGTGTCATACGATTTTTATTTAGATGTATTATCATAACTTTGTTTGAATCAATTGTCTCGACAATTGTAGCTCCTTTTATATTTGCTTCAAATGAATAAGATCTGCCTTTCATTGCTTATTATGATTCTTTTATTTCGTCCAAATAATTAACCATAATACTTATAGATTTTGGCAAACCCTCACCACAACGGGTTTGATTAGCCTTTACCAACTACCGCTTGAGTTGGGCTAGCGCATGGATTATCTCGATCCGCTCAAGACGCGGACGTTGTGCTAAGAATGAAACTCTTCTAGACTCGCTAAGGCGATATTGAATACATAGACTCAAGACTCTTTTACTGCAAGAGACCACCCTAACGCCAGTGAGGCCGGCTTAATCTCTTCTTAGGCTTCGATGAAATACCCTGTAATCAATCTCTCGTGTCTTCTTCAATCGGAGAAAGACTAAACCGCAACGCTGCGGTGAGGCGCTGGCTTTATCCCTTCTTAGGCTTCTAATAAAATACCCCTGAATCAACTCGTGTCTTCTTCAATCTAAAGACTAAACCGCAACGCTGCGGTGAGGCCGTTTTAGGGTTATTGGCCAACCCCACTTTCAACGGGTTTGATGAGCCTTTACCAACTACCGCTTGAGTTGGGCTAGCGGCGGATTATCCGATCTTTCGCATTACGACGCTGTGCTAAAAGAATGAGACTCTTAGACTTAATGCTACGATGTTGAATACGTAGGCTTCGCTTTTTCATCGAAGACTAACCCTACGACGCTGCAGTTAGCGCTGGCTTTATCCCTTCTAGGCTTCGATAAAATGCCCCGTAATCGCATCGTGTCTTCTTCAATCGAAAAGACTAAACCGCAACGCGGTGAGGCGCTGGCTTTATCCCTTCAGAGGCTTCGGAATAAAATACCCCGTGATCGCATCTCTCGTGTCTTCTTCAATCGAGAAAGACTAAACCGCAACGCTGCGGTGAGGCGCTGGCTTTATCCCTTCTTAGGCTTCGAATAAAATACCCCGTAATCGAACTCGTGTCTTCTTCAATCGAAAAGACTAAACCGCAACGCTGCAGGAGCGCTGCTTAGGGTTATTGGCCAACCCCACTTTCAACGGGTTTGATGAGCCTTTACCAACTACCGCTTGAGTTGGCCTAGCGGCGGATTACCCGATCCGCTCCGCACATGACGTTGTGCTAAAAGAATGAGACTCTCTTAGACTTAATGCTAACATGTTGAATACGAGGGCTTCGCTTTTTTCATGGAAAGACTAACCCTACGACGCGTAGCTGAAGCGCTGCTTTATCCCTTCTTAGGCCGGATAAAATGCCCTGAATCGCACTCGTGTCTTCTTCAATCGAAAAGATCAAACCGCAACGCTGCGGTGAGGCGCCGCTTTATCCCTTCTTAGGCCGGATAAAATGCCCGTAATCAACCGTGTCTTCAATCGGAGAAAGACTAAACCGCAACGCAGGAGGGCGCTGGCTTATCCCTTCTAGCTCGATGTGATCCCAAGATGAACCTCGTGTCCCTTTGACCGAGAATGACTGAACCGCTTAAGATTGATTGAGGCGGAAAGGAAGAATGCGCTCTATTTCCTGATGGTAAGCAAGGATTCCTGCCGAGGAATCGAAAAGACTCAGCACCTTCCCGGACTACCCGGGTCCGAAGATCCCTACAAGATACCTTCACGGCCACCTAAGATGAAGATGGAACTAAGAGCCGGATCTCCGAGAACCGAAGAGACTCAGTGACCTTCCGGACAACCTGGTTCGAAAATCCCACAAGATACCTTCACCCCGCTACCTAAGATGAAGATGGAATTAAGAGAGGGATCTCCACCGAGAACCGAAGAGACTCGTGTGACCTTCGCGGACAACCTGGTCCGAAAATCCCTACAAGATACCTTCGCTACCTAAGATGAAGATGGAACTAAGAGTGGATCTCCACCGAACCTAAGAGACTCAGTGACCTTCAGCGACAACTGGTCCGAAAATCCCTACAAGATACCTTCACCGGTGCTACCTAAGATGAAGATGGAACTAAGAGGGATCTCCACCGAGAACCGAAGAGACTCGTGACCTTCACGGACAACCCGTCCGAAAATCCCTACAAGATACCTTCACGCTACCTAAGATGAAGATGGAACTAAGAGTGGGATCTCCACCGAACCGAGACTCAGCGACCTTCAATCTGGACAAATTGGTCTCAAAATCCCGCAAGATACCTTCGGGCCTGCTACCTAAGATGAAGATGGAACTAAGAGGGATCTCCACCGAACCGAAGAGAACTCAGCGACCTTCACCGACAACCCTCCGAAAATCCCACAAGATACCTTCACGGCTACCTAAGATGAAGATGGAACTAAGAGGGATCTCCACTCCGAACCGAAGAGACTCAGCGACCTTCGCCGGACAACCCGTCTCGAAAATCCCTACAAGATACCTTCACCGGCGCTACCTAAGATGAAGATGGAACTAAGATGGGATTCCACCGAGAACCCAGAGACTCAGCGACCTTCACGGACAACCTGGTCCGAAAATCCCTACAGATACCTTCACCGGCGCTACCTAAGATGAAGATGGAACTAAGAGGGATCTCCACTGAACCGAAGAGACTCGTGACCTTCAAAGGACAACCGTCCAAAATCCCACAAGATACCTTCACCGGTGCTACCTAAGATGAAGATGGAACTAAGAGCGATCTCCACCAGAACCGAAGAGACTCGTGACCTTTAGCACAACCCGGTCTGGAAAATCCCTACAAGATACTCTACCGGCGCTACCTAAGATGAAGATGGAACTAAGAGTGGATTCCACCAGAACCGAAGAGACTCAGCGACCTTCAATCTGGACAACCTGGTCCGAAAATCCCTACAAGATACCTTCACCGGTGCTACCTAAGATGAAGATGGAACTAAGAGTGGATCTCCACCGAGAACCGAAGAGACTCAGCGACCTTCACGGACAACCCGGTTCAAAATCCCACAAGATACCTTCACCTGCGCTACTAAGATGAAGATGGAACTAAGAGCGGGATTCCACCGAGAACCGAAGAGACTCAGCGACCTCACGGACAACCCGGTCTCTCAAAATCCCTACAAGATACCTTCACCGGGCTACCTAAGATGAAGATGGAACTAAGAGTGGGATTCCACCGAACCGAAGAGACTCAGCGACCTTCGGACAACCGTCCGAAAATCCCTACAGATACCTTCACCGCTACCTAAGATGAAGATGGAACTAAGAGTGGGATCTCCACCGAACCGAAGAGACTCGTGACCTTCAAAGCGGACAACCGGGTCTCAAAATCCCAAGATACCTTCGGGCACTACCTAAGATGAAGATGGAACTAAGAGCGATCTCCACCAGAACCGAAGAGACTCAGCACCTTCACGGACAACTGGCCTGAAAATCCCTCGGCTTATGCCCTAAGATGAAGATGGAACTAAGAGGATCTCCACCGAACCGAAGATACTCACGAACCTTCAACGGACAACCTGGTCTGAAGATCCCTACAAGATACCTTCAGCTACCTAAGATGAAGATGGAACTGCGGATCTCCAACTCGGCAGAACCGAGACTCAGACCTTCACGGACAAATCAATCAAAATCCCTAGATTCTTCACCGGCGCTACCTAAGATGAAGATGAAACTAAGAGTGGGATTCCACCCGAACCAGAGATCTCAGCGACCTTCGGCCGACAACTCCGGTTCCAAAATCCCTAAGATATCAATACCTAAGATGAAGATGGAACCAGAGTGGATTCCACTCCGAACCGAAGAGACTCAGCACTCACCGGACAACCTCGGTTCAAAATCCCAAGATACCTTCAACAGCTTACCTAAGATGAAGATGGAACTAAGAGTGGGATTCCACCGAGAACCGAAGAGACTCAGCGACCTTCACGGACAACCTCGGTTCTGAAAATCCCTACAAGATACCTTCAGGGCGGCCACCTAAGATGAAGATGGAACTAAGAGTGGATCTCCACCGAACCGAAGAGACTCCAGCGATCTTCACGGACAACCCGTCCGAAAATCCCTACAGATACCTTCACCGCTACCTAAGATGAAGATGGAACTAAGAGTGGATCTCCACCGAACCGAAGAGACTCGTGACCTTCAAAGCGGACAACCGGGTCTCAAAATCCCAAGATACCTTCGGGCACTACCTAAGATGAAGATGGAACTAAGAGCGATCTCCACCAGAACCGAAGAGACTCAGCACCTTCACGGACAACCTGGTCTCAAAAATCCCTTACCTTCACGCTACCTAAGATGAAGATGGAACTAAGAGTGGATCTCCACCGAACCGAAGATACTCAGCACCTTCAAAGGACAACCTGGTCTGAAGATCCCACAAGATACCTTCACCTATGGCTACCTAAGATGAAGATGGAACTAAGAGTGGATCTCCACCCAGAACCAAGAGACTCAGCGACCTTCACGGAAACCGGGTCCAAAAATCCCTAAGATACCTTCACGGCTACCTAAGATGAAGATGAAACTAAGAGCTGATTCCACCGAGAACCTAAGAGACTGTGTGACCTTCAATGGACAACCCGGTTCCGAAAATCCCTACGATACCTTCACGGCCTACCTAAGATGAGGATGGAACTAAGAGGGATCTCCACTCGAGAACCAAGAGACTCGTGTGACCTTCACCGACACCGGGTCTAAAAATCCCTACAAGATACCTTCACCGGCGCTACCTAAGATGAAGATGGAACTAAGAGGATCTCCACCGAGAATCGAAGAGACTCGTGTGACCTCGCGGACAACCCAGTCTGAAATCTCAAAGATACCTTCACCGGCGCTACCTAAGATAAAGATGGAAAACCCTCCGCTTATCACTTAAAGGGATCTCATGCTTGAGAGGAAGAATTTTATATTCTATCTCCAAGTAAAAGGGATTTTATTGGCCTCTTGTTCATAGAAGGAATCAAGAGGAGATTGTGGCAATGTACCGTAATTTGTAGCCCACCCCAAGGAATTTGATCGTGGGGAAATTATGATGGAGGATAAATCTAGGGTTATCCTCAAGTGGGTAACAAATCCCACCAGGAACTTCCCCAAGCTATCCCAAGATACCAAGGGTAGTATTTCTCTCGTGAACTTCCCATTTATCTACATTAATTGCCTGGCCGCCATTTAGGGTAATTAGACGGTATGCACCATTAGAGAGTAGACCGCTTCTTATTACAAACTAACCCTCCCATTTAGGTTCGAATTTACCTTTCTTCGAAGTGAGGATTATCTACGCCGAAAATGAGGACCAAATCTCCTTCTAAAGGTTCTCTCGTCGAACTTCTTGTTGAAAGCCCCACATCCTAGCTTGGTAGAACTCAATGCATCGCTGTGCCTCCAGCGCTTCTCATCTAACATCTCAAGCTCTTCGAGACGCTTCGATGTTGTTCTTCGATCGCCATCTGAAAGGGCTACTTAAGTGATCTTAATCAACTTCCAATGAGAATCGCAAGCACCCGTGAAACTGTGGAGTATCTGGTCGCCTGGCAAGGCATGCATCACAGCGATATGCCCAGTGCCTCCGAAGTTTATCATCCCAGCCTCGCTTGTTATTCTTCACAAGCTTCACAAAATTTTGATGATTGTCTTGTTGAATGCCTCACTAATCCATTTGTACGGATTATAGGTCAGCCGAATAGACGCTTGTATCTTGGAATTCTCAAAACCCGATGAAGGAATTGCCGATGAACCGGGACCGCTGTCATGCACGATCCGTCGGGACACCATGTCGATAGATGACATGGTGTTTGATAAATTTAATGATCTGCATCGCTTTACTTCCTTTAGCTGGATCGCTCACCACTTGGAGAAGTAGTCTGCGGATCGCTAGAATAAAGCGATCGCCTTTGATCGACGGAGGAAAAATGGGACCTACAACGCCCATTCCCCATGTCTCAATGGCCGATGTGGTCAAGGATGCAACCGCCAGAGGCCGATGCATATAATTCGCAGGAATTTGACACGTGCGTATCTCGAGCCGCATCGACCGCCATTAATCATCGCTGGCCGGTTGCCCATTCTCCGATTCGATCAGAGCTTGGGACCAGCCGGTGTGCATCACATTCACCTTTGTGTGCTTCCCCGGCGACCTCTCCGCCTCTTTGTTTGAGAGGCATCGGAGCAAAGACCATCGATTTGACGCATATAACATCCGGGTTTGAGTGTCATAAAAGAATTTGAGTTCTTCGCCGATTGACTTCTTCTCCCTCACGCCTTCCGTAATGCCATGTAAGACGAAGGCGATAGGAAAGCCAATCTGGCTCCAACTTAGTTTGGGTTGCATGTACTTTTGGTAACCACCCCTTATCTTCTTGTGTCTTATCATATAATGGTACTAAGAGTTGGTGAGTCCCGACCGTAACTAGTTGCTCGGCCTCTAAGGTTGTGCTAACGACACGCCTAACGCCGCCAGCACCAAGGCGGAGCGCTTTGGAGGCGGATATATTCGATGAAGAATTCTTCAATGAGTCCGCCATTTCAACAGCTATCCGATGATAGGGATTAGATCCGATTCCAACTTCGTGAGTCACCAATAACCCGCTTAACTATCAATCAGAATCGCCAGACGCCGAGATATTCGACCCCACTTGGCGAACTAAGTCCAATAAGTAGCGATTGTATTCACGCTATTAGAGCAAGGTGAGTGAATCAAGACAACTCCGACTCGCGAGATTTTAGAACATCCAGGGCACTTGCCATTAGTGGCCCGAGAAGCTCTCACAAAATACAATCGCCATATTTGTTGGTGCGATGTAGTGTTGACTTCCTCGACTTCATCCGAAGATCATCATATAGCTCACCACGCCCTGTCCGTCAGCGCCAAGAGATCGCAAATCGCTTGTCCTTTGACCCACTGTTTGAAGTGTAAGTCATATTGGGACAAGAGCAAGGCCCATTTCGCCAAACGCCAACTCATCGAGGCCGGCCGGTCATAAATATTCTGACCGATTTACGCTAGAGATAACATAAATCGCCTCGTCCGACTAAATAGTGCCGCGATTTTCTCAATCGCGAACACTAATGCGTAAGCAATCGCCTAACCATTGATATCGACTCAAAGATCGACTAATGTTCTCGTAATACATCACTGCTCGCGGACCGCTGCCGCCGCCTTTGCGCCAGTAAAGCGCTTAACGAAAGTGATCCGCTGCCTTGACGTAGATCAGAACGGTTTTCCGGACGCGGCAACAAGAACAGAGGTTTAGCGAGATAAGACTTGATCTCGAATGCTCGGCAAAGGCCGCCCCAAATATATGACACTCTTCTTGTTCAACTTGAGAATGGTTGGCACTTCCTGAGGTTCGATATGAACCGCCGATGTACGCCAATCGCTCTTTGTAACCCCTCGAAGTTCTCAGATTTCTGTTGCAATCTTGAATCGCCTTCACTTTGTCGATCGACGGGATTCCTTTGTCGGTGACGACGGCCAAGGAACTTGCCACCGACATCCCAAGGAAGGATTTGGCAGATTCATCTTTAGCCGATGAGTTCTGATGAGTTCAATACCGCTCTAAGATCTTTGATGTGATCTCCTTTGTCACGGCCACCAACCAAATCGCCGACGAGCATTCAATCGCTTCCGAAGATGATCCCGAAAATCTCCGCCATTGGTATAATGCGGCCGCAGATTTTGAGGCCGAACGGCATGACCGCCGTAGCAATATATGCCGATGGGCGCTCAACGCCGGTGTTTAGCCATCTGGTGCATCTTGATTTGATTATACCTCAAAAGCCATCCATAAAGGACATTCTTTCAAATCCACACGGTTGTCAACTATGACATCCGCGATTGGAAGAGGAAAGTCATCTTCGCAAGCCGCTATGGGTCTCTCAGAGTCGGTTACGCATCCTAATCGACCCATTTTTCTTCATGACCGACTATATTCGCCACCCAACCGGATGTTGAATTTCCTCGATGAACTGATTCTATGAGTTTCTTCACTTCGCCAACGATTGCTCTCCAATATTTGTGGATGAAACCGCTTTGCCGCGTTTTGACAGTTTGACATCCGCCGATGTTGAGGCGATGTGTCGCCACATTAGGTCGAAGTCCCGCATGTCCTCGTAACTCCAGCTAATACATCGATATACTCCTAATTAGGGCAATCAACTCTTCCTTTCTTCCGGGGGCGTATTGTCGATGTTAATGAGCTTAGATGCTCTTCATCACCCATATTAACCTCGACTACCTCATCCTTAGTGGGGGCCTTTGTTCGAACCTATCCCCAAACCGCTTGGAGTTGATGGATCCATGGGTCTTCCCACGCTGGCATGTCTTCATCACTTTCAACAAGAGTGTGATCAACCGAAGCCATATTTGACATTAAAGCCTTGCTTTCCCAGGTCGGTGTCGTAATCCCACAAGAATCGCATCGTCCGCCTCTCACCGGTGGATTATTATCAATCACCACTCCAGCATTCATCTTCCGAGGGGATTCAGATCCCAATCCCTTCTAAATGCATGGTAATTATCCGCTTTCCTCTTTGGGACATATGTCGCCTCGAGGGACTCTGGGACCTCGTCAAACATAGACCTTCTCCTTGTGTCAGTGCGCATTCCCACTTCTTCATGATACCCGTTTCGACTATATTCAATGTGTGGAGGATAGGCTCATTGTCATCTTCGCCTTCCTCTAAGAAATGATTTGGTGCTGGAACTCGATCTCCTTTTCCGAAACCAAGTCTTTTTCACTACTTGATCTTCGCGGATGACGAAAGTTGTCCCAAAGGAGTCTCTAACTGCTTTTGTAAGCAAAATGACCGAAGTTGGTAGGTGCAACTCGATTATTGTATAAACTGCCATCACATCTTTTAAAGACAAAGGGTACTCTAAATCATTTATTGATTCTCCCGCAATTTGCCAATTACAATGTTCATCCGACGCATTCTTCATCGCCAAGATTGATTACAAGGGTACAATGTCATTTAAAACAAAACCACCACTATAACCAAGCCCTGCCTTCGGATCGCCCAATCAGCCCGTGTTCTTGGGTCCGATGATTCAGTTTCTGACTCATTATCGTAGAGGAGAGAATCGCTGAAATAATTCTCCATCCCCTTAAACGGTTGTTTGTCCGCCACCACCGCCTTGACTCTCATTATTCGTGGTCTACATATTTGAGACACCGATGAAGAGTAGAGGGGACTATAACATTATTGTGGATCCAAGGTCACTCCAACAATAAGTTATAGGAAGTCTCCCTGCCAATCACATGTGACTTCGACTTTAAGTCCCCCATTGGCACTTTATCCGAGATCTACCACGCGGGACGCCAGTTAAATCCATAAATCATTGTGCTCGTCGATGCCAGCCATCGGGCAGAATTCCAAGATGATACATGAGGCGCAGGGCATGATGCTGCTCACAATGAACCCTGATCGATTTGATCCTGCTAACTTCACTAGAGCCAATATACCCTGAAGTATAGCGCCTATCGTGTTTGAATTCCTCGTCGCATATCATCCTTTGTAAAAGTGATGCAGTGGAAAGTGTTTAGTCGCAAGGTTGCATTGCCGGGCCGACTCTTTTCTCGACTTGGCCTAATCTCGTGAGGAAAACCTCCGAATCGCTGTGGCTTGAAGAGCTTGTCTCTTTTGACAACCGCAGTTCAGAAGAGTGATTCTACCTAATATTAGCCAATTGGGCCATGACGCTGGCTTATATGGAGTTCGGTTCCCGATTTATCTCTTCCACCCGCGACCGATCGAGATCAGCTTCGAGTTGAACTCCCGTGGTCGCGCATCTTCTTTTCAAGCGCGAAAGGGTGTTGTTGGTACCCCGTACCGGAGCAGCCGAGATTTCGGTACTTAGTGATTATACTGTCCGCCTCGCGTGGCGTGGCTTCGTTCCCTTCTGACAAATGGAATGTTACCGTCATCTCTCCGCACTGCGAAGTAGCATGGCATGCCTTTCCCTCTGCTTTAATTTTTTCTTCGATGAGGAAGAGGCTACCCATTGCTCATCCTCAAGAAGGTCCCGTGAATCTGACGACTTCGCCATTTGGGGTCAGATATGATACAAGGCCTTCCTGCGCTCGTATGTGGTCGCCGCTCACCGCCTTCATTACGACTTTGACTACCGTTTTTCACAAACCATGTCAATGGCAATCGACCAAAGCTTATGGACACCGTGATTTGTTCGACCTTTTTCTTTGACGGCTTTCACGGTGATGACCCCTACGCCAATTAAAGCTTGATTTTATCCTTGAGGTGAAACAGATTTAGTGGGTGATGAACTCATGGTACGCACGCATCTTGGGTCATTCGCCATTGCCTCCTCTTGATTCTCAATCGGAGGGAGCTTGATCTTGCTTTCCACAAGATATTTGAAGAGTCCTGAATCTCGCCGTCCCTAAAGGAATAGGACTGGAATCTCGCCTGGCCTTCGCTTGCAGGTCCGGCTGCCACGCTGATTGTGCCTGCGGCGGCTTCACCGCGCCGCCGCCGCCGTTGTTGTTGGGGTTGGAGTTGGAACGCTTTGGTTCGCGAATCACCGCCTTGACTTGTTTCTTTCCTTTGCCGTGGGACAAAGTTACGCTTTGAGCTTCCGCTATTCGCTGGCCTCTCTCGCTTTTTCCTTTTGAGGAACCTTCGGCTTGCTCTCCACGTAACCTTCGTGTCCTTCCACGCTATGGACGGCCGTCGCCCTATTGCTTCAAGCACGCCTATCACAAATTGTTGTGGCAGTCCGAGGATGAATTCTCTCGTTATCGGATCCCGCAGCCATTGCTTTGTTCTCGAATCGCTGACAAAGATGTCCACAGCTTCGCCCTTCGCTTTCGCTGCTAACGTTCGATCGATACTTCGGTATCGCCATCGAAGAAATTGGTGAGGAAACTAGATTCCATGTCGCCCCAAATTGCGGAATGCTCCTCGCTTGAGACGGCGTACCAATCCATATGCCCTCAAGAGTGCCAACCAATGACCGAACCATCGGGGCTCGCTTCCAGATATTACCCCTGATGACTTCTGAAGTAGATTGCGTCATACGGGAACCCTTCCGCCAAACAAGTAAAGTTTATTAAGTTAAACTTTGCCGGTATGGGATTGATTCCCACCTCTAGGATATGGGCAAGGGATGCCGCTTTCACCTCCCGGAATGGAAATCAATGAGTTGATTTTGCTCTCCGTGTCTTTGATCTTGTCGCTTACGAGCGTAATATCTTCATTATAAAATATGCTGGATCGTGAGGGTTATCATCCTCTTGTATTTCCTCCCGGTCTCAATCATCGCTATCTTGATCGATGTTGATATCGCTGCCTCGATTCACCTCGATGTTTCATTAAGGCTTGATCTGTTGATCATGCATTTCTCATCACCGCATACGCCCATCTCTAGCTTGAAGTTTTTCCTGCTTATTCAACGCTTCATCTAGCATTTTAGCCACTTGACTGCATCGATCATGAGCTTTGGGGCTCCTTCGCTAGATACGCAGGATCCGAGGCAATTATGAGCCAATATCGACGATCATCCTTCAAGGGTATCCCTTTCGCTTGTCGATTCGACCGGTCGGATAGTCCCTAATCGCAAACGAAGTTAACGCGATGCGCCGATGGCTCGTGATCTACGCATTCTTTGGCCGTCATATTATTAGTGACTCTCGCAATTCATCTTCTGATGCCATCCTTCAAGGGAGTCGCCTTGACCTGTTTTGACGCGTTTGCTAAGTAAGTTCTCGAAGACCTAAACTCTTCGAGTTTCTTGCCTAATTGCACCGGAGAGCACCGCCTTGATGAGCTTGGAGCACGCATTACCGCCGCTAATTTAGGGGAATTCACGAGATTTTCTCGCACTTTGCACGGTAGTACACTGGCCGGGTTGTGTACCGAATAATTTGGTCGTATGCTAACGATCTCTGTATAACGCCATCGCCATCGACAAGAGCCGCCTCTTCTGGAGAACGCCAAAACTACCGAAGTACTCGCCTTTGACTTCCGCTATGTGAGCTGAAGTTTCGGGGACTTCTCGACTTCGACTTAACCGTTGAGAGATGTCGCAGAATCTCCGTCCTTATGGAACGGGTGCCTCCCGTATGAGGAGTGACCCGTGATCCCTTCTTAGGACCCAAGCGATCTTTGATAGTTGGTTTGGTGGTGGTGACGGAATTGGCTTCACCACCGCTCAAAAGTGTGCACCTTTGACCTTGAGGCTCAGTCGACTTGCACTTTGGCGCCGAATTTGTAACGCCGACGCTTTGGCTTAAGTGCCGGTGACAGAACGGCAATCGGGTTGGGGCACCGCTGGGCCTCCAAACCTCGTGGTATGTTAGCGCTTCTTCCTCACCTCTTTCTTCAATTCACGAGCCCGCTGCACCAAAGCTCGCGGCTCAAGGAGGCGAGGCCTCGATGCGCCTCGAGTGGAACGGTTCCGCTTGACGCTGACCCACTCGCTGGTTGACGCTTGATAGACTGCCGATCACTTGAGGTCAAGCCTCTCGGTAAGTTCCGATCTTAGATCCGCCAGAAGCGACCCCATCCATGGATTGCATGGCCTTGGCAAGCTTGCGCCGACATGCTTTGTCGCCGCCTTTGGCGAAGCACGCTTGAGAGCGCCAGCATCGCCGCTGCTCATCTCGAAGCGCCATCCGACTTCGGGCCGGTGGGGATTCCACCAAGGTAGCGGGTTGACTCGCCGCCCGGGGCTCTACATCGAGGCCCATCGGGTTCTCCTTGCGCCGAGTCCTTCTTGGGGCGGCGAGGGAACTGATCTCGAGGATGAGGAAAGATACCTCGCATTTCCTGGTCGAACTCGAACTCGACCTCTTCCTCCACCGATAGGGATCCGCGGTTGCACTCGACGCACTGATTCGAGGTCGGTTTTAATTGGTCGCCAGCCTGTTCGCTGTAGTGCTGGGATGATTGTCATTGATTTGAACTGCTACAAACTTCATAAAACAAATTCAAAGAGAAATATCGCTTTTATTTTAAGGCTTACAATGAAAATCAAAAAGATTACAACTTTTATCCTTTTGAACAAACACGGGATCTCGCTATATCGATCCTCGCTATGGGTTCTTTGCCCTGCACGGACTTTTTGTGTCCGGTGGACCACCGCTAATTCCAATCCGTAGAGACCCGTTCTGAACTACAGATAAAGGCCTGCTTCAACGGCTGAAACGGTTACCGAGGGGATCGCGACTCACGGGAGAGGATCGCCTCATGGATCACACTCACGGCGAGAGGATCACGAGCGGTGAGATCTACTAGGAGAAATCACAATTATCCCCGAGGTTAAGACGGCTTAACCTAGAGGGTATCTCAGAGTTCGACCAATTCGCTACCTTCCGCTTGTAGATCGACGCCGACTAAACTTGTGCTCACCTGCTCTAACGACAAGGCCGACGGCCAGGATCTCGTGGAGAACTCTTCGTAAAATCCTCGAAAATCCGCCAAGCCCAAAAGCCGAATCCTCCGAATCCCAAGCCCAAGTCCTCTCTAATCCGCCCTTCCCCAAAATCCCCCGAAGAAGACACCCCCATTTATACAAATCTGGGAGCAGGTTCTACCACTTGTCGAGCCACCGCCAAGTTGGTGCCGAGGCATCTCTGCCGCCGAGGTGGCTCGCATTCCAGTGGCCGAGCCACCTGGCCATTTGGCCGAGGTGTCGCCTCGCCAAGCCCTGGGCTGCTGCCTCTCTGCCTCTGGTTCCATCTCAGATTCTTGATTCCTGACTAACTCTTGTTCGCTCCTGCCTCAACGGTCCCTAACCGACGTCTGGCTCAAGTCCTGCTTAAACCGTGCTTGTGACGCCGTGGGTTCGCCGAAGTTCGCTATTTTAACGATTCGACGTCCGTGATCATTCGATGGGTTGTCATTCACGACTCGCCACGAAGTTGGTTTCGGGATCTTGTAAGTATTTTTCAACGCCAAGCCAGTAGTAGTAAGTCGTTGATGCTAAATTCGGATCCGCATTTGTCGCGTAATCACGGAAAGCTGATCGACAAATTATGACCATTGTCGGACACCGCTTTGGCACACCGTATCGTATAATGACGGATGTTTGACAAATTTGATCACGCCACTAGTCTTGACCATTCTCAATGGAACAGCCTTCCCCATTTTGAGAAATAGTCGCTATTGCCAATATGAAGCAAAGGTCCCTTTGAAGAAGGCGGAGAAATGGGACCAACAATGTCCATTCCCATGTTTCAAATGGCCGTGACGCGGGCGGTAGGATGCAAATGTTCCTGGTTGATGAAGATAATTAGCATGTATCCGCATGCATGGCATCGCTTAGCGAAGCCACGATCCCTTACCATTGTCGGCTAATAATAACCGAAGCCCACGAACCGTCCCATAACTTAGGTCCAGTTGGTGTGCTCCACAAATACCGCCATGAGCTTCTTTCAAGACTTGCTCTACTTCCTTAGTTGACAAACATCGAGCAAGAACTCCATCATATGACCTTCTATACAAAGTCCGTGAATTGGGAATCATAGTAAAATCTTGATGCTCGCCGACTAATCGACTCTTTCTTTTATGTCTTCTGCAATATCCCATGCAAGACATAGTCGATGATCGGAACCGCCAGCCTCGTGCTTCAAGTGACTTTGGTTCGCCTTCGACCGCTTGATCTCAGAATGCATACTTTGGTCAAATAGTTGCCGACTAGACACAATAACTTGTCGAGTAGCATTCTCAAAGTGTATAGCGAGTCGCAAGAGACGCCAACAAGATTCAAGATAAGTGTTCCGCAAACGGGTACATGATCAATGTAAAAGCTTTCAAAGGAGTCACTAAAGTCATGGCTGCCGCATGATGAGGGATAAGGTCCTCGTTCGACTTCGATTCTCCTCTTAGTTGTTTTACGACTAGCCGCTAATCCCCAAATGCTTCAAGGTGTTTCACTTAAATGTTTGGCTATGTCGGACCAATCAATAACGATTATACCGCTACGCTATTGGTGCACGGTTCTAATAACGCATACGTACCGTGGTATCACGCGGTTTTGTGGAGATATCAATACTACCCCCACCGCTACAACGGGCCGCCGTGGGTCGCCTCGAGGTCTGGCCGAAGAACAACCGCCATACCGCTCCTTAGAGACCGTGTTAGCTTCATAAGGTTCATCGCATGTCTTGATACAATTCGACTTTCCTTTCAATGGATGGTTAGCCATAAGATCACACACGCCTTGACCCTTCATCGCCGAGGTTTGAAGTGAATGTCGATCGAGATAATAACAATGCCCATCTAGCCATTCACCATTCAACGCGCCAGCCGGGTCATGAATACCCGATAGGGTCAATTTTGAGATGACGGTATGGTCCGGCCCCACTAGATAGTGCCGCATCTTTGGATGGCGAAGACCAAAGCCAAACATTCCTTCAATGGGAGGATATCGATATCTACCGACAAAGGTCCCACCGAGGTAATAGATCACTGCTCGCGGGCCATTGTCATCGCCCCGCTAAGAGACTCGCTAACGATACTCAGAGGGATGTAAATCGAAGGGCTTTCCGATTTAGGTGCAACTAACACGGGGATTAGAAAGATATGTTTTGATCTCTTCAATGCCTTCCGACAATCCTCATCCCAAACTAACGATACACCTTTCTTCATGAGCTTTGAGAATGGTTGACATTTCCGATAAATTGGAAATGAATCTACTAATGTAAGCCAAACGCCTTGGAGACCACGGCTCTCGAGGCTTCTAAGAGGTGGAAGTTCTGGATAGCTTTGACTTTGTCCCGTCGAGGCGATACCATCCGGCCAGGACCACTAATCCTAGAAACTTGCCGCTAGACATCCCCTTAAAAGACTTAGTTGGGTTCATCTTCACCGATGTGCCCAGATTATTTCAAATGTCGCCCTCAAGTCGTAAATGATCACTTTTATGACAACTCTTGACCACTAAATCGCCCATCGAGCATTCAACTATTTTTCGTAAATGTTTTCGGAAAATAGTGGTCATGACACGCCGGTATGTTGTTCCCGTGATTTTTCAACCCGAAGGGCATGATCAGATAACAAGATATCCCTAACGGTGTTCAAAAGCAAGATGTTCTTCATCATCAAGGTGCATTTTGATTTGATTGTACCCCGAAAAGCCATCCATAAAGACATCCTTTCAAATCCACACGGTTGTCGATTTATAATATCCATGATTGGTAAAGGAAAATCATCTTTCGGATATGTCAATTTAAGTCTCGATAGTCAACGCGACGCCGGACTGGCCCGCTTTTCTTCAAAACGGTACTATGTTGGCTACCCAATCGGGTGTTGAACCTCCGAATGAACTCCTCGCTTTGATCGCCTTCTCGATTTCTCAATGGCCTTCATGACCCGAGGGGAAAATCGCCGTTGTTTGTTTAACGTGCTTAGCTACCGTTCGATATTAAGGCAATGCATAGCCACTGAGGGTCTAAGCCGCATATCTTCATAACCTGCCAAGACATCGATATATTCCCGCACTCAAAGCCGATAAGGCTCTCCTTTTCTTCACCAAACTATCGCTATGAATATGGGCTTCGGATTGGCTTCATCCCCATATTAACTCGGACTATTTTGTCATCAGCATGCTCGTTGTTCAAAACGATGCTCCCATTGCATTCCAAGCCGTTGACTCGATCCTCGAATAGCGTAAGAGATCATCTTCTTGAATCTCTATTGATCAACTGAGGTCATATTGGCCATCGTGGACCTAAATTCATGTCCTATAATCGACGCCGAGTCCCATGAAGTCGCTTCAAGATGAGTGATCTCGACTCACCGGCCGTAACATGCTATGAGTACGCCACTCATATCCCAACCCTTTACGAAGTTTTATGATAGTAATCATCGCCGCCTTCCGACATAAGCAGATCGGATCGGTGTCCCGATGCCTTCCCATAGTTTAAACCTTCTTTGTGAAGAAAGTCATACCCCATTTTCTTCATCAAATGTTGTACCGCCTACAGAAATATGAAAATTGGGATTCTTTTCTTTTAATGGGGTTGTTCCACCCAAATTTTGCAATGGTTTGTTGACTCGCCAAAGATAATGTCTTTCGATCATTGTTCCAGCCGTATCACAAAACCGCCAGAAGAATTAAGGTGCCTTTGAGTTGTCATAAATGACGATCGAATGGGCATGTGTATGCGTGTTTAGCATACAACCGGAAGAATTTCGACGCCAAGTCAAGATGACTTTTAACACCCGCGTAAGCTAAATCATAATTTCATTAAAGACGACTATGTCGTCATCGGGATCATTGGACGATTACAAAGGGTTTTACATCATTGAAAACAACTCCTTGTTCTGACTCTATGTCGCCTTCATTTCCGCCATAGTCCTCGATCCGTGGTTCATCGCTTGGCCTTCCTCAAGGTAATGGACGTAATCAAGAAATAATTCTCCACACCTTTGAATGGTTGCCTTCCGCCACCAATGTTTTAACCATCCCTTCTTCATCTACATACTTCATGCATTGATGCAACGAGACGGACGATCAAGTTTTCATGGATCCGTGGTCCACCCAAGAGCAAATTATAGGATGTATCCATACAATGACATAACAGTAACATCCGCCTTCAAGTCTCCTATTTGGCATTTGAGTTTGATCTTGCCCGTGGACGAATTGGTAGCATTGAAACCATAGATGGTGGTTCCTATTGTCGCCAACCGATGCAACAGATCCCAAGATGTTGTATGATTCTCAAGGGATGATACTCAATGCATCCCGGGTCAACTTGAGCTCTGCTGATTCTGACAGAGCCAATGTAACCGTAAAGTATAATGGCCTATCATGCTTCGGGTTCTTCACTTGCATGTCCTCCGAGGAGAAGGTAATGCAAGGTATTGGCCCCTTGAAGACCTCGGTGACATTGGCGCAAACTTCTGAGCTCGGGAAATGAGCGAAAGGCTTCGTTGTCCGCCAATGCTTCTCGCAGAGCTTCTAGTAGATTGAGAAAGCCGTAGAATTCAAATAAAGTGATCCTCGCGGATGTTGGAGAGTTGAGCTAAAACATCAAACCGAAAGGGCCTTCAAGTCTCGTGTGTCCTTCCTAAGCGCCTGTAGTGGATTTCCCTTGTTTTGGGCTCAATATCGGCTTTGATGGTACATCGGGTACTGCCTCGGGGTACTCCCTTGAGAACTCTTTCCCACCTCGGGTAGCCAATGCTGGTACAAATTGTGCAACGGGGGTGATTTGTTGCCGGTGGAATCATTGATTTGCTCCTTTTCCTACGCGCAGGTAGCGCATAAGTCTTCCCTTTAGACTTTGAAGAAGTCCATTGTTCATCGATAACAAGTCGTGGTGAACTCATTATAATTTCGCTTTCGGGCGAGTGTAAGGGACCATACCTTGTGCCTCCCGCCAAGATCAAAGTTCACAACTCGCTTCGCTTGAGGGATTGGCTTTACACCATCCCGCACTTGAATTCGCAAAGTCGCCAAACCGAGAGCCACCATGTTTGCGCACACCTTCTTCGATCCTCACGCAAAGTCATAACACCCGCTTCTAACAAGACTTGGATCTTGTCTTTCAAGATGTAGCATGACCCCATCTGATGGTGTACCATTCGATGGTACATCGATATTTTGGGTCATCCGTCCTTGAAGCTTCCTCCCAGCTTTTATTTCCTAAGCTGATCTTGTTCATCTTGAGCAAAGTCTTGAAGATAGGACAACCCGATCATCCTTGAAATCATACTTCTTCATAGGACGGTTATCGGAGGCATCTTGCCGCTAAAAGGCTTTGAAGTAGGTTGAGTTCCCAGCTAGAGTCTCCTTCCCTTCGATTGTTTTGGGCGAAACCGCCTGACACCCCCTTTTAGAACGATAATCCCGAGGTTCTTCGCCTCAATCCTCTTAAGCATGTTTTCGACTTGTTCGCCTTTGCCTCACCAATTCTCCAAGAGTGTGCTTCCACCGCACCCATCTTCGAAAGTATGTTGATCGAGAGGTTGGCTCGCGACATTGCGATGAACGCCTCTTCCGAGACTTGGTCCCGGAGTGTAAAGATTGGTTTCGGAATCTCTTGACGAAAGTGCTGACAGACTCCGTCTTCTTTTGCTTTTCGCCAACAAAGTGGCCATAGACACCTCGTCATCATCGAAAAATCGGGCCATAAAGAGCCTTTGCAGATCTTTCCAAGAGTTGATAGAACCGTGCTCTAACCTTCAAACCACTCAAGGCTTAATTTTAAGAGTGTTAATGAATAATCGGGTCATGATAGGATCATTACCCGTTATATGCCCGGTTTGGCGCTTGGAAGTAGTAGATATGTTGTGACGAGAACTTTTCCGCCGAATCACTTAGGTTAAGTGGCTTGAATTTCGGAGGATATGGGACATCGTCCCATTCTATAGGATATGGCCTCGCCACCCCGCCTCCTTAGATTGTCCTTGGAGTTTCGTAGGCCCACCGCTTTGAAATCTCGCAACATATGATCCCGCTTTCAGACGCTGGATTCGATTCGCCTGGCGACATTGAGTGAGCATCATGATCCCCGTCGTAGCCTTCTTGCTTCGATTTGGATCCTCCTTCGTCCATCTTCTTCTTGCCCGCAAGTTTCTCCATCATCATTTCTAAGCGTTTGATAGATTCTTGTTGCGCAAGAATAGTAGCTTGTTGCTCTTCAATTCTTCGTGTCATCTCCTCTTCTCGTTCGGCCATGAGGACACTTGCCTGATCACTAAAATTAGTATTCGAAGGTTGAGACGTAGCGATGCCAGAGTTCTCAAATTCTTCAGGGGTACCCTCAGCCAATTGGCTATAGTCAAACGGGATAGTCACTCCGGTACGAAGATGGGTTCCTCGATAGGCGCCTTGGCTATTGATTAATGCGCCTCGTAACCCCGAGGAATATTCAGGGTCAGACGATTCTGGACTACTTGTTGGGGTCTTGCTCCCGCTTCTCCCAACCATGTTGATAGTCACTCCGGGGGAATGACCACCGTGGCCGCTTGTTTCTTATGGCTAAGCCACCTTCGCCTAGTTGACAGTCCGATAATCGCTCAAAACCGGGCTGGCGTGTCGATGAACATTGGGCGCATCGCGAGATAAGCTTCGCAGCAAAGAATGAGATTGCATATGACTAGCATCACGCTTTAAAGTGAGGTAATCACGAGATCGGAAGTGGGTGTACCCCAATCGATTTCGAAGACGAGCCTCGATGAGAGAGGCTCTCCGAGTCGAAGTTTGGCGACTCGGCGAGGCTGCCGCTTCCTTCGCTCGGGCGGCGGCTTATGGCGCAGGTTCGCCCGAACGAGGTTCGCCCGTTCGTAACGGACCTCATGTTGTTGGGTAGGTTCAAGATGACGAGGTTCGTCATTCTGGCGCTTCCTACGATGAGGTTCGTCCACTTTCTTTGATGACGCCCCATGTCGAGGTTCATGATGATGAGGTTCATCATTCGGCGCTTCCTACGATGAGGTTCGTCCACTTTCTTTGATGGCGCCCATGTCGAGGTTCATGATGACGAGGTTCATCATTTTGGCGCTTGTTATGACGCAGGTTCGCCAACGAGCGATGTTCGTCATGTTGTTGGCGAAATTCGCCAGCGGAGCAGGCTCACCGCTTTTCAAGGGACCTCACATTGTTGGCGAGGTTCGCCACTTGGGCGAGGCTCGCAGCAGGCTTACGCTCGCCTGGGTGCACGGGTTCGCAGGTCAGCTTACATTCGCCTTGTTCTCAACGAACCCTTTGATGATAACGAGGCTCGTTAACTTTCTGCGGGCGATAGTGGAATCTGGCCCAACGACCAGCTCGAGCACGCCGGGCGAAGCTTGGTTCACGACGCTGTCCGGGCACGCTCGAGAGGGACCCTTAGAAGGTCCGGCCTTCTAGCAGGCGCAGCTGCAGGCTAAGCCAAAACTTACTAACAACATCCGAAGTTGACTTGGGTTGCTTAACAACCCATCTCTTAGCTTGTCGGGCTAGCTTTGGAGCCTTGTCCTTGAGAGACAGAGGTCGCCATCGAGGTTCACTCGAGAGGATTCAGCAGGCCACGGGCCGACGCCTCATACAAGACTCGGCGACACTTGCGTGTCTTCATTGGGCTAGATGCCCGGAGGAGAGGAACTCCTCAGACTTACCTCGATCAAACTTCGACAACCAAGGTTCGAACCTCGGTTCCGACCGCAACCTTGTCTCGATTGCCACCACCAGCTCATCTAATGAATGGTTTCTCCCATCGGGTCGCCATCTTCAGAGGGTCAAAAGTTTATTGATTGAATGAAAGTATTACAATCAAATTCTCTCGATTACAGAGGAAGAGGAGATTGATTTGACTCCTCTTTTGTATGGGTTCTTGGTGGCGAGAGGATGCTTCACTCGATGCTCAAGTCGAGGTTGCTTCCCGTTGACGATCAGACCAAGGCTGCGAATGATCTCGAGGTTGCCGATGAAGAGCTTGATCTCCCTCCTGCGCAAGTGTTGATCTCAAAAATTCCAAAAGCCCACCCTCATGTGGAGATGGTAGCTTATAAATAGGCAAGGAGAGGCATGGCCACTTCCTTGATTTGTGGGATATGGCCATGCTCAGTTGAGGAGAGCCATGCCCCCCCTGTGGGATGTGACCACTATGGGATGTGACGTCTCCCATGCTTCAAGTGGGTGGTCTTGGGAAGCTCAAGGGCGAAGGAGCCTCGCAGCGAAAGCGGTATGGGTGGCGGCTCGAACTACGGTGTATGCAAGCTCAAGCACAAGTTCTGGGCGAAGCTCCAAGCATACACAGCTCTTGGTCTTTAGGCAAGACTAGATCATACAGCGAAGCTTGGTTGGATGGTGAGTCACACTGTAGGTGAACCTCTTTAGAGCCGAGCTTCGTTAAATGGGCAAACCCTGATGAAAGTAAATCCCTGTTGTGGGCAGCCTCGCCGCACCATCGACGCCGCAGACGCAGCCTTGTCACACTTGGATGCTCATGTAAAGATCGAACTCCGCCCACGCATCTAACCTCAGATTGAGGTCGAGCCTCGCCTCTTGAACATGTCTCGTTTTGAAGCGTGCAGGTCTAGCCTCGGTGAATGTCGAGATTCACTACGTAGGTGAACCTCGGTTGAATGTCGAGGTTCACCGCTGTAGGCTAACCTCGGTTGAATGTCGAGGTTCACTGCGTAGGCGAACCTCGGTTGAGTGTCGAGGTTCCCGCTGCGTAGGCGAACCTCGGTTGAGTGTCGAAGCCACGGCCGGGCGATCCTCGCTTAACTTTGATGTCGCGGGCGAGCCTCACAAACTTTGACATTGTTGGCGAGCCTCGTCAAACTTTGACATTGTTGGCGAGCCTCGTCAAACTTTGACATTGTTGGCGAGCCTCGTCAAACTTTGACATTGTTGGCGAGCCTCGTCAAACTTTGACATTGTTGGCGAGCCTCGTCAAACTTTGACATTGTTGGCGAGCCTCGTCAAACTTTGGCGTTGTGGGCGAGCCTCGTCAAACTTTGACATTGTTGGCGAGCCTCGTCAAACTTTGGCGTTGTGGGCGAGCCTCGTCAAACTTTGACATTGTTGGCGAGCCTCGTCAAACTTTGGCGTTGTGGGCGAGCCTCGTCAAACTTTGGCGTTGTGGGCGAGCCTCGTCAAACTTTGACATTGTTGGCGAGCCTCGTCAAACTTTGGCGTTGTGGGCGAGCCTCGTCAAACTTTGACATTGTTGGCGAGCCTCGTCAAACTTTGACATTGTTGGCGAGCCTCGTCAAACTTTGACATTGTTGGCGAGCCTCGTCAAACTTTGACATTGTTGGCGAGCCTCGTCAAACTTTGACATTGTTGGCGAGCCTCGTCAAACTTTGACATTGTTGGCGAGCCTCGTCAAACTTTGGCGTTGTGGGCGAGCCTCGTCAAACTTTGACATTGTTGGCGAGCCTCGTCAAACTTTGACATTGTTGGCGAGCCTCGTCAAACTTTGACATTGTTGGCGAGCCTCGTCAAACTTTGACATTGTTGGCGAGCCTCGTCAAACTTTGGCGTTGTGGGCGAGCCTCGTCAAACTTTGACATTGTTGGCGAGCCTCGTCAAACTTTGACATTGTTGGCGAGCCTCGTCAAACTTTGACATTGTTGGCGAGCCTCGTCAAACTTTGACATTGTTGGCGAGCCTCGTCAAACTTTGACATTGTTGGCGAGCCTCGTCAAACTTTGACATTGTTGGCGAGCCTCGTCAAACTTTGACATTGTTGGCGAGCCTCGTCAAACTTTGACATTGTTGGCGAGCCTCGTCAAACTTTGACATTGTTGGCGAGCCTCGTCAAACTTTGACATTGTTGGCGAGCCTCGTCAAACTTTGACATTGTTGGCGAGCCTCGTCAAACTTTGACATTGTTGGCGAGCCTCGTCAAACTTTGACATTGTTGGCGAGCCTCGTCAAACTTTGGCGTTGTGGGCGAGCCTCGTCAAACTTTGACATTGTTGGCGAGCCTCGTCAAACTTTGGCGTTGTGGGCGAGCCTCGTCAAACTTTGACATTGTTGGCGAGCCTCGTCAAACTTTGACATTGTTGGCGAGCCTCGTCAAACTTTGACATTGTTGGCGAGCCTCGTCAAACTTTGACATTGTTGGCGAGCCTCGTCAAACTTTGACATTGTTGGCGAGCCTCGTCAAACTTTGACATTGTTGGCGAGCCTCGTCAAACTTTGACATTGTTGGCGAGCCTCGTCAAACTTTGACATTGTTGGCGAGCCTCGTCAAACTTTGACATTGTTGGCGAGCCTCGTCAAACTTTGACATTGTTGGCGAGCCTCGTCAAACTTTGACATTGTTGGCGAGCCTCGTCAAACTTTGACATTGTTGGCGAGCCTCGTCAAACTTTGACATTGTTGGCGAGCCTCGTCAAACTTTGACATTGTTGGCGAGCCTCGTCAAACTTTGACATTGTTGGCGAGCCTCGTCAAACTTTGACATTGTTGGCGAGCCTCGTCAAACTTTGACATTGTTGGCGAGCCTCGTCAAACTTTGACATTGTTGGCGAGCCTCGTCAAACTTTGACATTGTTGGCGAGCCTCGTCAAACTTTGGCGTTGTGGGCGAGCCTCGTCAAACTTTGACATTGTTGGCGAGCCTCGTCAAACTTTGACATTGTTGGCGAGCCTCGTCAAACTTTGACATTGTTGGCGAGCCTCGTCAAACTTTGACATTGTTGGCGAGCCTCGTCAAACTTTGACATTGTTGGCGAGCCTCGTCAAACTTTGACATTGTTGGCGAGCCTCGTCAAACTTTGACATTGTTGGCGAGCCTCGTCAAACTTTGACATTGTTGGCGAGCCTCGTCAAACTTTGACATTGTTGGCGAGCCTCGTCAAACTTTGACATTGTTGGCGAGCCTCGTCAAACTTTGACATTGTTGGCGAGCCTCGTCAAACTTTGACATTGTTGGCGAGCCTCGTCAAACTTTGACATTGTTGGCGAGCCTCGTCAAACTTTGACATTGTTGGCGAGCCTCGTCAAACTTTGACATTTTCTAAGGCTCACGTGAGAACATGCTACGAAGAACGAGTCGTAACTTTCAAACCGTATGTCGGAATTGGACGAATTATATATGAAAATCGACTATCTCGACGAGACGGAGCCAATTGTTTCAATCATTTTGCCCAATTCCTTCCGGTTCAAGAGATATCAGCACTTTTGTCTATTTTGTAAAGTCAAGCATTCAGGTGAACTTAACCTTTAGGCGGACCTGACTTCACTCAGATGGACCCTTAAGCTCTTTTGCTCATCTCGAGTTGCTGTGTAGGGATTAAGGCAATTTTTATTGCCTACAACTTATAGACAGGAGGGTCAACAGCTGGCAAGATCATCACGATCGACTCAGTTCTAAATCGACGGCCGAGATAATTCCCAAAATACGAGGCGACCGATTCAGAATCGAAGCATCCCTCACCTTAATTAGCACGCAATCATCGCACAAGAATCGAGGTAGTAGCAACCCAGAATTATCCTATGAAGTCAGCAACTTCACATCAGAAGAGACTCTTTAGCACCCCTCTTAAATGCACCTCGAGGCTCGGCCAGCTACAGTCTTATTTCACTCGGACTCGGCTACCCCAAGTCTAAGCGAAAAGAGCCAATGTTATGACAATAATTATATCAAGTGTTAATCCTACTCTTGGAGTTGACACATGTCCCATATTAGCATTAACTATCAGATCAGCTCACCCCCCAGCCAAGGCTGCTCGAGCACAATGGGCACTCGTCCCTTCTCAGCACAGGCTGAGTCGAGACTAGCTCTCACTCGACCTCATCATTTGAGTCAATCCTCCTCATTTACTCAAGGTCGGTCGACAACTTGCGTGGCCGACAATAAAGGTGGTACTTATCGTCCCTCTCACAGAGCCAAGTCGAGAGGAGGTTTGTACTCGAACTCCTCGCCAATAGCTGGCCATCCTCATCATTTCCTCTGCCGCGAGCCTCCATGACTCACCATACTTTGTCAGCACCACGCCCTCTCTATCACCATCATGTCAAGTCAATAGTGACTTATCCCACTCAACAGCCGACATATAGAAGCTATCTACCAATCCAGCTGTCAGCATGGACTCAGTCAGAGTTATGCTTTTACCCATCTCAACTGAGTATACATATGGGCTCATTGCCTACTGATGAGGGAGAGGCGGGGGCTGCCCTCTTTGGGGCTATAGGTATGCAATTTCTACACACTTAGACTAAGAACTTATTCAGTTCATTGGTTTCTTCTCCATTCAAGCTTAAATACTGACTTGATCATCAGAGGAATCATCGGAGAACCTAACTCCGATCCTTTAACGTGCCTATTTTACAACTCTCTTATCTTAATAGGGGATCAGCCATCTAAAGAGATGAGGGAACCCACCTGGTCCATATCGACCCCATGCCCCGTCGCTAAACTTGGGATTATCCACTAATCTCACTACTGAAGTCTCTGGACATCAACATGTATAGATATTATTGGCCCAATCAGATGGCCAAAACTGATTACTTCTCAAAGTGGGTTGAAGCAAGGAGATCAAGATAAGAAATATGGTCAATGTCCTTAGGCACCATGTCATATACCATTTAGTGTGCCCAAATGGATTATCCATGATAATGGGCCTTAGTTTATTTGTCATGCATACGAGCGATTCTGTAACAAGTTTTTGATTGAAGACGTGACCTCCACACCTTACAATCCAACAGCTAACGGGTTGGAAGAAGCCTTCAACAAGACCATTATCAAAATAATAAAAAAATTCATCTCAGGGAACAAGCATGATTGGGATGAGAAGTTGGATGAATGTCTATGGGCATATCGTACCACGGTACAAAACCCAATAAGGAACACCCTGTTCACCTTAGTCTACGGATGTGAAGCCATTAGTCCACTGGAACTCCTAATCCCGTCACTTCACACCACATTGGCAACATGTTGTGTGTGAAATAGATTGTGTTGCAAGTGCACAACCAAGTTATAGTATCGAAAATATCAAACCACAAGGAGGGGGGTTTTGAAATTTTTTAATTAGAAATTTTTTTTGAAAATTATTTAGAAAGAGGTTTTCTTATGAAAAGGTGTTGAAAAGGTGTTTTGGATTTTGATAAAGGAAAAAATAGAACTAGAAAGAGAGGCAGAGAGAGGAGAGAATAGAAATGCAACTAAGAAAAGAGAAAATGGAAAATAAAATAAAATAAAAGAAAAACAAGAGAAAAAAGGGAAAGAAAATGGAGAGGTAAAAGAACTAAAAGAATTAGAAAAGAAAGAAAAGATGAAATGGACTATCGGGGAGAGAGAGAGCAAGACAATTAAACTAGAAAATTAGGATCGATTCCACTAGATAATTATTTGTTAGATCTAGAAATTGCTCTCTATTTTTATTCATTTTAGAATTAAAAAGTATAAACTATCAATCTAATTAAAGAAAGAATAGATTATCAAGATAGATTTTAAAAATTAAATTAAATTTTATGTATAGATAATCAATTAAAAATAATAATTCTAGAATAATAATAAATATAGCTTATTACCACATAAGGAAAATATAACCTATCAAATTAGAATATTCTATCAATTATTATTTTGATGGATTAATCTATACATGAATAAAATTAAGGCATAAATGAAAGTAAATCTAATTCTAACAAGTAAGTTGTACTAGGTTTCTCTTACCTAATTATCCTAAGAATTTTAGCCACTGATTTTATTAAATCCTAAATTATGAGCAAATAAAGAAATCATGAATAAAAAGACAAGAAAAGAAACTACATATTAAAAGCAAATAAAAGAAAATAAACTAACTATCCAATAATAAAATTAAATCTACACCTAAATTAAGCAAGAAAAACTAACTAAGTTTGAAAATTAAAGAAGAAAAGCAAAGCAAAGCATGAATTAAATATAAACTATTTCCTAAACATGCAATTCTAATTAAACATAAAAATTTAGAAACTAAAACTCACATTGCAAGGGTTGGTCCCATTTGTAGACCTAAACTTCTTCAAGTGTCCATGAGAAAAAAAAGTAGAAAGAGGAATTTTTTTTATTTTTATTGCAAAACTAAAGTATTACTATAATTAGAAGGCCTTCTCAAAGAGTAGCCCTCCTATCCTCTAAAAGAGGTTTTACATAATTTCTCATACCTTTCACCTTCACTCTCTACCCCTATTTATAGATTACATAAATCAATATGAGCCCTTGGATCAAACTTGGCCCCCAAGAATTAATTTTCGGCCATTGGATGAAAGGTTGGAAATTACTATAGCACTCACTAATGGGCTCATTGATGAGAATGTTTTGACTTGTTTTCTTAGGCTTCTCTTCAGATTGAATTGAGGATCATTTGGAGTCTTTTGAGCTTAAGATAATCTTGATTTAAGCTCTTATTTATTTTCTTCAATTTTCCTACAAAATAGGATAAAAACATAATGTTAATCATATATTTACATGAAACTTATTTGAAATATAGGTATAAAAATATAATAAAACATGATAATCGAATACCTTCACACCTAAACTTTGCTAGTCCCTTAGTAAAGAAAGAAAATGAAAAAGAAAGAAAGAAAAATTCTAACTCACTTTCACGAGAATTGCGGTTGTATTTAAGCATACAAAATAGTTTTAAACTCCTAGGTTACCTTAGAGGATGAGTTGTAATCTCGTGAGGTTTATAGTGTATGTTCCTAAACAAATTTATTAACCGGCCAATTTGAAGAAGTCAATATGGTATTAATTCACTTAATATTTTTAAACATTCTAATTCACTTATTTTTACTCAAAAATATTTTTGTGCATTACTCTAAACTAAATTTCTTAGAAAATTTTCTCATTGTAGTTATATAAAACTAAGTCTAGCTAAGAAAGTTTTATTTAAAATTCTCAAAAGAACATGTTAACTATTTGCTTCAATCAATTTCCAAGCCTTTTGATTAATTTTATTATCCAAGAATATTTATATGTAATATTTTTCTATCTTTTTTATGTATACATGTATCTCTTCATTCCTTAGTGATTTTTTCTCTACTTTATCAGACTTTTCTAAGTGATCATGTAATGAGCTTTGGGCTAATGGATCCCATTAAGTCATTAAGTATAGAAATAGTCCTCGGGCCTAATTGCTCAGTCAACTTAGGCTTAGTAAAATAGAATCAACATAGAGTTTAAGATTTTTATTGGTTTATTGGTGCCCATTTTTGCACTTTTCTAGTTTTTCTTTCCCATTTGGCATATATATATATATATATATATATATATATATATATATATATATATATATATATATATATATATATATATATATATACACACACACACACACATACATACAAACATACATACATACATACATAGGCGTGGGAAATATTTAGATCAAAGGACTTGAGAAATTGACATCCACTCTAAGTTAAGCATGGAAAAATGTCATTACTTTAAATAAAGTTCTAAGTAGAGCTATAGTACGGTATGATACTTTAAAAATCATTTCTCAAAAATTTATTTAGAGTTATTATAAGAAGGCTAACTTAAGTATAAAACTAACTAAAAGTTAAGCATGGAAAAATGTCATTACTTTAAATAAAGTTCTAAGTAGAGCTATAGTACGGTATGATACTTTAAAAATCATTTCTCGAAGTTTATTTAGAGTTATTATAAAAGGCTAACTTAAGTATAAAACTAACTAAAAACTAAAAAGTTTAAAAATTCATTAAGTAAATAAATTATTAGTCAACTTTATCAAGTTGGCAAGTGACATGCATTTTGGGTCATAAAATTATAACTGACTCAAGATTACAAGGAAACAAGAATTGTTTTTAGATGTTATGTCCTTTTCTGTGTGCCAATGGAGCGTCGTTCTTGTACTCCATTGATGGACCGAATAGTAGACAAAGAGTCTTCTTGTTGGTTGTAGAGAAGTTGCCGAAATGAAGCTGAAGTCCGATCTTTGATCTCTCTCTTTGGTGATTAATGAAGATGACAATTCTAAAAGTCCCCAAAAATGGGCAAACTTCCCTCCTCTTATAGAGGGGGAGAGAGAGAGAGAGAGAGAGAGAGAGAGAGAGAGCTATTTATAAGCCTTTTATACCAACTTAATATTTTAAAGTTATAAGCCTCAAAGAGGTTAAAAGTTATAAGCCTCAAAGAGGTTAAAAGTTGGTGGCCATTAACTTAGGAGATAATGAGGACGAACCATTTCCACAAAAATAGCTTTTGAAACGGTCATGGGCAAAGTTCGTTCTCGAGAACTTCTCTTGAATTGTGGGTGACATGGCTCACGTGGACTGCTTAGGTGAGGCTCACTCTGGGTGAACCTCGCCTAAAGTTTCACTTTGACTTGGTCTTGAAAGTGAGCTTCGTTGTTGCTTTCACAAGTGTCGCTATGGCTTGGGCACATACTTAGCCTGCATGAAGTGTTTAACCCACGAGTGCTCATTTCTTGAGCTTATATTGGACTGAGTATTGATCTAGGGGAGAGTATATTTTGACCATCTACAAGACCCCACAAAGTTTTTGAGATCCTGCCTTTAACTTGTAGCAGGGGTCGAAATACTTTGGTTAATACCCAAAGGTGTACTATTGAACCTTGTTTGAGTTGTCTTGCTTGGGTTAAATTCATCTCCATTTGACTACTTGGTCGCTAGAGGTGTACTATTGAACGTGGCTTCTCTCATTGTAGATTGATCTTGGTTGGATACTCAGCAGCATTTGCATGCTCTTTTGTAGAAATTCGTACAATTCCTTGTTTGGAATGATATTCATTTGCCTTTGAGTTGGGGCAAGGTTCAGGGAGCAAGTTATACTAGGCGATGTTCTCCTAGCCATGAATTTTATCGGGATTCACTCAATTTTGAGTGTTTGAGCAAAGTTCGCGAATTTGCGAGGGTCACCAAGACTTTTGCTATTAGATCTGTGTCTTAATTTGCGGTGAGATCTCTCTTGGCAATCAAAAATTTAGGTGATATTTGTTGAATGACCTACTCTTTAGGCTATCTTTTAACCTCTTTGAGCGGTCCAATCACTTCTTGTAGGGAATATATTTTGCTATGGGAAAGTTGGTATAAAAGGCTTATAAATAGCCTCTTCCATTTTCAATCTCTTCCATCTTCATCTTCCCCATGTCTCAACCTGCTTCTTCCCGATCGGAGTGGCTTTTCATAGAGATGTCAAGATCAAGCGGCTTAGACAAGAGTTAGCCCAGATAGATAGCGGTTCTATGAAGGAGAGACCTAAATTCTCCGTTGGTTGGTGCACTTGATTTCGGCCGAGAAGGCTTGTCTCGAGCAAATCGTCAAGAATAAGTCAGAGGCATATGGCACGAGGTGAACCATGAAAGGGATGCATGAAGTTTTGAATGTTATGCTTTGCGTAGAACCATTCGGAGGCTTCGATGGTGCCTAAAGAAGAATCCTTGAAGTTCTACAAGTGAGGACTCAGAGAGTGTTTAGGTTCAATAAGTGTGGACTTAGAGAGTGATTAGGTATCGTCTATCTTTCTCAAACTAGACACCGTTTCTTGTTTTCTTATTTTCTTTTGTTCCTCAATTGTCATATAATTTGGGGGAACAGGAGCTCACTTGCCTTGCAGTTTGAAGGTCTAGAAATTGCTTGTATGAAGCATGATTTATGGTCAATGAAAGAATGACGTCTTTATGAAATCATTCATCATTGTGTTTTTTATCCCTACATGATTTGCTCTTTATACTCAAGGTGAAGCTTGGGCTTTGCATGTGGTTTCCCAAGTAAAGCTTTCTACAAATTAGGCAAAGCTCACTTGATTTTAGACCTTGGGTGAAGTTCGCTGAGTCGGTTGGCGAAGTTTGTCCGGCATTCGGGCGAAGCTCACTGAGTTAATTGGTGAAACTCACTCAGATAATTTGAAATTTCAAATCCCCAATTTTTGTGCCTTAATTTGAGATGAAAATCACTCTTGGGTGAAGCTCGGAGCTAGATCTTTAGGCAAAGCTCAATGTGAGATTCTTAGGTGAAGTTTGAGGCGAGATTCTTAGGTAAAGCTCGCTGAAAGCTTATAAATAGACTATTCATCTTCTTCTATTTTCACTTTGCCTCCAATACCCTAAACCCCTTGAAATTTCTAGAGTTTTAAGACTTTGAAACTCACTTTCTTCTCAATGGCTCCCTGTTATCAACTTGTCAAGGGAAAGTAGGTCATCAGTGGATCTCATCAGTCGAAACCCGCCATTGCACCATCTCACTTAGAGATGGAATTAGGCAATCTTTCAAAGACTTATCCTTTTCTGCCCCACAATTAATGGATAGGCTATTGGTCGCTAAAACGGCACCCTTCGGCTGTGAATAGTGCTTCATAACACTCGGGTTGGTTTCACCATTGTTGGTAGTGCCTTAACTAGGCATTTTCAGTCATGATTCAAGGTTTTGCTGGTGATGGTGAAGTTTTGACAGCCACCATCAATGGTGCTTCTCATGGAGAACTTCACTCTTCATGCGAGGTTCATTATTTTAACCTGTTGGGCTTTTAGGTGAACTTCGTTTGAGTGAGGTTCGCTGTTTTAGCCTGTTTGGCTTCTGAGCAAACTTCGCTTGAGCGAGGTTTGTTGCGTTAGCCTGTTTGGCTTCTGAGCAAATTTTGCTTGAGCGAGGTTTGTTGTGTTAACCCATTTGGCTTCTGAGTGAACTTCGCTTAAGTGAGGTTCCCTGCGTTGGCCCATTCGGGCTTCTGAGCATTTCTCATCATTATATTGAGACTTGTCGTTGTTGAGGTGAGCTTCGCTTAGGCTTGTAACACTTAGCTAATTTTTTGAGCTTAGTGGTGGGCGAACTTGGCTTGTGAGTGAGCTTCGCCTAAGAAAGACTATTGAACTTCGCTTATATGTAGGGCGCAACACTTAGTTGAATTTCAGGAGTCAAGTCTTTTAACTCGTCTTCTTCTGCCTGTGCAGTTCCCTTGCTAGATATGCCTATCAGCCGACACAATCATTTTGTTCACAATGGAACTCAGGACTCATTGACACCGCATGTCTTCAGGGGTAGTGTTCCTCTATTCTATGAGAGGAGTAGCTAAGAGCGGCGAGATGCAATCTGTCATGGTAGGGCCGCTACTTTGAGGGAGCTCATTACTGACGCTGAGTTCTCTATCCCTAAAGAGGATCAGTCTAGAAAGCCACATTTCTTGTTCGATGATGGCAGTCTAGGGGCACTTCCATCTTCAATCTAGAGAAAGAGGGGTGATACTATGCTCAAGGGGATCGTCGCATTTATTTGCTAGCGATAGAATGACACTTGTTGTTAATGTTCTTGTAGCACATCATTGTTCCTCATTTTATGTCATTCTCCATCACCACCAAGTAGCACAATATGATGGTGGGAAATTTGAAGCAGGAAGGAGGCTTTTTCAAATGAGGATGCTACGACCTCAGTGTTGTCAGCCTTCTCAGGGGGTCTATTCAAGAGAACGCTTCGGCATATGAGATTCTCATGGCCCCTGATGTGTTCAGTAACTAGTTTGCCAAAATTAATGAGTAATACCTAGAAGAGGATGACAGGTTCCTTGGGTAGATCAGGATGACCGAATCGAAGTGGTGAACCAGGGTGGTTAAGTTTGCCCTTACCATATTTGGAGATAGATTGATGGAATTAGGGTTCTATTCCGCAATGCGAGCTTCCCAATATGGTGTCATGATCTGTCCACTGGTGTTATACAATATTCTTGAACTGTATAATTTTGACACTAACATCTTCTTCACTCCAACAAGGGAAATTAGTATTGCCTTGCACAAAATGTATGAGGTGTCGAAGATACCGATGGGGGAGCGACCTTAGGAAGAATTATTCCCAACGAATGAAGAGTTTGGGAACATTGCCCACTATGCTCGCGTCATCGAGACTATCGTGAATTGGTCTGCCACTTCTATATTTGCCACGAAATAGTTACGGGTGCAGCACATGGTCCACACATTGCTCACGTGCCTTGGGTAGAATATCTCTTTAAGAATGTGAACAAGAAGGGGAATTTGGAGCCTATCCCACAGATTACTGGTCTTGAAGTAGAGTTAGATTTTCAAGCAGGGCTTGATAGTCCACACTGCTAACTCGGACGAGTGTAGGTTCAAAGCAGGTGACACTTTTGAGAGCTTCCATCACCAGGCTAAAGAGCCTGTTTCTACTCAATCTTTGCTTGCGAGCATCTTCTTTATTTGATTGAAAGGATGCATTGTGCCGTCTTGACTGAAGGGCAACATTTCAATCAAGGTTTTGTACCCAGCAGCCTTGCTTACCCATGGGTATAATTTAGCCTTTTTATCAATGAAAAAATTGTATTTCATTCATCATATGAGCAGTTGTATTTACATCATTGTTTTCAACACTTGAGATAAAACAAATTACATATAGCTATGACTCAATCCATAGGATTTATAACTTTTGAACCCAAAGTTCATATTCAGCCGGCACAACCTTATTTAGCACCAAAGTGAGAATAGCAACCTTGATGGCCCTTAGAACTTGAACAAAGGTATTAGCTTTTCCTTCAAAAGCCCTCTGATTTCTTTCCTGCCATAGAAAGTAGGCTGTAGCAAAGAGACTTGCTCTTTTGATTTGCTACATATATCCTTTTCCTCTCAAGTGATTGGAGAACCAGTCCTGAATGGAATTCCAGCTACATGATCTCCATTTGAACCCTAACTATTCCATGATTTCATTCCAGCTATGGTTAGCTGCGTCCATCACAGGTTGAGTGAGCTAACAGCAGAGTGTCTGAACCAGAAAGGGGGCAATCCGAGGGAAGAAGTTCCAATTCGAGTGTAGAGTTTCCATATACCTATATGATGGTATGGTATACACTCCATTGCTCCTCTCTTATGTTGGCCGCTACAAGAGGTGAATAAGGGGTTTCATTGCTATGCGATGCGAGTTCTCAAAGGGGACAGTCAAGTATGCTGCTGGGATCTACTAAATTGTGCAGAATAAAGATCACTATCACCTCTACTGCTGCTTCACCGACATCACCGGGACTAAGTTTGATGATGAATTTGAGGATAACCCTGCGGCTAAAGGGTTTACTTGCCAACTAGTGGTTACTTCAACTGGTTAGTAAATATCAGGCCTGGCACCTTGTAACTTGACTAAATGGGATAGAGTGCTACATAGAGCCTAACCTTCCCTGCCGTTTTGCACGACAATTTGGGTATGACCAACTTTACATTGGTAATCCGAACACTGGGCTACTTCATTTGGGGAGTTTAGTAGATGGAGCTTGCACTTAGTATCACATTGCCGCTGGGTGTACTGGTGCTAAGTTCATCTTGCCATACAAAACCCTAACAACTATATGACCTTAGGGTTTTATAAATGGTACAACGTGGTGAATGTTCAAACCCTCAGTTCAAGGTTAACAAGATCGAGATAAAGTGGATCATTCAAAAGTATAAAAAAACTTCTATGAAAGGATCCAAGAGCAGATCACTCGGACTCTGTGAATATCTCGCAGAGGTAGGGTGAGAAGGAGATGATAACAATGATTTAGATGTGCCCACTGAGAAATCACCGCCACATAGGCCCATTGGCATTAGTATATGAGAGTTGACAGCCCACCAAGATGCGAAAAAAGGAGATGCCCATGGGAAGAGACAACGATAGCCTCCGCTCCCCCAAAAATCACTCAAGCGCCAATGCTTGGAGTTGCTAATGAAGAAGAAATTTTTAGGGAAGGAGAAATCTCCTGAAACTCCAACACATGGACCGGTGGCCGAATATACGGCTGCTTTAGGTAAATTTCCTTATTTGCTATCACTCTGCTTCAATGAATATGCACCCTAATGACTTGCGCTCTTTGTTTACAGATAAGGGATCCGTACGGGTCGATTAGACAGATTCAGAGGAAGAAGAAGAGAGGGTCAATTACAAGACTGATGCTTGCATCACGGACCCTAATGAATCCGTTCATGTAGATAACACAGGTGGATCTTCTGACATCCCTGGTATAGTTTTTTTCACAGGAATGGCGTAGTCAATTCAATTAACACTTCATCTCTTTTCCTTTTTGTAGACATTGAATATGAACTGGAAGTTAGTACGACTACGACTTCCACACCTTCCTGAACCTTTGATTCCTATTGAAAATTTATCAATGCCTGAGACTACTGAGGATGTGATGACCTCTAAACTTCCTAGGGAAACCAAATCGGGGTTGGGCTGAGCACGCACCCCAAGTTGAACAAAGCGGGTCTAAAGCCACGATTGAGAAACCAGCTGAAGCTAAAGTTGTCGCTATTAGCGATGAGCCTTCGGTTGAGACTACCACGATAGCGATGGTTGTACGACACTCTTAGCCCTTAATTATCCCAACCCAGGTTTCTCCCGCTGTTGTTGATATTTTGAGCATGCTAGCTTTACTTAATCAATTCTTCTTGTCAGGCGGGGGCCGACTTCTAATGACTTTAGCTGTTCCTCCTGCCATAACCAAAGCTTTGATCATCACGACTGAGGCAAGGTCATCGGGGCAAGCAACAGTGGAAGCCCCTCTATCTCTAGACTTTGATGATTCAGCCGAGTCAAAGATTTAGATTTTGATTGAGAGCTTGATAAAGCTATTTAGTCAGAGCATTGAGAAGGCTCTGGCTGGTAGTACAGATTTATCTGTCCGCACTAATTGTTTGTTGCAGAATCAGCTCGGTGTTAGCTACTAGAGCTAAACATGTCGAGCCTCACCAGCATATGATTGATCAAGCGGAATTCTAGTTCTAAGAGTTGCAAAACCTTCGTGAGGCCAATATCACTGTTGTCGTAGATCTTGAGTTTCAACATCTTGTGGTGTAGTGCCACCAGCTCAAGGAGAAGCCTAAGAAGGAACTGAAAGAGGTCAATCAGAGTCTGAAGGAATTGATTACTCGTCTATTGAAATTACTGAGGCCGTATCTAACCATAAAAACCATCATTGATGAAGCCAATGCTACCATAGCGGCGACACAAGCTAAGTCAGATGTAGCTCAGAAACAAAAGTCGGAGCTCAGGGCTAGGTCTGCTGAGTTGGCCAATGAGCGGACTCAAAGAACAGAACACTTGAGGATAGAGTAAGCCCAATTAGATGCTGTTGAAGCTCAAGTGGTTCCTGCTGACCCGAAGGCTCTGAGGGAGCAAGCTTTGAAGGGCGCCCTTGACGTGCTCAAGACTGGAATGGCCAAGTGTGTTGAGCGCATCTGGTCTTTGTATTGCCTATAATTCTAGGCTTATCTTCATGTTGCATCATTGCTTTTGGGCCAAACTACTTGTAATAGCTTAGCTCTTTCGGCAATAAAGAACTTGCCTTTGGATTTTGGAATCAAATGATAGAGGTGTAATGTTAACATATCGTACAAAATTTAGAATCGCTAATGACTCTGAGGGAAAAGTGACCGAGTTGTGATATTCAACTAGCCTATGTAAAAAAATAAGTCGACAGAAATGTTAATAAGCCGACGAAACATACTGATAGAGGTATAACGCTAATATATTAGGTTTGTAACTTGGGTATTGTTGGAGGTGTAATGTTAACATAACGATCTTGAGGAATTTGTGAGAGGTTGATAAGGGTATAATAAACATACACTAAAGTTGCAAGAGGATAACTATTAAGTTATAGTATAGTTACAATATCGATCCCACGAGAAAGGTGTGTAGGAAAAATTCTAAATGGATCTTCAAAATGTGTGTGGACAAAGAGGAGTGAAAGTGTAGAGATATAGAGAGTGTCGCGATTATTTACAAGGAAAACTAGAACAAGAGGGGAGAAAGAGAGTGAACAAATAAAAGAAAATAAAGATCTAAACTATGTACATAAAGAAAATCTAACTAACAAGAATAAAAGATCATAAAAGTAAATCTACACTACAAGGCATAAAATAAATCTAATCTACCAACATAAAAATAAAAAATTCTAAATTGGATCTTCAAAATGTGTGTGGACAAAGAGGAGTGAAAGTGTAGAGATATAGAGAGTGTCGCGATTATTTACAAGGAAAACTAGAACAAGAGGGGAGAAAGAGAGTGAACAAATAAAAGAAAATAAAGATCTAAACTATGTACATAAAGAAAATCTAACTAACAAGAATAAAAGATCATAAAAGTAAATCTACACCACAAAAGAAAAATACAAGAAAATAAAGATCTAAACTATGTACATAAAGAAAATCTAACTAACAAGAATAAAAGAGCATAAAATAAATCTCAATCATACACTATTTACATTTACAAACCAATTGGTTATCAATCGGTTAATCGACCGATTATTGTCGGTTGGTGAACCGATTGGTTCATAGCGAATTGATTCCTTGTTGACTTATTGACCGATTTTTACTTGATTCCTTAGGCTTTTGTGGGCCACCTCTTAGCTTGATCTTGGGCTTCAATAAGTGATAGAAAAATAAGAAAATTTAATTCTTTTGGGCTCTTATTCATTAATTTTTATTTCCTGCAAATTAAAATAAAAATCGTTATTGGTGATAAATTTACTCAAATAAAATAGATAATAAGGGCATAAAAGTGTAATAAAATATGAATCGAAGTTAGTACGACTACGACTTCCACACCTTCCTGAACCTTTGATTCCTATTGAAAATTTATCAATGCCTGAGACTACCGAGGATGTGATGACCTCTAAGCTTCCTAGGGAAACCAAATCGGGGGTTGGGCCTGAGCCTGCACCCCAAGTTGAACAAAGAAGCGGGTCTAAAGCCGCGATTGAGAAACCAGCTGAAGCTAAAGTTGTCGCTATTAGCGATGAGCCTTCGGTTGAGACTACCACGATAGCGATGGTTATACGACACTCTTAGCCCTTAATTGTCCTAACCCAGGTTTCTTCCGCTCTTGTTGATATTTTGAGCATGCCAGCTTTACTTGATCAATTCTTCTTGTCAGGCAGGGGCCGACTTCTAATGACTTTAGCTGCTTCTCCTGCCATAACCAAAGCTTTGATCATCACGACTGAGGCAAGGTCATCGGGGCAAGCAACAGTGGAAGCCCCTCTATCTCTAGACTTTGATGATTTAGCCGAGTCAGAGATTTAGATCTTGATTGAGAGCTTGATAAAGCTATTTAGTCAGAGCATTGAGAAGGCTCTGGCTGGTAGTAAAGATTTATCTGTCCGCACTAATTGTTTGTTGCAGAATCAGCTCGGTGTTAGCTACTAGAGCTAAACATGTCGAGCCTCACCAGCGTATGATTGATCAAGCAGAATTCTAGTTCTAAGAATTGCAAAACCTTTGTGAGGCCAATATCACTGTTGTCGTAGATCTTGAGTTTCAACATCTTGTGGTGCAGTGCCACCAGCTCAAGGAGAAGCCTAAGAAGGAACTGAAAGAGGTCAATCAGAGTCTGAAGGAATTGATTACTCATCTATTGAAATTACTGAGGCCGTATCTGACCATAAAAACCATCATTGATGAAGCCAATGCTACCATAGCCGCGGCACAAGCTAAGTCAGATGTAGCTCAGAAACAAAAGTCGGAGCTCAGGGCTAGGTCTGCTGAGTTGGCCAATGAGCGGACTCAAAGAACAGAACACTTTAGGATAGAGTAAGCCCAATTAGATGTTGTTGAAGCTCAAGTGGTTCCTGCTGACCTGAAGGCTCTGAGGGAGCAAGCTTTGAAGGGCGCCCTTGACGTGCTCAAGACTGGAATGGCCAAGTGTGTTGAGCGCATCTGGTCTTTGTATTGCCTATAATTCTAGGCTTATCTTCATGTTGCATCATTGCTTTTGGGCCAAACTACTTGTAATAGCTTAGCTCTTTCGGCAATAAAGAACTTGCCTTTGGATTTTGGAATCAAATGATAGAGGTGTAATGTTAACATATTGTACAAAGTTTAGAATCGCTAATGGCTCTGAGGGAAAAGTGACCGAGTTGTGAGATTCAACTAGCCTATGTAAAGAAATAAGTCGACAGAAATGTTAATAAGCCGACGAAACATACTGATAGAGGTATAACGCTAATATATCAGGTTTGTAACTTGGGTATTGTTCAGAGGTGTAATGTTAACATAACAGTACTGAGGAATTTGACAGAGGTTGATAAGGGTATAATAAACATACACTAAAGTTGCAAGAGGATAACTATTAAGTTATAATATAGTTACAATATCGATCCCACGAGAAAGGTGTGTAGGAAAAATTCTAAATTGGATCTTCAAAATGTGTGTGGACAAAGAGGAGTGAAAGTGTAGAGATATAGAGAGTGTGCGATTATTTACAAGGAAAACTAGAACAAGAGGGGAGAAAGAGAGTGAACAAATAAAAGAAAATAAAGAATAAATAAGGAGGAGAAATAAAGAATATAGAAAAAAAAAACAAAATCAAGAAGAGAAAAATAATTAAAAGAAGAAAATCAAAATTAGTAAAAGATAAAGGAAATCAAGTATAGAAGATAGGAACCTAGAATTGAATCCACTAGCTAATTTTATTTAGGATTTACTGAACTAATCTCTTTTGATCATATTTTACTTTAGATTTACTAAGCATAGATTATCAAACTACTAAAAGAAAGCATAATCCATCAAATTATCATCTAAACAAAACTTTATTCATGAAAAGAATAATAACTAGATAATAATTCTAAAATTCATAAGTATAACTTATCAAACCACTCAAGATAAGCATAGATTATCAAATTCTTCTTCTACCAATTAGTTCTCTAGTTAATTATCCTAAACATGATTATTTTAAGCATAAAAGAGCAATCCACAAATCATAAAAAAATCAAACTAGTTTCATATAATTCTAGAATTTCTACAAGATTTAATTACTCATTTTACAAAATAAAAATAAGGAAATAAATTGACTAGAAAGCTTAAAAGAAAGAGATCTAAATTATAAGAAAAATGAAAACTAACTTCGAAAAATAAGAATAAGAACAAGAAAATAAAGATCTAAACTATGTACATAAAGAAAATCTAACTAACAAGAATAAAAGATCATAAAAGTAAATCTACACCACAAAAGAAAAATACAAGAAAATAAATTCCACTAAGCAACAAAATAATAAAAGAGCATGAAAGTAAATCTACACTACAAGGCATAAAATAAATCTAATCTATCAACATAAAAATAAAAAATTCTAAAACATGAATTTCTAAAAACATAAAAACTTACATTATGAGGGGTTGGCCCTTAAAAGCAAGTCTTTATCTTCATCTTCATCGACAAAGAAGAAGAAAAGAAAATTTAAAAGGAGGAATTTTTTTATTTATTATAATAAAAAGTTTATAATTTAAAAGGTCTTCTCAATTAAGAGTAACCCTTCTCTCCAAATAGAGTTTTTATAAAAGTTTTCATACTCAAACCTCTCACCCTCTACCCCTAGTTATAGCCTACAACAATCAACAAGAGCCATTGAATTTGGCTTGAGCTCTAAGAAATAAATCTCAGTCATACACTATTTACATTTACAAACCAATTGGTTATCAATCGGTTAATCGACCGATTATTGTCGGTTGGTGAACTGATTGGTTCATAGCAGAATTGATTCCTTGTTGACTTATTGACCAGATTTTTTACTTGATTCCTTAGGCTTTTGTGGGCCACCTCTTAGCTTGATCTTGGGCTTCAATAAGTGATAGAAAAATAAGAAAATTTAATTCTTTTAGGCTCTTATTCATTAATTTTTTATTTCACGCAAATTAAAATAAAAATCGTTATTGGTGATAAATTTACTCAAATAAAATAGATAATAAGGGCATAAAAGTGTAATAAAATATGATGATCAGAGGTGTAGTGTTAACGTGTCAAATAGATCATCCGATAAAGGTGTAGTGTTAACCAATCGAATTCAAGGGAGTCTAAGGAACAATTACCGTTTAGAAGTGCGATGTTAACTTAACGGTATGATAAATTAATGGAAGTGTAATGTTCACTGATCAATTTTGGAGGAGGGGCCGATAGAGATGTAGTGTTAACTAGTCGAATCTGAGGAGATGTGAATCGTTCAGAGGTGAAATGTTAACATGACGATGGCGAAGGATACCTAAGATTATGCAGAGGTGTGGTGTTAACTTGATAACTAGCTAGGAAATTTTGTTAAGATTACATTGTGATAATGTTTTATTTGAGAAATCATTTTCGCGATTGCAAGTGAAAGCTTAAACACGACCAATAATTCCATGGGAAGCTAGAAAAGGCTCAATTTAAGGGTAATATTTCTTAAGAAATTTATTGTTGATTAATACCATAAGCATGTTACCATTTGAGCTGATCAGGCGGTACACCTCATTTGAGTAGATTGTCTCTACTATAAATGGGCCTTCCCATTTGGACTGAAATTTACCTTTAGTCTTGCGTGTCATGACCATAGGTCAATGAATAGCTAAGACCAGGTCTCCTTCTTTAAAAGATCGTTCTTTGACTATCCTATTGAAGGCTCTTGATATTCGAGATTGATACATCTTGATTCATTGTTAAGCTTTTAGTTTGAACTCGTCCAACGCCTCTAATTCTTAGAGACGCCTTTGATGGTGTTCTCTAATCGTCATCTTCTTCGGGGGAGTGGTTCTCAATGATGGAATTTGGATCTCCAGTGGTACTGTAGCTTCGTATCCATATACCAAGGAGAAGGGCGTAGTGCTCATAGGATTGCGGACCGTTGTTCGATAGGCCTAAAGACAGTCTCCGAGTTTTTCGTCTCAATCTCATTTGTTGGATGAGATGAACTTCTTCAAAAGCTTGATTATGGTCTTGTTGAATGCTTTGGCCAAACCATTAGCAGCCGGGTTGTATGCATAGAAACCACATCTTGGATTCAGAACTTATCACAGAATTTGAAGAATGGTCGACTGATAAATTGTGAACTATTGTCATGCATAATTCTCTGGAGGATACCAAGTTGGTAGATGATGTTGTGTTTCAAGAACTTAATCACATTAGAAGTTTGACTTCTTTGAGCAGGACGGCTTCTGCCCACTTGGAGAAGTAGTCGATGATAGCCAAAATGAATCGATAGCATTTAACAGATGGTGGGTTGGTTGGCCTAATGACATCCATTCCCCATAGAGGTATAACGCTAATATATAGGTTTGTAACTTGGTATTGTTGAGGTGTAATGTTAACATAACGATCTTGAGGAATTTGTGAGAGGTTGATAAGGGTATAATAAACATACACTAAAGTTGCAAGAGGATAACTATTAAGTTATAATATAGTTACAATATCGATCCAGAAATGTGTGTAGGAAAAATTCTAAATTGGATCCTCAAAATGTGTGTGGACAAGAGGAGTGAAAGTGTAGAGATATAGAGAGTGTGCGATTATTTACAAGGAAAACTAGAACAAGAGGGGAGAAAGAGAGTGAACAAATAATAGAAAATAAAGAATAAATAAGGAGGAGAAATAAAGAAAATAGAAAAAAAACAAAATCAAGAAGAGAAAAATAATTAAAAGAAGAAAATCAAAACTAGTAAAAGATAAAGGAAATCAAGTATAGAAGATAGGAACCTAGAATTGAATCCACTAGCTAATTTTATTTAGGATTTATGAACTAATCTCTTTTGATCATATTTTACTTTAGATTCTGAAGCATAGATTATCAAACTACTAAAAGAAAGCATAATCCATCAAATTATCATCTAAACAAAACTTTATTCATGAAAAGAATAATAACTAGATAACAATTCTAAAATTCATAAGTATAACTTATCAAACCACTCAAGATAAGTATAGATTATCAAATTCTTCTTCTACCAATTAGTTCTCTAGTTAATTATCCTAAACATGATTATTTTAAGCATAAAAGAGCAATCCACAAATCATAAAAAAATCAAACTAGTTTCATATAATTCTAAAATTTCTACAAGATTTAGTTCCTCATTTTACAAAATAAAAATAAGGAAATAAATTGACTAGAAAACTTAAAATAAAGAGATCTAAATTATAAGAAAAAGTGAAAACTAACTCGAAAAATAAGAATAAGAACAAGGAAATAAAGATCTAAACTATGCATAAAGAAAATCTAACTAACAAGAATAAAAGAGCATAAAATAAATCTACACCACAAAAGAAAAATACAAGAAAATAAATTCCACAAAGCAACAAAATAATAAAAGAGAATGAAAGTAAATCTACACTACAAGGCATAAAATAAATCTAATCTACCAACATAAAAATAAAAAAATTCTAAAACATGAATTTCTAAAACATAAAACTTACATTGTGAAGGTTGGCCCTTAAAAGCAAGTCTTTATCTTCATCTTCATCGACAAAGAAGAAGAAAAGAAAATTTAAAAGGAGAATTTTTATTTATTATAATAAAAAGTTTATAATTTAAAAGGTCTTCTCAATTAAAAGTAACCATTCTCTCCAAATAGAGTTTTTATAAAAGTTTTCACACTCAAACCTCTCACCCTCTACCCCTAGTTATAGCCTACAACAATCAACAAGAGCCATTAGATTTGGCTTGAGCTCTAAGAAATAAATCTCAATCATACACTATTTCTGTTACAAACCAATTGGTTATCCAATCAGTTGGTCGACCGATTGGCCAATCGGTTGGTGAACCGATTGGTTCATAGCAGAATTGATTCCTTGTTGACTTATTGACCCGATTTTTTACTTGATTCCTTAGGCTTTTGTGGGCCACCTTTTAGCTTGATCTTGGGCTTCAATAAGTGGTAGAAAAATAAGAAAATTTAATTCTTTTGGGCTCTTATTCATTAATTTTTTATTTCCTGCAAATTAAAATAAAAATGCGTTATTAGTGATAAATTTACTCAAATAAAATAGATAATAAGGGCATAAAAGTGTAATAAAATGTGATGATCAGAGGTGTAGTGTTAACGTGTCAAATAGAACATCCGATAGAGGTGTAGTGTTAACCAATCGGATTCAAGGGAGTCTAAGGAACAATTACCATTTAGTATTGTGATGTTAACTTAACGGTATGATAAATTAATGGAAGTGTAATGTTCACTGATCAATTTTGGAGGAGGGGCCGATAGAGATGTAGTGTTAACTAGTCGAATCTGAGGAGATGTGAATCGTTCAGAGGTGAAATGTTAACATGACGATGGCGAAGGATACCTAAGGTTATGCAGAGGTGTGGTGTTAACTTGATAACTAGATAGGAAATTTTGTTAAGATTGCATTGTGATAATGTTTTATTTGAGAAATCATTCTCGCGATTGCAAGTGAAATCTTAAACACGACCAATAATTCCATGGGAAGCTAGAAAAGGCTCAATTTAAGGGTAATATTTCTTAAGAAATTTATTATTGATTAGTACCATAAGCATGTTACCATTTGAGCTGATCAGGCGGTACACCTCATTTGAGTAGATTGTCTCTACTACAAATGGGCCTTCCCATTTGGGCTGAAATTTACCTTTAGTCTTGCGTGTCATGACCATAGGTCAATGAATAGCTAAGCCCAAGTCTCCTTCTTTAAAAGATCGTTCTTTGACTATCCTATTGAAGGCTCTTGATATTCGAGATTAATACATCTTGATTCATTGTTAAGCTTTTAGTTTGAACTCGTCCAGCGCCTCTAATTCTTAGAGACGCCTTTGATGGTGTTCTCCAATCGTCATCTTCTTCGGGGGAGTGGTTCTCAATGATGGAATTTGGATCTTCATTGGTACTGTAGCTTCGTATCCATATACCAAGGAGAAGGGCGAGTGCTCATAGGATTGCGACCGTTGTTCGATAGGCCTAAAGACACCGAAGTTTTTCGACTCAATCTCATTTGTTGGATGAGATGAACTTCTTCAAAAGCTTGATTATGGTCTTGTTGAATGCTTTGGCCAAACCATTAGCAGCCGGGTTGTATGCATAGAAACCACATCTTGGATTCAGAACTTATCACAGAATTTAAAGAATGGTCGACTGATAAATTGTGAACTATTGTCAAACACAATTCTCTAGAGGATACCAAGTTGGTAGATGTTGTTGTGTTTCAAGAACTTAATCACATTAGAAGTTTGACTTCTTTGAGCGGGATGGCTTCTGCCCACTTGGAGAAGTAGTCGATGATAGCCACAATGAATCGATAGCATTTAGCAGATGGTGGGTTGGTTGGCCTAATGACATCCATTCCCCATATCTCGAATGACCATAAGGCTATGATCAGATGTAATTCTTCTGGGGGTTAGTGTAAAAAATCTGCATGGAATTGACATGCACGACATCGCTTGGCGTAAGCCACTGTATCTATAATTATTATCGGCCAATAATAGCCTAAATGATGGATTGAGTCATGAAGTTTGGGTCCATGTTGATGAGCTCCACATGTGCCATCGTGGGCTTCTTTGAGTGCCTCCTGAGCTTCGCTTGATGACAAGCATCTAAGCAATATTCCATTGAACGATCTGCGGTACAATATTTGTATTGCAAAGTTGTGAAAGAAGCGAAAGGCTCTTCTTTGGATGGAAATTGCTTGCTTCAGATCATCGGGCAATATGCCATGTAAGGCATAGTCAATGATTAGGTAATGCTAATCATTGGGTTGAAACCCCCAAGTGTAGTATGGACTTCATTGGCTTCTAATATCTGTTTGGGACAATATATTTGATGGCTGGCTACCGTAATGTACTTGGTAGACTTGGATGACAAGGCTAAGGTAGCTACGAGTGTTGCCAAGGCATCGATGAAACTGTTCTCAATGCGGGATACATAGTTGGTGTGGAAACCTTCAAAAGAATGGGTGGGCTTCAATGTGCTTCATGATAGGATAAAAGATCATTATATCGGACCTCATATTCCCCTTTTAGCTAATAGACGATTAATTTGGAATAGCCATAAATTTAAGATACTTCATGTCCATGTCTTGGCGAGTTGTACGACAATTATGAGGGCATTGTACTCGGCCACATTATTGGAATATGGTTTAGTTAGCGAATAGGCCCAAGGAAAGACATGACAGTGGGGATCAATAAGCACTACCCCCACACCTACGACGATCGTTCCCTTGTGGCTGCATTGCAATGCACCAACAAATTAAAGTCACGACATTTGGTGGTCTAAGGTGACGTTTGATTCAAACACCTGATCTAAAATATCTTCGTGGAGCTTGGAAAACTCAGAAATAGGATGATCTGCAGGGAAGTTTGCAATCGCTTGTCCTTTAACTGCCTTCTGAGGTACGAATGTTATGTCATATTGAGAAAGTAGTATTGCCCATTTCACAAGCCTGGAGTTTAGATATCCTAGCTATGTCATGAGCAACCATAAAGGATTGACCTTCGAAATGACATGGATAGATTGATCGGTCAAGTACTGTCGCATTTTCTAGACTGCAAAGACCAAGCCTAGACATTCCTTTGCGATTGGATTATAATGATGCTCAACACCAATCATGGTTCGGCTTAGATAGTAGATGGCTTTTTCATGACTGTCATTATTCTTTTGAGTAAGAAGTGCTCCAAGAGAATAGTCTATGGCTCTGACGTAAATCAAGAATGGCTTGCCTGATACCGGCATGGCCAGAATGGGTAGCTTCATGAGATATTCTTTGATCTCATCGAAGGCTTTTTGACAAGCATCTTCCCAAACAAATGAAACACCATCTTTCATCAACCTTTGGGATAGTTTATATTTTCTGAATAGATTAGCTATGAATCTATAAATATAGGCTAAACGCCATTGTAAGCCTCTACGTTCCTTGAGATTTCCCGGAGGTGGCATCTTCTGGTTGGCTTTCACTTTCTCTAGGTCAACATATATTCCTTTGGATGTAACGATAAATCCAAGAAATTTGCCTAATGATACCCTCGTGAAGGACTTTGTTGGGTTCATCTTGAGTTGATATTTTGCATGATGTTGAACATTGTTCTCAAGTCATTGAGGTGATCTTCTTTGCGTCAATTTTTTATCACTAGGTTGTCGATGTAGCATTCCACTGTCTTGCATAGGTGCTCATGAAAGATTATATTCATCACACTCTAGTAGGTAGCCCAGCATTCTTCAGATCGAAAAGCATTATTGTGCCTCTAAAGGTGTTTATTGTGCCTCTAAAGGTGTTTTGAAGGCTATGTGCTTTTCATCATCTTGATGCATCTTGATTTGATTGTACTCAGAAAAACCACCCATGAACGACATCCTCTCAAACCCACATATATTATCGATCATGATATCTGTGATAGGGAGATAGTACTCGTCTTTTGAGCAAGCTAGATTGAGATCTGAAAATGATGCAGATTCTGATCTTGCCATTTTTCTTTATCAAGAAGATAATGTTGACTAATTAATCTGGAAGCTGTTCTTTACAGATAAATCCGCACTCAATGAGTTTGTGAATTTTTCTATCGATCTACTCCATCAATTTAGGACTAAAGTGTCGTTGTTGTTGTTTGACCGGTTTGGCTAGGGTCAATATTGAGGCGATGCATGTCCACATTTGGATCCAGCCTGAGTATGTCTTCATAGGTCCATACGAAGACATAATGTATTCTCGAATGAGAGATATGAATTCTTCTTTCTTAGCAGGTGATAGACTCTCACTAATGAAGATAGGTTTGGGGTTGGCTTCATCGCCTATATTGACATGGATCACCATATCTTTAGTGGGCATTTCACGTGGTTTGAAGCGTGTTCCTATTGAGGCCCAAGGTGCTTTGCCTAGGGATCATTCTCCAGATCATCGAACACTTCTGGTTCATTAAGTTCTTCGGTTTAGCTATATAAAGCCATATTAACCATGAACTATTCAAACATGGTACCGACGCTAATAATAAAATCCCAATCAGACATATCTAAAGAATGGCTTTGTAGATTCTCAAGCTTGAGTTACATGTCAAATTCTTAGGAGATATATCTGAGACCATGCCTAATTCGATTGAAGTAATCGATGTTTCCCCTTTTGGTACAAAGGGGAATAATGAAACCTGTGGTCCTTGATCGAAATTTAATCCTTGTTTTAGGGTGAAATAGTAACCCATTTTCGCCATTATATGATAGGATTGCAAGCTGTAATGAGAAAATTTGGGTGTTGCTTCAACTTAATCATTTGAGACTAGTAGATGTGGTTGTGGTTCGACTTCCCGAAGATGGTAGCCTCTTGCATGCTTCTTTTGGCTAGAAACGTGAGCGTGACATCTTCTGAGCTACCCAACTGTTGATGAGTCAAATAAGACTCATTTATGGGCATATACAAAGTTGGTTCTAAATCTAGCTTGCAAAATAAAGCATTGGCTTCTGAGTTTTCATACTGAGCCGACAAATGTAGCATATTCTATGCATCATTGAGAATCAAGTCACCACGATTTTTGATAGATCGCCTATACACTAATCCTCCAAAGTAATTATAGAAGGATCCATCTCCTAGATAGGGTCCTCATTTGGATCGGATTACTATCTACCTTATTGCCATTGCCTAGGTTTTCGGCAATGGCTACCTCGATCATATGCTTTTCATCATAAAGAGGAAGTCAGTGAAGTAGTTCTCCACTCCTTTAAAGGGTGCTTCGGCATAGACCCTTTTGAGTACCCTCTACTCATCGACATACTTGAAGCAGCGATGGAGTGTCAAAGAGCGATCATATTTGAATGGATCCATGGTCATCCTAGAACTAAGTTATAGGATGTTTCCACATCAATAACGTAGCATGCCACCACCATCTTTAAGTCACTAATTTGACATTTAAGATGAATCTTTCCCAATATTGACTACTATTGGAGTTGAATCCAAAGATAGTAATGGTTATTCTTGGGAGCTTGTAGAGCGGAATACCCAAGAAGCTAAGGAGTCTCGAGGATGATGCTCAAGGCAGATCCGGGATCAATGTGGACTGCTTGACCTTGGTCGAATCAACATACCTGTATAGTAAAGAGGTCAATTATGATTCGGATCCTTGATGAGCATCTTCCCAAACAAATGAAACACCATCTTTCATCAACCTTTGGGATAGTTTATATTTTCGAATAGATTAGCTATGAATCTATAAATATAGGCTAAGCGCCAATGTAAGCCTCGTTCCTTGAGATTTCTGAGGTGGCATCTTACGGATGGCTTTCACTTTCTCTAGGTCAACATATATTCCTTTGGATGTAACGATAAATCCAAGAAATTTGCCTAATGATACCCTCGTGAAGGACTTTGTTGGGTTCATCTTGAGTTGATATTTTGCATGATGTTGAACATTGTTCTCAAGTCATTGAGGTGATCTTCTTTCGTCAATTTTTATCACTAGGTTGTCGATGTAGCATTCCACTGCCTTGCATAGGTGCTCATGAAAGATTATATTCATCACACTCTAGTAGGTAGCCCGGCATTCTTCGATCGAAAAGCATTATTGTGCCTCTAAAGGTGTTTATTGTGCCTCTAAAGGTGTTTTGAAGGCTATGTGCTTTTCATCATCTTGATGCATCTTGATTTGATTGTACTCAGAAAAACCACCCATGAGCGACATCCTCTCAAACCCACATATATTATCGATCATGATATCGTGATAGGGAGATAGTACTCGTCTTTGAGCAAGCTAGATTGAGATCGAAAATGATGCGATTCGATCTTGCCATTTTTCTTTATCAAGAAGATAATGTTGACTAATTAATGAAGTCGTTCTTTACGATAAATCCGACTCAATGAGTTTGTGAATTTTTCTATCGATCTACTCCATCAATTTAGGACTAAAGTGTCGTTGTTGTTGTTTGACCGGTTTGGCTAGGGTCAATATTGAGCGATGCATGTCCACATTTGGATCCAGCCTGAGTATGTCTTCATAGGTCCATACGAAGACATAATATACTCTCGAATGAGAGATATGAATTCTTCTTTCTTAGCAGGTGATAGACTCTCACTAATGAAGATAGGTTTGGGGTTGGCTTCATCGCCTATATTGACATGGATCACCATATCTTTAGTGGGCATTTCACGTGGTTTGAAGCGTGTTCCTATTGAGGCCCAAGGTGCTTTGCCTAGGGATCATTCTCCAGATCATCGAACACTTCTGGTTCATTAAGTTCTTCGGTTTAGCTATATAAAGCCATATTAACCATGAACTATTCAAACATGGTACCGACGCTAATAATAAAATCCCAATCAGACATATCTAAAGAATGGCTTTGTAGATTCTCAAGCTTGAGTTACATGTCGAATTCTTAGGAGATATATCTGAGACCATGCCTAATTCGATTGAAGTTATCGATGTTTCCCCTTTTGGTACAAAGGGGATTAATGAAACCTGTGGTCCTTGATCGAAATTTAATCCTTGTTTTAGGGTGAAATCGTAACCCATTTTCACCATTATATGATAGGATTGCAAGCTGTAATGAGAAAATTTGGGTGTTGCTTCAACTTCATCATTTGAGACTAGTAGATGTGGTTGTGGTTTGACTTCCCGAAGATGGTAGCCTCTTGCATGCTTCTTTTGGCTAGAAACGTGAACGTGACATCTTCTCTCGAAGCACTAACCTGATGAGTCAAATAAGACTCATTTATGGGCATATACAAAGTTGGTTCTAAATCTAGCTTGCAAAATAAAGCATTGGCTTCTGAGTTTTCATACTCAGAGCCGGACAAACAGTCGTAAGCATATTCTATGCGATCATTGAGAATCAAGTCACCCTGATTTTTGATAGACTGGCCTATACACGAATCCTCCAAAGTAATTATAGAAGGATCCATCTCCTAGATAGGGTCCTCATTTGGATCGGATTACTATCTACCTTATTGCCATTGCCTAGGTTTTCGGCAATGGCTACCTCGATCATATGCTTTTCATCATAAAGAGGAAGTCAGTGAAGTAGTTCTCCACTCCTTTAAAGGGTGCTTCTCGGCATAGACCCTTTTGAGTACCCTCTACTCATCGACATACTTGAAGCACTGATGGAGTGTCAAAAGAACGATCATATTTGAATGGATCCATGGTCATCCTAGAACTAAGTTATAGGATGTTTCCACATCAATAACGTAGCATGCCACCACCATCTTTAAGTCACTAATTTGACATTTAAGATGAATCTTTCCCAATGACTGACTACTATTGGAGTTGAATCCAAAGATAGTAATGGTTATTCTTGGGAGCTTGTAGAGCGGAATACCCAAGAAGCTAAGGAGTCTCTGAGGGATGATGCTCAAGGCAGATCCAGGATCAATGTGGATCTGCTTGACCTTGGTCGAATCAACATACCCTGTATAGTAAAGAGGTCAATTATGATTCAGATCCTTGATGAGCATGTCCTTAGGTGTGAACATGATGCAAGGCTTCTGCTGATAGCATCAGTAGCATTGGCTTTGATCATTGGCTTGGGGAGACTTGGGCATGCAAGCAAAAAATTCTTCATTGTCCCTCAAGGCTTCTCTTGTTTCCTTGGATAAACGTAAAAGTTCGTGCAAGGTTATTTAGAATGGAGCTTTAAGTCTGGCAAATGGTGGCTTCATCACTTTATTGAACCATATTTCCTTCTGTTTAGCAATCTCGGGCTATTTAGAAGGTCTTGTTGATCATAATTCTTTAGGTAGCCTCTACCAGATCTCATCACCGTAGGTGGATTCTGGTCTGGTGAGTGGCCATGGCGACCTTCTTTTTCTCGAATTAGTCATTGAGGAGACTTGTAAAAACTCTTCGTCATACGATTGTGGAGATAGTGTTATAAGATTTCATCTTGCCTTTAGCCTTTACCTGGGGTACCGATTTAGAAGAAGTCTAATGCTCATCTTCGAGAAGGTCATGATGGACCCACATCATCTCTCCTTTGCTAGTCGTGAGAGGGATGAAGCCTTGACTCTGATGGTCCTGTTGATCATGATTAACCAGTTCCATACTTGTGATAGGGATAAGAGTGACCCCGTTTTGTACTTAAGTTGTCAGCATGGATCCAAATTAAAGGGTCACTATGTTAGCAGTAACCTTCTTTTACCCTGACCAAAGCTTGAGGATGCCAAAGTCAATGAACATCTGTATTTTATCCTTGAGGATGTAATAGTTCTACATCAGGTGTCCCAACATTTTATGATAGAAATAATAATTGGGATCATAAGTTTTCTCAACTTCTTCGAGGCGTCGGACTTTAGGAAATGTCAATCGATTGCCCTTATTGAGCATGTGGAAGATGGCCATAGTATGCTCATCTTTGAAAGAGTAGTTCCACTAGGTATTCTTTCAAGGCTCTTTCTTCTGTTTGTCAGGTTTTCAACCTCAACAACAAATATCTCCTTTGCCTTTGATTGGGATGACTGTTCTTACTTATTCTTATCCTCTTTGTGGTTAGAGCAAATTTGTTAAGCATTCAGCAAATTTTTTGGCAATCTCAATCTGCTCCATCAAATCCTTCCATGAGTTCTCTTTAATGGTGCCCATGTTAGCCTCTATGCAGCTCAAAAAATTGTGTAGGCAAGTTTAGAGTAGCATCAGTAATTGCATGTCATGGCATCACAAACTCAAATTGTGAAACCGTTTGATCTAATCTCTAACTGAGTCCTCACTTTGCTTCTCGGAGAGAAGCCTAACCATGGTTACATCAGACTGCTCTTTATGGAATTGAGATAGGAATTGAGACTCCAAGTCAGCCCAGGACTTGATTGATTTTTTGCGCAAGTTTTGAAACCAGTGAAAGGCTGCCCCCTTAAGGGTGCTAATGAAGAGCCTCACCTTGATGACATTATTTTCTATTACATTTCGTGTTTGCTGGTGGAAGTAGTAGATGTGTTGATTGGGAGAACCTTTGCCATTGAACGAGGGGACTAAATCTCATTCAATAGGATAGGGTCGGGTGATCCCAACCTTCTTCAGCTCCGTCCACTGTGTAAGAGCATTGAGCTAGTCCTGAAGGTCTTCAAGGAGCTTAGATTCATGCTTCACCTTTAGTGGGGCTGACATCTCAGACTCTGAGTGAGCTAAGTGGACGTCTTCTTGATGCGATGACTCCTTTTTAGGAGGGGCATCAATAACTACTCGCTTTCCTTTTGAGGAGCTTGGATGAGACTACTGAGAAGTGATCATGAGTTGTTAAAGCATCACTTAGAGTCACTCAGGGTGCTCATCAGATGCTTTTCTCTAAGCCTCGATCTATTGAACAATATCATCCTGAACCTCCCTATCCACCATATCTATGAGCCGCCCCCACTCTTGACTTGAGCTAGGGGTTGCATTTGATGCTATGGCAGAATTAGCATCGTTAGCAAAAGATTGGTGCACTTGTGAGGAGACTCGCGGAGCGTGCATCCTCATGAGAGAAAAATCAAAGGGGATTGCTACCCCTTGCCTCGACCTTGTGTGGCAATATACACCATCGATCACTGGGAGTATGTTTCCAATACCAGGGGAATATCTTTGATCAGAAAGACTATCTTCCTCTTCATCATCTTCTTCCCTAGTTATACTAGTCATGTTGACTGTAAAATCTTGGGGATTGCTTCTGTTTCTTCAAGAGCATCATCGTCTTTTGTTCCTAGACTCTTAAGGCTCTAGAACTAAGCTAAGATGGTTGAACACCGTGGATTTGCATTGGTAATTTGTATGAACCGCCATAACAATTTCTTTTAGGGTCACACAATGCTAATATTGATGTGCCCTTTTTAGAGAAGGAAACTCCCTAAGATCAGATGGAGTCTCGGTTTTGCTGAGATGGCGGTTGTTCTTCTTGAGACCAATTCCGCCTCCTTGGACTTCGATAAGTGAACGCCACTGTTTCGGTTCTTTTTGTATTGTAATTGATGCAGATTATATTGAAAGAATTACAATGAAATGAAGGAAAATTTATTTTTTCTCGGATTCTTGTCTACGTGCCGGTGGAGCATGAATCTTGTACTCCGTTGATGAACCGACTAAGACGATGGATCTTTTGCTGATTGTCGAGTGTCGAATTGCTTGGAAGCTAACTCAGTCTCCTCTTAGCAATATCTCTCGATGAGCTCTTGAATGTGATGCGTGTGTTCTCTTTTTTTGGCTAAGGCTCTTTTGGATCTATTTCCGAACCTCTCTTCTCCTGGGTGATTTTCTCTCCTTTTATAGGCTAAAAGAGAGAGTTAATGACCCCCTTAATTATGGATTAAGTGGCTATTAAAGTAGGAGATAATGGGGGAACGGTTATCTCCTGAAAATAGCTCTGAAACGGCTATTAGGCGAACTTCGTAGCCTCAGTGAAGTTCGCTGAAGACATGGGTGAGGGTCGCTACGGTTGCGGGCGAGGGTCGCTACAGATGTGGGTGCGCCTTCTTCAGAAATGGATGACTCGGTCCACTTGAGTGGATGTGGGCGGGGTTCATCAGTGAGCTTCGCCAGTGAGTTCGAATTTGACACAGAATTCAACTCTTGGCGAAGTTTGCTTTGGCCGTCGGCGACCTTCGATGTGGGCTTGACTTTGGGCCCGTTCGAAGTGTTTAGCCCATGGGCGTTCACTTTTCGGATCTAAACTGATCATCAGCCTAAGTGAAAATATATTTTGACCGTCTACAAGACCCCCTCCCCCAAAGTTTTCAAGATCCTGCATTCAAGCTTGTAATAGGGATTGAAATACTTTGGATAAGCAACCAGAGTAGTATCGTTGAACGTAGCTAGAGTTATAAGATTTCATCTTGCCTTTAGCCTACACGGGTACAGTTAGAAGAAGTCTAATGCTCATCTTGAGAAGGTCATGATGGACCCATCATCTCTCCTTTGCTAGTCGTGAGAGGGATGAAGCCTTGACTCGATGGCCTGTTGATCATGATTAACCAGTTCCATACTTGTGATAGGGATAAGAGTGACCCGTTTTGTACTTAAGTTGTCGGCATGGATCCAAATTAAAGGGTCACTATGTTAGCGATAACCTTCTTTTACCCGACCAAAGCTTGAGGATGCCAAAGTCAATGAACACCTGTATTTTATCCTTGAGGATGTAATAGTTCTACATCGGGTGTCCCAACATTTTATGATAGAAATAATAATTGGGATCATAAGTTTTCTCAACTTCTTAGTCGGACTTTAGGAAATGTCAATCGATTGCCCTTATTGAGCATGTGGAAGATGGCCATAGTATGCTCATCTTTGAAAGAGTAGTTCCACTGGGTATTCTTTCAAGGCTCTTTCTTCTGTTTGTCAGGTTTTCAACCTCAACAACAAATGTCTCCTTTGCCTTTGATTGGGATGACTGTTCTTACTTATTCTTATCCTCTTTGTGGTTAGAGAAAATTTGTTAAAGCATTCAGCAAATTTTTTGGCAATCTCAATCTGCTCCATCAAATCCTTCCATGAGTTCTCTTTAATGGTGCCCATGTTAGCCTCTATGCAGCTCAAAAAATTGTGTTGGCAAGTTTAGAGTAGCATCAGTAATTGCATGTCATGGCATCACAAACTCAAATTGTGAAACCTTTTAATCTAATCTCTAACTGAGTCATCACTTTGCTTCTCGGAGAGAAGCCTAACCATGGTTACATCAGACTGCTCTTTATGGAATTGAGATAGGAATTGAGACTCCAAGTCAGCCCAGGACTTGATTGATTCTTTGCGCAAGTTTTGAAACCAGTGAAAGGCTGCCCCCTTAAGGGTGCTAATGAAGAGCCTCACCTTGATGGCATTCTTTTCTATTACATTTCGTGTTTGCTGGTGAAAGTAGTAGATGTGTTGATTGGGAGAACCTTTGCCATTGAACGAGGGGACTAAATCTCATTCAATAGGATAGGGTCGGGTGATCCCAACCTTCTTCAGCTCCGTCCACTGTGTAAGAGCATTGAGCTAGTCCTGAAGGTCTTCAAGGAGCTTAGATTCATGCTTCACCTTTTGTGGGGCTGACATCTCAGACTCTGAGTGAGCTAAGTGGACGTCTTCTTGATGCGATGACTCCTTTTTAGGAGGGGCATCAATAACTACTCGCTTTCCTTTTGAGGAGCTTCGATGAGACTACTGAGAAGTGATCATGAGTTGTTAAAGCATCACTTACACTCAGGGTGCTCATCAGATGCTTTTCTCTAAGCCTCGATCTATTGAACAATATCATCCTGAACCTCCCTATCCACCATATCTGTGACCCGCCCCCACTCTTGACTTGAGCTAGGGGTTGCATTTGATGCTATGGCAGAATTAGCATCGTTAGCAAAAGGTTGGTGCACTTGTGAGGAGACTCGCGGAGCGTGCATCCTCATGAGAGAAAAATCAAAGGGGATTGCTACCCCTTGCCTCGACCATGTGTGGCAATATACACCATCGATCACTGGGAGTATGTTTCCAATACCAGGGGAATATCTTTGATCAGAAGGACTATCCTCCTCTTCATCATCTTCTTCCCTAGTTATACTAGTCATGTTGACTGTAAAATCTTGGGGATTGCTTCTGTTTCTTCAAGAGCATCATCGTCTTTTATTCCTAGCCTCTTAAGGCTCTAGAACTAAGCTAAGATGGTTGAACACCGTGGATTTGCATTGGTAATTTGTATGAACCGCCATAAAAATTTCTTTTAGGGTCGCACAATGCTAATATTGATGTGCCTTTTAGAAACTCCTAAGATCGGATGGAGTCTCGGTTTCTTTGAGATGGCGGTTGTTCTTCTTGAGACCAATTCGCCTCCTTGGACTTCGATAAGTGAACACCTTTGTTTGGTTCTTTTGTATTGTAATGATCACGATTATAATGAAAGAATTACAATGAAATGAAGGAAATTTTATTTTTTTAAGGATTCTTGTCGTGCGGTTGGAGCATGAATCTTGTACTCCGTTGATAAATAGGCGATGGATCTTTTCTTGATTGTCAGTGTCGTTGCTGGAAGCTAACTTCAGTCTCCTCTTAGCAATATCTCGATGAGCTCTTGAATGTGATGCATGTGTTCTCTTTTTTTGGCTAAGGCTCTTTTGGATCTATTTCCGAACCTCTCTTCTCCTGGGTGATTTTCTCTCCTTTTATAGGCTAAAAGAGAGAGTTAATGGCCCCCTTAATTATGAATTAAGTGGCTATTAAAGTAGGAGATAATGGGGGAACGGTTATCTCCTGAAAATAGCTCTGAAACAGCTATTAGGCGAACTTCGTAGCCACGGTGAAGTTCGCTGAAGACATGGGTGAGGGTCGCTACGGTTGCGGGCGAGGGTCGCTACCGATGTGGGCGCACCTTCTTCAGAAATGGATGACTCGGTCCACTTGAGTGGATGTGGGCGGGGTTCATCAGTGAGCTTCGCCAGTGAGTTCAAATTTGACACAGAATTCAACTCTTGGTGAAGTTTGCTTTGGTCGTCGGCGACCTTCGATGTGGGCTTGACTTTGGGCCCGTTCGAAGAGTTTTAGCCCATGGGCGTTCACTTTTCGGATCTAAGCTGATTATCGGCCTAAGTGAAAATACATTTTGACCTTCTACAAGACCACCCCTAAAGTTTTCAAGATCCTGCATTCAAGCTTGTAACAGGGATTAAAATACTTTGGGTAAGCAGACAGTATGCTTGTTGAGCGTAGCTAGAGTTATCTTGATTGGGTAAAATTTGTCTTCATTAGCCTACTTGGTTGCAGAGGTGTACTATTAAACATAGCTTCCTTGGTTATAGACTTATATCGAAGGTTCGATGATGCTTGCGCTTGTCCAAATCCATGTTTGGAACGAAATTCGCCTTCTTCCTTGTTGAGGCAATATTGGAGAAATCAGCGAAGTTCAGCTAATCTTGAGTGTGAGCGAAGGTTGCTCAACTTTGTGTTGCTCGAGCGAAGTTCGTTGACTAGCGACATTCGGTGGTTGGAGAAGCTCAACTTGTTTTGAGCTGTGGTGGCGAAGTTCATTGTCTGGCGATGTTTGCTACTTGGCGAAGTTTGTTGGGATTCACCTTTAGATTTGTGCCATAATTCATGGCTGAGATCTCTTAATTAAAGATCCCATGAGATCTGCTACGGATTTGACTGAGTTTTAGGATAAGACTTGGCCTCTTTATCTGGTCCAATCAAATCTCATATGATGTGATTTCCTCGGGATTTAGGATTTAAAATAGGCTATAAATAGTAGCCAACCTCATCCATTCTCACCGCCTCATCTTCTTCTTCTTCTTCTTTTTCTTCTCCATGGTTGCGCTAATGTCGCATAGGTTGGAGATGCTCCTCGACAGAGGAGCTGAAATCAAAAGACTCTAATAGGAGTTAGCCCAAGTTCAGGGCAATCAAGCGGATGAACTCCGCATACTCCGTCGCTTGGCGGAGTTGCTGTTGGCCGAGAAGGAGATGCTCGAGGGGATCATCCAAAATCAGTCAATGGCTTGGCGCGAACTGGATCGCGATAAAGATGCGTGGAGCCTCGAGTGTCGCGCTCTTTGTAAGGCCGTTCGGCGACTGAAATGGTGCTTGAAGAAAGGCCCTTGGGTCTCCACGAGCGAAGACTCTGATAGTAACTAGGTGTCATGAAAGTGAACCTAGATCGTAATTAGACGTTGTGTGGCTGACTCAAGCCTGACGTTAAGTTTTGATTGTAGGAAGTGCTTCTTCCTCTTGACATGGCTCAATCCTGTGCAAGAGGGGTACTTGTTGTTGTTGATATGGCTCAATTTGCGACAGCGGGCTTCCTACTCAAACTCTTTCTCCTCCCACGGCATAGGGTCAGGGAATGGGTTAGTGGAAGCTATTTTTCTTTGTGGGAAATACTTGATTTCCGGTCTGTGAGCCAAGGGTGCCGCGAGTTATAGCTTAGTGCGGCTCGTATATGCTCCTCGCCGTCACACTACCCATATCTTAGAAATATAGGGCGGTAGCAAATAGCAGAGACATCCATCATCCTTGTAATTAGATAGTTTGGGTGTGCCTTGTAATAGAGTCTTCGATCAATAAAATGAACCTTTCTTCACCAAATTGTCCATCTTCTCACTGCAGGATTGATCTCAACACACTTTGCTTCAGAGTGGGTTTGAACTCGATGGACTCATTGCTTTTAAAGCGCAGGCTTGAGCTTCCTTATGCTGGTGAAAGTCGCTTTGAGTCCGCCAGATGAAGTCCAAACAAATTGAGTTGTAGCTTTCTCAAATTGGGCACTTAGTGAATTTTGCCAAGTCATTTTATGTTCACTATGTAGGATCTCAAACAAATTGAGTTATAATTTTCCCAATTTGGAGACTTAGTGAAATCTATTATAACACTCGCGAGGTTCGCCTTTGTGCCCTCGTTGAGTTGCAGGTTCACTCACTTGAGGAACATCTTTTCAAGCTCGATAAGTCGGCTAAAGGGTTCAGCCTAAGAATATAAAATTCAGTGTTCGCAAATGTGGCAAAACTCATTCAAGTGAGATTTCGCAAGTTCGAGGCTCAAATCTCTAGCTTAAGTTTGAGGCGCAGATCTTGGCGGATCCGTAGTGAGATCTTTAGCTGATCCGCTTGGCAAGATACTTCTGAAGTTTGGGGTTTTTAGCCTATAAATAGATTGTTTTGCCTCCTTCTCCATTTTGATTTCAAAAGCTCTTCACTTTCTTCAAACCTTAGTTTTTTCTCGAAAATCTCAAAAACTTTCTCCAATGGCTCCTCATCGTGCAATTTCCAGAGGGAGAGGCTCTGTACGAGGAAGTCGTCGGCCAAGAGCTGATGAGACACCGGCGTAGTTGGAGCTGGTGTTGGGAAATAAATGATTATCTCCTAAAGTTGTAAGTATACAACTTACCAAGTTATAGTATAAAAAGTTATCGATTCAACAAGGAAGGTAAAAATATGAGTTTTGGTCAATATTGGTTCTTATATTGTGTGTGACAAATTAGGAGTGATAAATAATGTGAATGTGGACGTGGAGAGATTAGAAGAGTGAATGATTATGTGCAAAAAGAGGAGAAAATGAAGTTGAGAATGTGGTTGTGGTTATATGTACATAATAACAAAACTAGGTTTGAGATTATATGCACATGGAGGAATATGAGATTGAGAGAGAAGTAAAATCAATGAAATCAAGAATCAAGAATAAAAAATAACAAATAAATGAAAAGCAAGAAAGTAAAAGATGAAGGGTTGATTTAAGATAGGGGAGTCTTAAGTGGATTCACTTAGCTAATCTCAATCTCACAAGAGTGAGTAGGATATGAAGCTAGTTTCAACAATCTCTAGAGATCCCCAATTATGATCTCCATGAATAAAAGAAAAGAGAAAACAAAGCGACAAATAAAGAAGGTAAAATATGGAGGATGATTAAAGATGGTGAAATCTAGAGTAGATCCACTTAGCAAATCTCAATCTCACAAGAATGAGTTGGATATAATACTAGTTTCAATTGGCGCTTCTGGTTTTGCGGGCGGGTTATCTGAATGTAGGTCTTCTTCGAAATGGATGACTTCAGTCCACTTGAGTGGATGTGGAGTTCATCCAGTGAGCTTGATGAGTTGAATCGACCACGAGAATTCAACTCTTGGCGGAAGTTTTCTTTAGTCGGCGACCGCCGATGTGGGCTTGACTTTGGGCCCGTTCGAAGAGTTTAGCCCATGGGCGTTCACTTTTCGGATCTAAACTGATCATCAGCCTAAGTGAAAATATATTTTGACCGTCTACAAGACCCCCTCCCCCAAAGTTTTCAAGATCCTGCATTCAAGCTTGTAATAGGGATTGAAATACTTTGGATAAGCAACCAGAGTAGTACTGTTGAACGTAGCTAGAGTTATCTTGATTGGGTAAAAATTTATCTTCATTCGCCTACTTGGTTGCCAGAGGTGTACTATTAAACATAGCTTCCTTGGTTATAGACTCATATCGAAGGTTCGATGATGCTTGCGCTTGTCCAAATCCATGTTTGGAATGAAATTCGCCTTCTTCGTTGTTGAGGCGATATTGGGGAAATCAGCGAAGTTTAGCTAATCTTGGGTGTGAGCGAAGGTTGCTCAATTTTGTGTTGCTCGAGGGAAGTTCGTTGACTAGCGACGTTCGGTGGTTGGCGAAGCTCAACTTGTTTTGAGCTGTGGTGGCGAAGTTCATTGTCTGGCGATGTTTGCTGCTTGGCGAAGTTTGTTGGGATTCGCCTTTAGATTTGTGCCATAATTCATGGCTGAGATCTCTTAATTGAAGATCCCACGAGATCTGCTACGGATTTGACTGAGTTTTAGGATAAGACTTGGCCTCTTTATCCGGTCCAATCGAATCTCGAAAGATGTGATTTCCTTGGGATTTAGGATTTAAAATAGGCTATAAATAGTAGCCAACCTCATCCATTCTCACCGCCTCTTCTTCTTCTTCTTCTTCTTCTTCTTTTTCTTCTCCATCGTTGCGCCAACGTTGCATAGGTTAGAGATGCTCCTCGACAAAGGAGCTGAAATCAAAAGACTCCAACAGGAGTTAGCCCAAGTTCAGGGCAATCAAGCGGATGAACTCCGCATACTCCGTCGCTTGGCGGAGTTGCTGTTGACCGAGAAGGAGATGCTCGAGGGGATCATCCAAAATCAGTCAATGGCTTGGTGCGAACTGGATCGCGATAAAGATGCGTGGAGCCTCGAGTGACGCGCTCTTTGTAAGGTCGTTCGGCAACTGAAATGGCGCTTGAAGAAAGGCCCTTGGGTCTCCACGAGCGAAGACTCTGATAGTAACTAGGTGTCACGAAAGTGAACCTAGATCATAATTAGACGTTGTGTGGCTGACTCAAGCCTGACGTCAAGTTTTGATTGTAGGAAGTGCTTCTTCCTCTTGACATGGCTCAATCCTGTGCAAGAGGGTACTTGTTGTTGTTGATATGGCTCAATTTGCAGCAATGGGAGCGCTTCCTACTCAACAGCTCTTTCTCCTCCCCTGGCATAGGGTCCGGGAATGGGTTAGTGGAAGCTATTTTTTCTGCGTGGGAAATACTTGATTTCCGGTCCTGTGAGGCCAAGGGTGCATGAGTTATAGCTTGGTGCAGCTCGTGTATGCTCCTCCGCCGTCACACTACCCATATCTTAGAAATATAGGGCAGTAACAAATAGCAACAGATGTCCATCATCCTTGTAATTGGATAGTTTGGGTGTCGCCTTGTAATAGAGTCTTCGATCAATAAAAATGAACCTTTCTTCACGCTGAAATTGTCCATCTTCTGTTGTGATTGATCAACCGCATTTTGCTTTTGTAGTGGGAACTCTGCATGGACTCATTGCTTTTTAAAGCGAGGCTTGAGCTTCCTTGCGTTGGTGAAAGTCAATTTTGGAGTCCGCCAGATGAAGTCCAAACAAATTGAGTTGTAGCTTTCTCAAATTGGGCACTTAGTGAATTTTTGCCAAGTCATTTTGGCGATGTTCACTATGTAGGATCTCAAACAAATTGAGTTATAATTTTCCCAATTTGGAGACTTAGTGAAATCTATTATAACACTCTGGCGAGGTTCGCCTTTGTGCCCTGTTGAGTTGGGCGAGGTTCACTCACTTGAGGAACAGTCTTCTTGGGCGAAGCTCGATAAGTCGGCTTAGGCGAAGTTCAGCCTAAGAATATAAAATTCAGGTTCGCAGCTGTGGCAAAAGTCATTCGAAGTGAGATTTCTGGCAAAGTTCGAGGCTCAAATCTCTAGCGAAGTTTGAGGCGAGATCTTTGGCGGATCTGGTAGTGAGATCTTTAGCGGATCTGGCTTGGCAAGATACTCGGTGAAGTTTGGGGGTTTTTTTAGCCTATAAATAGATTGTTTTGCCTCCTTCTTCTCCATTTTGATTTCAAAAGCTCTTCACTTTCTTCAAACCTTAGTTTTTTCTTGAAAATCTCAAAAACTTTCTTCAATGGCTCCTCGTCGTGCAATTTCGGAGGAGGCTGCATGCGAGGAAGTCGTCGGCCAAGAGCTGATGAGACAAGCGTAGTTGGGTGATGTTGGGAAATAAATGATTACCTCCTAAAGTTGCAAGTATACAACTTACCAAGTTATAGTATAAAAGTTATCGATCCAACAAGAAAGGTGAAAGTATGAGTTTTGGTCAATATTGGTTCTTATGTTGTGTGTGACAAATTAGGAGTGATAAATAATGTGAATGTGGACATGGAGAGATTAGAAGAGTGAATGCGATTATGTGCAAAAGAGGAGAAAATGAAGTTGAGAATGTGGTTGTGGTTATATGTACATAATAACAAAACTAGGTTTGAGATTATATGCACATGGAGGAATATGAGATTGAGAGAGAAGTAAAATCAATGAAATCAAGAATCAAGAATAAAAAATAACAAATAAATGAAAAGCAAGAAAGTAAAAGATGAAGGGTTGATTTAAGATAGGGAGTCTTAAGTGGATTCACTTAGCTAATCTCAATCTCACAAGAGTGAGTAGGATATGAAGCTAGTTTCAAACAATCTCTAGAGATCCCCAATTATGATCTCCATGAATAAAAGAAAAGAGAAAACAAAGCGACAAATAAAGAAGGTAAAATATGGAGGATGATTAAAGATGGTGAAATCTAGAGTAGATCCACTTAGCAAATCTCAATCTCACAAGAATGAGTTGGATATAATACTAGTTTCAAACAATCTCTAGGGATCAAATAATAGCTCCACATTTAGAAAAGGAGTGATTCCCAAGAGATCTTAAGCCTCAAAGTGAATTAAATAAAAGAAAAGAGAAATCAAAATTAATTACAAGAATTAAAGAGCAAGAATTAAAGACATTGTATGAAAGTAAATTGCATGAAATTAAATTACATGAAAGTAAATCTATTCTACAAAGCAATAAAATAACAAGAAAGGAAAAGAAATAAATGGCAAACCCTCATTTTATCTCTTCATCTTCATCCTCTTTTGGTCCTTGAACAAAGTGAAGAAACAAATATGAAGGGGTGAAAAATTCTTTTATTAATTGTAACTAAAAGTTATAAATTTGGAAGGTCTTCTCAATTAAGAGTAACCCTCCTCTCCAAAAGGAGTTACAAATTATTTCACCATCTCAAGCCCTCACTCTACCCCTCTATTTGTAGATAATAAGAATCTCTCACAACCTTTGGATTTGTCTTGGCCCCCAAGTAACCCTCACAACCATAGGATTTGGCTTAGGCCCTAAGCAACCCTCATAATCATAAGATCTCTCAAAATAATCTAGATCATTGATTTAATACTAGAGAGATGGGCTTTGTGGGCTTTATTTTTTTTGTGTTTAATTTATTTTAAACTCTTGGGCTTCTCTTGAATGCTCTTGAGCTTCTTAGAATTTAACTTGGCCTTCAAATTATTGAATATATATCACTTAAATTTAGATTTCTATCATAACCCACTGTTACTGATTAAATTTTAAGAATCTAGTAATTTGGATGGCTCCATCTCGTCGAGATAGGTGATTTTTATATATAATATGTTGAATTCTGCTTTCCGGATTGGGAGATATCGCCTTTCTTTGCGGTTGACCATCCTGAGCACGAATTTAACTTTATTTTTTTTTCATATTTGATTTGATTCTCAATTGCAAGCCAAGTTATTAATAATTCTTACTAAGAAAGTAATGAGTATTGAGATTTTGCTTCTAAACTTAGTCGTGGGCTTTGGATTTAGGCATTCTGGGTTTTATTAGAGATCTTTTGTGCTTGAAATAATCTTCATTTGGGATCTTATTCAATAATTCTATATTACCTACAAATTAAGATGAAAATTATTATTAGAAGATATATTTATTCAAATAAAATAGATAATGAGGGTATAAAAGTGCAATAAAATGTGATGATCAGCTGGCTATGGGTAAGTGTCAAAACCTATTAGATGGCGATCTTTGGATCAGCCTTAATCATAGCCCATTGGGCTCTGAATGATGCCTCGCGGTGTCTAAAAACTTGATCTGCTATCACAGGCGATATCTTTACGACCACCTGTGGTCTTCTCCGATGAGTTTTATCGTTAAGCGGAGTTAAATGGCTCTTAATGGCGTGGCGAGCTTCATTCTTGGTTTCGTTAGCCCTTTGGACTTCTACAGCAGACTTCGTTTAGGCAGAGTTCGTTGCTTTATTTTGGGTGAACTTCGCTGGAGTGAGGTCCGCTGATTTGAGTGACCTTCACTTGAGCGAGATTCGCCTGACTTAGTTGGATGAATTTTGCCAACTTAAGTATATAGGTGAAGTTCGTAATTTTTGTGGAACTTCGCTTCATCTTATCAGCGTTTAGTTGATAAAGATGGTCTTGGCTTGTGAGCGAGGTTCGCCTCTGCTCTTGATTGACAGTTTGAATTTGATCTCCGCCTGCTAACTCGTTTGTCATTTTTTTGTGTAGTTGCTTACTCGAGCGGCCCCGTAGACCGTCTCAACCATTTTGGGCATGATGGGACTCACGACCCCGAAGTGACATACGTTTTTGATGGGAACGTCCCTTTATTCCTTGAAGGTAGTAGCCAGGAGGGGACTGACGCCATCCGTGCAGGTAGCACTAGAACTTTGTGGGAGATAATCACTGACGCCAAGTTCTCAGTCTCTAATGAGGACGTATCGGTGAAGCCACAATTCCTTTTCGGAGACAGTGTTCCCGGTGGTAACACTCTCTTCGACTGGGGAGAGGAGTATTGGTATTACGCTCAGGGAGATCGTCGATTTGATTTGCCGGTGATAGAACATCAGGTCTCCTTCATGTATTTGCAACGTCTTGTTGTGCCTCGTTTCATGCGCTACAATCTCACAATTAGGGAGGATAGCATCAAAATAGGCTCTCTGAAGCATGGGGGTGGCTTTCATCGTGAGGTGCTCTATGGAATCATCATCATCGGGTTGCGTCCAGGTTTCGTAAGTTAAGATGCACCGGTTAATGAGGTTGTTGTCATTTTGAACACTTTCAGGAACGAGCTTACCAAGAATGACGCTCAGTATCCCGAGGCAGATGCCGAATTTCCTGGTTGGATAAAGTCGACGGATACCCAATGGTGGACTCGTTTGGTCGACTTCGCTCTTGTCACCTTTGCGGATAGGTTACATGAGATGGGGCTCTTTGCTGCAATGAGAGCTTCTAAGTATGCAGCGACGAGATCTGCGCGCCTATCATATCTGCATCCTAGAAATGTATAATTGTGATAGTAACACCTTTTTTACTCCAGCGGGAGAAATTGGGATTGCTCTCCACAAGATGTTCGAGGTGTCTCGTTTGCCAATGGGAAATCGCCCGTATGAGGAAATCTTTCCTACCAATGAGGAGTTGAGTGCTCCCAATCATGTTCCTCAGGTTACTGAGGTCTTTCGAGAGTTGGTGTGCCATTTCCTCATTTGCCAAAGGATTCCAGGAAACGCTGGGCATGATCTCACTATGCCTCGTGTTCCTTGGGTAGAATATTTATTTCCCCAAGTTAGCAAGAAGAAGGGGGACGTATTACACACCGGTTGCAGATGAAAAAGTTGAGACCCGCATCTTCAATGATGATCTCCATGAACAAAAGAAAAGAAAAATAAAGCGACAAATAAAGAAGGTAAAATATGGAGGATGATTAAAGATGGTGAAATCTAGAGTAGATCAACTTAGCAAATCTCAATCTCACAAGAATGAGTTGGATATAATACTAGTTTTAAACAATCTCTAGGGATCAAATAATAGCTCCATATTTAGAAAAGGAGTGATTCCCAAGAGATCTTAAGCCTCAAGGCGAATTAAAAGAAAAGAAAAGAAATCAAAATTAATTACAATAATTAAAGAGCAAGAATTAAAGACATTGCATGAAAATAAATTGCATGAAATTAAATTACATGAAAGTAAATCTATTCTACAAAGCAATAAAATAACAAGAAAGGAAAAGAAATAAATGGCAAACCCTCATTTTTATCTCTTCATCTTCATCCTCTTTTTGGTCCTTGAACAAAGTGAAGAAATAAATATGAAGGGGTGAAAAATTCTTTTATTAATTGCAACTAAAAGTTATAAATTTGGAAGGTCTTCTCAATTAAGAGTAACCCTCCTCTCCAAAAGGAGTTATAAATTATTTCATAATCTCAAGCCCTCACTCTACCCCTCTATTTATAGATAATAAGAATCTCTCACAACCTTTGGAATTGTCTTGGCCCCCAAGTAACCCTCACAACCATAGGATTTGGCTTAGGCCACAAGCAACCCTCCTAATCATAAGATCTCTCACAATAATTTAGATTATTGATTTAATACTAGAGAGATGGGCTTTGTGGGCTTTATTTCTTTTGTGTTTAATTCATTTAAAACTCTTGGGCTTCTCTTGAATGCTCTTGGGTTTCTTAGAAATTAACTTGGCCTTCAAATCATTGAATATATATCACTTAAATTCAGATTTCTATCATAACCCACTGTTGCTGATTAAATTTTGAGAATCTAGTAATTTGGATGGCTCCATCTCGTCGAGATAGGTGATTTTTATATATAATATATTGAATTCTACTATCCGGATTGAGAGATATCGCCTTTTCTTTGCGGTTGACCATTTAGAGCACGAATTTAACTTTATTTTTTTCATATTTGATTTGATTCTCAATTACAAGCCAAGTTATTAATAATTCTGACCAAGAAAGTAATGAGTATTGAGATTTTGCTTCTAAACTTAATCGTGGGCTTTAGATTTAGGCATTCTGGGCTTTATTAGAGATCTTTTGTGCTTGAAATAATCTTCATTTGGGCTCTTATTCAATAATTCTATATTACCTACAAATTAAGATGAAAATTATTATTAGAAGATATATTTATACAAATAAAATAGATAATGAGGGTATAAAAGTGCAATAAAATATGATAACCAGCTGGCTATAGGTAAGTGTCAAAACCCATTAGATGGCGATCTTTGGATCAGCCTTAATCACAGCCCATTGGGCTCTGAATGATGCCTCGCGGTGTCTAAAAACTTGATCTACTATCACAGGTGAGATCTTTACGACCACCTGTGGTCTTCTCCGATGAGTTTTTGTCGTTCGCGACGGAGTTCTGTTAGTGGCCATTAATGGCGCTTGCTGTGGCGAGTTTCATTCTTCAGGCAGAGCTCGTTAGCCCTTTGGACTTCTACAGCAGACTTCGTTTAGGCAGAGTTCGTCGCTTTATTTTGGGTGAACTTCGTTGGAGTGAGGTCCGCTGATTTGAGTGACCTTCACTTGAGCGAGATTCGCCTGACATAGTTGGATGAATTTCGCCAACTTAAGTATATAGGTGAAGTTCGTAATTTTTGTGGAACTTCGCTTCATCTTATCAGCGCTTAGTTGATAAAGATGGTCTTGGCTTGTGAGGGAGGTTCGCCTCTGCTCTTGATTGACAGTTTGAATTTGATCTCCGCCTGCTAACTCGTTTGTCATTTTTTTTGTGTAGTTGCTTCCTCGAGAGACCCCGTAGACCGTCTCAACCATTTTGGGCATGATGGCACTCACGACCCCGAAGTGACATACGTTTTTGATGGGAACGTCCCTTTATTCCTTCAAGGTAGTAGCCAGGAGGGGATTGACACCATCCGTGCAGGTAGCACTAAAACTTTGAGGGAGATAATCACTGGCGCCAAGTTCTCGGTCTCTAATGAGGGCCATTATTACACACCACTAACTCGGACGTGTGCGGGTTCCGTGCTGGCAACAAATTTGAAAGCTTTCATCACTAGACAAAGGAGCCAATATCTGAGTTGGCGTTGCTTGCGGGTTTCTTCTCAATTTGGTTGAAGGGTTGCGTCGTGCCTTCTCGGCCAAAGGATCGCATCTCGATCAAGGTGCTACATCCTACTGTGTTGCTGGCCTATGGGTATAGCTTGGCCCTTTTGCCCGCAATGGTGAGCTGTATCCATCATGGTCTGAGGGAGCTGGCCACTGAGCATTTGAATGCCTGAGAAACCAAGTGCCCAATCTTCGGGTGGAGCTGCCATATATGTATTTGGTGATATGGTTCACCCAACACTGCCCCCAGTTGATGTCAATTGCTATGCCTGGTGGAACGAATGTTACTTTGCCCCAGAGGTTTGAGCGTTCCAAATGGTTGGTCAAGTATCTTGCCGAGGTCCGTAGAGTTCTCCAGAACAAGAACCATTATCGTCTTTACTGTTGTTTCCCTTCGATTGACGGCGTCAATCCCGGGGATGAGTTTGAAGACGGTATGAGCAGTGAGCGCTTCACTTATTTACCTAGCGGGTGTTTCAACTGGTTTGTGAACATTCGACCAGGTCACCTTGTCGCCAGGTTGAACAGAACAGAGTGCTATATCGAGCCATACTTGCCATGCCGGTTTGCTCGCCAATTTGACTACGACCAGTTGTACATTGGGAAACCAAATCCTGAATTGGTATGTTCAGGGAGCGTAGTGGATGGAGCCCATGCTTGGTATCACTTTGTCGCTGGAGCCACTGGAGCTAAGTTTTCGCTTCCTCAACACACACCTAACTGCCATATGACGTTAGGGTTTTGTAAGTGGTATAGCAAGGTGATCATTCCTCACCCCAGATTCTATGTCAACAAATCTGGCTTGTTTTGAATTTCCCGGCGGTATAAGGAATTTTCCCAGAAGGGTAAGAAGAGTAGGGCTCCCGGAATCCGTGACTTCTTGGCAGAGGATATGCCGGATGAAGATTTGAGAGTACCTGCTGAACAAACTACATCTCATGGGCAGGCTAACGAGCCACCTACGCCTCCAAGATAGGTTGGTATCAATATTTGAGAACCGACTGAACCTGTTGTTCGTCAAGAAGTGTCCGATAGAGGATGGGGAAAAGGAAAGAGGCCCTTGCATGCTCCTCCTTCTCCGCCACCTTCAAAAAAGCAATGTTCGGCATCTTCTTGTAGACGTGTAAAATTGCCTATAAGTCCCCGAACGTAACTCGTGATAGTGAGTTGATGATTGACGGACCGTCAATGATGAGTGAACAAAGTGCAATAAGCACATCGGCGAAGCATACGAGTCAATGGGAATGGCAAAATAACGAAGAAACGACTCAACCATGAGCTGCAGGATACCCATAAAAGACTTAGCACCACATATGCCTCGCTCTCACCATGGGTGACTTGCCTATGGGAGGTTGTAGATATCCTCTCCAGATTTCTAACGCATCTTGGATCAACTCATTCCGAGAACGGACGAGAGAGTTAGAGCCGAAACAACCGAGAGGGTCCAGACTGTTTCACACCTGCAAGACACCAATGATGTCTCACACATTTCGGCCATGATAAGTTTCGAATATTAGGAAGCTCAAAACATAACAGTTGTACTTCTCTTCACCATATTTCTAACACATCTTGAATCACCTCATTCAGAGATCATACGAGGGAGTTATCACCAAAATGGTGCAGAGTATCTCGGCAGTGGCTGAGACACAAAAAGTGTCTCGGCCATGGTCAAGACACCAAATGTCTTGCAGATTTTGGCTATGAGAAGATTTGAATCTGAAGAATCTCAAAACATAAAAGTTATATCTCTCTTCATCCTATTTCTAATTCATCTTGAATCACCTCATTCAGAGATCGAACAAGGAAGTTATCATCAAAATAGTCCAGAGTGTCGCGGAAGTAGCCGAGACACAAAAAAGTGTCTCGGCCATGGCCGAGACACCAAATGTCTCGCGGATGTGAATCTGAAGAAACTCAAAAAATAAAAGTTGTATATCTCCTCATCAGCTTTCCAAATTATCTTGAATCATCTCATTCTGAGATTGGACAAGAGAGTTATGATCAAAACAATCAAGATAGTTGAAGTCTGCCGGCCAAGGCGAGACACCTCAAAGTGTCTCGCAAGGCGAGACACCTTGAGTGTCTCGGCCAAAACCGAACACCTAGGTGTCTAGGAGGGCTTTTGGGCCCGGTTTTGACCATATCCGCTTTGTAAAGCTATAAATAGGAGGGAGGGGCTCATTTGTTGAGGGCTGAAATTTTGGAGAAGCTCTGCCAAATTGCCTTCTCACCTTAGATCCAAACTAGGGGCGGCGACCGATCTTCTTCGACACGGATCGGATCTCGGCGAACTCTTAAGGGCTATTATCATCCTTTGTGAGATAATCCCGGGCTATTATCCTCCTTCGTGAGATAATCCCTCGAAAAGGTTCGAGATCGGATCTCAGATCTACACGTGATTCCTCGAGATTAAACTTCGTTTTGATCTCGAGAAGAGCTTTGATTTCGCTTGGTCGATTTCATTCACTTCGGGCTGTTATTTCCTTTGTGAAATAACTCCCGTTCTGATATAAATCTCTATTTTGGATCCGCGATTACGGTCCACGGACGGAATAAAGTCCGAAGACGCGAGCAAAGACACCCGCAGCGAGGACGATAAACGGATCCAGCGTTTGTTTTGGTGAAAGAAAGTTGTAATCTTTTTTTGATTTTTCATTGTAAAGCCTTATAAAAAGGCGAGTTATTTTTGAATTCGTTTGTAATCCCATTAAGGTTTAACGAATTCATCGGCAATGACAATCATCCCGACTTTCACCGCGAACACTTCTGGGCCTACCGCTGGGATGAGAGTCTCTTCTGTAGTTAGAGAAGAACTTCCTGCAATCCCTGTTCAAGAGCCTAAGGTTGGCTCTTTAGGTAATTTCTCTTTTTTATATGCTGGCTTTCTTTGAAGTGCCTTTAGCTGATGTACTTCATGTGTGCAGAGAAAGAACCTATTCCTCTGGATGATGATGAGGAACGAGCAAGCTCTGGGCACGATGACACCAATATCTACTTAATCGAGCCTGATGACAGAGCTGATATTGGCGACATTGGTGGTTACGCGCCAGGTACTTTTCGTCAATCTTGCACTATGGCTTCGTTTTGATGGTTGACGTTTTGTTTGCATGACAGATGATGAATTGGACTTCGGGGCCATGAGTGGAGCTACGTCCTTCCCTATGAGTGGTCATTTTGAATCCATGACTATCTTCGAAGGTGTCTTTGGTGTCTTGCGACCTATGTCCGCTGTTGAGACAACCGAGGTTCCTAGGTCGGCACCAGTCTCATCAATGCGGTGAAAGCTGATCGTTCATGGATCCTCTGAAGATGATGATGACCCTTCGGTTTCTCCCATGCCTGTGAAGATTGGAAGGGCTATGCTGCCAAGTTCTAAATCTTGCCCGGGTGAAGGTTCGAGCATGCCTGTAGTTGCTTCCGATGAGCCGGAGGTTTCTTCCATAGGTGTTGAAGCTATGCCCATGGATGTATCTACGACTATGGCTATGGTTGTGAGGGCTGCTGTCCCATCCACCATGATGACATCTACGGTATCGTCCACTGTGTCGGACCTCTTGGTCACACATGCGCCATTTCTAATGTTGGGCAACAAACGGGTGCAAGCCTTGCCGTTTATTTCTCCTTCTACCACAGATGCCAAAGTGGTCTCCACTGGAGCAGGTCCTTCTAGCCACATAGAGGTTCCTCGATTTCTTGATCTTGAAGACTTGGTCGAGATGGAGATAGAGATCTTGACGGAGAGTGTGAAAAATAGATTTGACATGCATGACATCATTTAGCATATGCTATCGCATCTACTATCATTATCAGCCAGTAGTAACCTAGACGACGAAGCCGGTCCTAAAGTTTGGGACCTGGTTGATGAACTGATCAAGAGAAAATCACCCAGGAGATGGTTCATGTGGAGTTCATTAACCAGGTCCCAAACTTGGGGACGATGCCGTTACAGCGATATCGTCGACATGAGAGCGCGGTAGCATATGCTAAATAATGTCATGCATGTCAAATCCATGCCGATTTCTTACATCAATCTCCGAAAGAATTACATCGTGGCTTCAAATGGCCATGAGGCGGTGGTCAGATGCAATTCTTTCGGAGGTTGATGTAAGAAATCAGCATGGATTTGACATGCATGACATCATTTAGCATATGCTACCGCATCTGCTATCATTGTCGGCCAGTAGTAACCTAGACGACGAAGTCGGTCCTAAAGTTTAGGACCTGGTTGATGAACTCCACATGCACCATCGTGGACTTCCTTTAATGCTTCTCGAGCTTCACTTGGTGATAAACATCGGAGCAAAATACCATCAAAAGATCGTCGGTACAAAGTCTGCATGGCAGAATCATAGAAAAAGCGTGGAGCTCTTCTTTGAATGGAGAGTGCATACTTCGGATTATCTAGTAGAATCCTATGTAAGACGTAGTCGATGATTGGGAACCGCCAATCATTGCCTTCGAAGTGAGTTGGCATGATGTGCACTTTGTTGGCTTCAAGAATATGCTCCAGGGAACATAATTGATGACTAGCCACCGTGATACGCCTAGTAGACTAGGGCGACAAGGCAAGTGTGGCTACAAGGGATGCCAGAGCATCTGCATGGGTATTCTTGAGGTGGGCTACATAGCTGATGTAGAAGCCTTCAAATTATTGAGCGAGCTTTATTGTCGCTCTATGGTAAGGTATGAGGTCTTCGTGGTGAACCTCGTATTCTCCTTTGATTTGATTCACGATCAGCTTGGAGTCACTATGAGCTTCAAGATATTTGACGCCCATGTCATGAGCGAGTTCTAAGAAAATTACAAGGGCGTTATATTCAGCTACATTGTTGGAACACAGCTCGGTCAATGAGTAAGCCCGAGGAAGAATATGTCCATGGGGGTCGATCAGCACTACCTCAACCCTTGCAACAATTGCTCCTTTGTGGTTGCGTCTTGATGCACCATCAAAGTAGAGTTGCCATATCTGATGATCCGAGATAGCGTTTAACTTGAAGACTTCATTCAGAATGTCTTCATAAAATTTGGAAGACTCTGGAATGGGGTGCTCTGCCAGAAAGTTGGCTATTGCTTGACCTTTGATAGCTTTCTGGGGCACGAACGTCATGTCGTACTGTGAGAGCAATATCGCCCATTTTGCTAACCTAGAATTTAATGATCCGGGTTTCATCATGAGTATCCGTAGAGGATTGACTCTTGAAATGATGTGGATAGATTGGCCGGTGAGGTAGTGCTTCATCTTCTGAATTGCGAAGACCAATGCTAAATATTCCTTCTCGACTGGATTATACCGATGCTCAGCGCCAATCATAGTCCGGCTGAGGTAGTAAATGGCTTGCTCGTGACCATTGTCATCCTTCTGAGCAAGGAGTGCTCCAAGAGAATGGTCCATTGCTTGGACATAGATCAAGAACGGTTTACCTGATACTGGTGCGGCTAGGACCGGGGGTTTCGTGAAATAATCTTTGATCTCATTGAAAGCTTCTTCGCAGGCATCATCCCAAACGAACGATACACCTTTCTTCATGAGTCTTTGGAAGGGTTGACATTTCCCAGACAAGTTGGCAATAAACCTTCGGATGTATGCTAATCATCCTTATAAGCCTCTGAGTTCTTTGAGATTTCTCAGAGGCGGCATCTCTTGGATGGTTTTCACTTTCTCAGGGTTGACATGTATTCCTTTGGATGTGACAATAAACCCTAAAAACTTGCTTGATGATACCCCCAAGAAGGATTTTGTTGGATTCATCTTGAGTTGGTGTTTTCGCATAATTTTGAACACTGTTCTCAAGTCATTGGCATGATCTTGCTTGTGACGACTTTTGATCGTGAGGTCATCAACATAGCAATCCACTATCTTGCGCAAATGTTCATGAAAGATTGTTTTCATGGCGCATTGATAAGTAGCTCCAAAGATTTTTCGCATCAAGGATATTATCGCATAAATGTATACTCCTAAGTGTCCCGGCAATGTGTGCTTTTGATCGCCTAGATACATTTTGATTTGTTGTATCCGTAAAATCCATCCATTCTTACATCAACCTTGAAAGAATTACATCATGGCTTCAAATGGCCATGAGGCGGTGGTCAGATGCAATTCTTTCGGAGGTTGATGTAAGAAATCAGCATGGATTTGACATGCATGACATCATTTAGCATATGCTACCGCATCGCTATCATTGTCGGCGATAGTAACCTAGGCGGCGAAGTCGATCCTAAAGTTTAGGACCTGGTTGATGAACTCCACATGCACCATCGTGGGCTTCCTTTAATACTTCTCGAGCTTCACTTGGTGATAAACATCGGAGCAAAATACCATCGAAAGATCATCGGTACAAAGTCTGCATGGCGAATCATAGAAAAGCGTGGAGCTCTTCTTTGAATGGAAGTGCATGCCGGATTATCTAGTAGAATCCTATGTAAGGCGTGAGTCGATGATTGGGAACCGCCAATCATTGCCTTCGAAGTGAGTTGGCATGATGTGCACTTTGATGGCTTCAAGAATATGCTCCAGGGAACATAATTGATGACTAGCCACCGTGATGCGCCTAGTAGACTGGGGCGACAAGGCAAGTGTGGCTACAAGGGATGCCAGAGCATCTGCATGGGTATTCTTGAGGCGGGCTACATAGCTGATGTAGAAGCCTTCAAATTATTGAGCGAGCTTTATTGTCGCTCTATGGTAAGGTATGAGGTCTTCGTGGTGAACCTCATATTCTCCTTTAATTTGATTCACGATCAGCTTGGAGTCACCATGAGCTTCAAGAAATTTGACGCCCATGTCATGAGCGAGTTGTAAGCTAATTACAAGGGCGTTATATTCAGCTACATTATTGAAACACGGCTCGGTCAATGAGTAAGCCCGAGGAAGAACATGTCCATGGGGGTCGATCAGCACTACCCCAACCCTTGCAATAATTGCTCCTTTGTGGTTGCGTCTTGATGCACCATCAAAGTAGGGTTGCCATATCTGATGATCCGAGATAGCGTTTAACTTGAAGACATCATTCAGAATGTCTTCATAAAGTTTGGAAGACTCTGGAATGGGGTGCTTTGCCAGAAAGTTGGCTATTGCTTGACCTTTGATAGCTTTCTGGGGCACGAACGTCATGTCGTACTGTGAGAGCAATATCGCCCATTTTGCTAACCTGGAATTTAATGATCCGGGTTTCATCATGAGTATCTGTAGAGGATTGACTCTTGAAATGATGTGGATAGATTGGCTGGTGAGGTAGTGCTGCATCTTCTGAATTGCGAAGACCAATGCTAAATATTCCTTCTCGACTGGATTATACCGATGCTCAGCGCCAATCATAGTCCAGCTGAGGTAGTAAATGGCTTGCTCGTGGCCATTGTCATCCTTCTGAGTAAGGAGTGCTCCAAGAGAATGGTCCATTGCTTGGACATAGATCAGGAATGGTTTACCTGATAATGGTGAGGCTAGGACCGAGGGTTTCGTGAGATAATCTTTGATCTCGTTGAAAGCTTCTTCGCAGGCGTCATCCCAAATGAACGATACACCTTTCTTCATGAGTCTTTAGAAGGGTTGACATTTCCCAGACAAGTTGGCAATAAACCTTCGGATGTAAGCTAATCATCCTTGTAAGCCTCTGAGTTCTTTGAGATTTCTCAGAGGCGGCATCTCTTGGATGGCTTTCACTTTCTCAGGGTTGACATGTATTCCTTTGGATGTGATAATAAACCCTAGGAACTTGCTTGATGATACCCCCAGGAATGATTTTGTTGGATTCATCTTGAGTTGGTGTTTTCGCATAATTTTGAACACTGTTCTCAAGTCATTGACATGATCTTGCTTGTGACGACTTTTGATCGTGAGGTCATCAACGTAGCAATCCACTGTCTTGCGCAAATGTTCACGGAAGATTGTGTTCATGGCGCATTGATAAGTAGCTCCAGCATTTTTCAGACCGAAGGATATTACTGTACAACAGAATACTCCTAAGGGTGTCCTGAAGGCTGTGTGCTTTTGATCGTCTAGATACATTTTGATTTGCTTGTATCCAGAAAATCCATCCATGAATGACACTCTCTCTAACCCACACGTGTTGTCAACCATAACATCCATGATAGGGAGAGGAAATTCGTCCTTTGGACAAGCGAGGTTGAGATCTCAGAAATCGATGCAGATTCGGATCTTACCACTTTTTCATCCCCACCACGATATTAGCTAACTAATCGGGGTATTTTTCTTCACGGATGAATCCACATTCAATGAGTTTGTGGATTTCCTTTTCAATTTGCTCCATCAACTTCGGGGCCGAGCGTCGTTCTTTGTTGCTTGGCGGTTTGGCCTAAGGTCGATATCAAGGCGATGCATAGCCACGTTGGGGTCTAAGCCCGACATGTCTTCATAGCTCCAAGTGAAGACATCAATGTATTCCTGAAGGAGAACTATGAGTTCTTCCTTTTCAGCGGATGATAAGTTTTCGCTAATGAAGATGGGTTTGGGATTGGTATCATCGCCTATGTTGATTGAGCCACTTTGTTTTCGGTGGGTGGCTCCCTGGCTTCAAAACGTGATTCCCATTACTTTTCAAGCTATTGTGCCCAAGCATCGTCTTCAGGATCTTTGAACACTTCGGATTCATCAAGATCCATGGTTAGATTGTATGAGACTATATTGGCCGTAAATAAGGCTCCAAGGCTGATGTCGAAATCCCAATTGGACGTGTCTGAAGAGCTGCTTAGAAAGTCATCAGATCGCTGGTCCTGATTGTGGTTCGGCTTTAGGCGAAATGTAACCGACTCCATGTTTGGTTCAATTGTAATAGTCGAAACCTAGCCTTCTGGTGTAAAGGGGGTCAAAGGGACTCGTAGTCCTCTATTGAAGTTCAACCCTTATTTTGCAGTGAGGCTATATTCCATCTTTTCCATAATTTATTGAGACTGCTAGCTGTATCGAGAGAATTTCGGTGTTGCCTTAGCTTCTTCAGTGGAGTTCGACAAGTGAGGTTGTGTCTCAACTTTTTCGAAGATGATCAGATCCAGTGTATTCCCTTTGGATAGAACCATGAAGGTAGCATTTTTTGAGTTGTCTAGCTGCTTGAGGGCGGAGTACGACTCGTTTATCGGCATATGTAATGCTGGTTCTAAAGCTAGCTTGGCCATCAGGATTTTGACTCTTGAGTTTTCAGACTCAGAGTCTAGAGAGTAGTCGTAAGCAAACTCTTCTTCATTAAAGATCCAATCACCCTGATTTTTGACAGATTGGTCAATACAGAGGTCTTCTAGGGTAATTACAAGTGGATCTATTTCCCAGATTGAATCATCAATGGGATCTAGCTCAATATCTGCTTCATTACCGCTATCCTCATCATTGGGAAGGACAATCTCAATTGTGTGATTTTCATCATACAAGAGAGAGTCGGTGAAGTAATTCTTCACCCCATTGAAAGGATACTTTTTAGCTTCCACTCTCTGTTGAACCCCCTGTTCATCAATGTATTTGAAACACTGATGAAGTGCTGAAGGGACAAGCTTGTTGGAGTGAATCTAAGGTCATCCGAGTAGAAGGTTGTAAGGTGTCTCAAAATCAATGACATAGCAAGTCACTTCCGTTCTCAAATTTTTGATCTGACATTTAAGTCGGTTTTTTCCCAGAGATCGGCTACTGCTGGAGTTGAAGTCAAGTATGGTTGCAGAAATCTTTGAGAGCTTGTGAAGGAGAATTCCCAGAAAGCTCAAGAGTCTTCGCGGAATTATGCTCAACGCGGAGCCTAGATCGATATGGATTCTTTCGATCCTTGATAACCCTATGTACCCGGTATAGTAGAGGGGTCGGTTGTGATGATGATATTTGAAAAGCATGTCCTCCAGAGTGAAGGTAATGTAAGGCATCTGCTATCGGCATTGATAGCATTGCTCAAGTCCTTCGTCTTGAGGAGGTTCGGTCAAGTGGTGAGCAGCTCACTTGTTGAGGAGCTTCTTTCAAAGCCTCTCTTGTATCCTTTAACAAATATGAGAGTTCATACAAAGTGATACGAGCTGGAATGTTGGTAAGTTGAGCCATGATGTCATATTTGAATGGGGCCTTAGGGTTATTTGGAGGATGCTGTATGGCCTTATCGAATCGAGTCTCTTTTTGCTTGGCCGGTTCGATGAGTGAAGTGACGTGCATAGATTCTCCTTCAATGATCGTGGAGATGGCATTGCACGTCTTTATCTTACGCTTGGACTTCTAAAGAATCCAGTCTTCATCTTGAAGAAGGTCGAGATGTACCCACAATATTTCCCCTCTCTTGTGGTGAGAACCAAGCTCCCCAACTGTGATTTTGGCGGTCATAATTTACCACCTCCATCCTTGCAGTGGGAATGGGAACAACACTATTTTAGGCTTGAATTTATGGCATGGAGCCAAACTGAAGTGTCACCATGTTGGCAGTGACCTTCTTCTGCTCAAGTTTGAGCTTGAGAATTCCTAATTCGACGAATGTCTGGATCTTATCCTTGAGGATGTAGCGGTTCTTCGTCGGATACCCTAACATCCTGTGATAGAGACAATAATTACGGTCGTTGGCCTTTCCGACTTCTTCAGGGTGTCGAGCTTTCGGGAGCTTCAGACGGTTCCCTTTGTTGAGGACATGGAAGATGGCGACTATATGCTCGTCTTTAAACTAGTAGTTGCACTAAAAATTCTTTCTTGGTTCCCTTTGTTGGTTGTTATTGGAACTCTAGACTCCAACTGCGAAAGTTTCTTTGGCTTTCTGTTGTGATGTCTGCCCTTGCTTGCCGTTATTGCCCTTAAAATTAGCGCGGGGCTCAAACTTGTTGAAATATTCTGACGACTTTTCGACTATCTCTGCTTGTTCCATCAGGTCCTTCCAAGTGTGGACAGCGACGGCACCCATGTGAGCTTCAATTTTTGCTAGAAAGTTATGCCGACAAGTTTGTAGCAGCATCGGTAGAGGCATATCTCGACATCACAATGTCAAGTTGCGGTACCTTTCGATGTACTCTCTGACCATTTCACTCCCGCTTTGTTTCTCAGATAGGAGCTTGGCCATGGTAACATTAGATTATTCCTCATGGAATTGCGAGAGGAACTTTGATTCCAAATCCGCCCAAGATCTGATTGAACCTTTGGACATATTCTGAAACCAATCAAAGGCTACCCCCTGAAGGGTGCCTATAAAAAGGCGTGCCTTAACGGCATCTCTACCCACTACATTCCTAGTTTGTTAATGGAGGTAGTAGATATCGGTTCGGGAGATCCTTGCCATCGAGCGCGTAAAGTAGGCGGCTTGAACTTCATAGGGTAGGGAACCATATCCCACTCGATGGGATAAGGTCGGATAATCCCACTTGGACGGTCTCAAGAGCCGCTTAGAAAGTCATCGACCGGTCCCGATTGTGGTTCGGCTTTTAGGCGAAATGTAACCGAATTGTTTGGTTCAATTGTAATAGTTAGAAACCTAGCCTTCGGTGTAAAGGGGTCAAAGGGACTCGTAGTCCTCTATTGAAGTTCAACCCTTGTTTTGCAGTGAGGCTATATCCCATCTTTGCCATAATTTATTGAAACCTTAGTGTGATCGAGAATTTCGTGTTGCCTTAGCTTCTTCATGGAGTTCGACAAGTGAGGTTGTGTCTCAACTTTTTCAAGATGATCGATCCGGTATTCCCTTTGGATAGAACCATGAAGGTAGCATTTTTTGAGTTGTCTAGCTGCTTGAGGGCGGAGTACGACTCGTTTATCGGCATATGTAATGCTGGTTCTAAAGCTAGCTTGGCCATCAGGATTTTGACTCTTGAGTTTTCAGACTCAGAGTCTAGAGAGTAGTCGTAAGCAAACTCTTCTTCATTAAAGATCCAATCGCCCTGATTTTCGACAGATTGGTCAATACAGAGGTCTTCTAGGGTAATTATAAGTAGATCTATTTCCCAGATTGAATCATCAATGGGATCTAGCTCAACATCTGCTTCATTACCGCTATCCTCATTATTGGGAAGGACAATCTCGATTGTGTGATTTTCATCATACAAGAGAGAGTCGGTGAAGTAATTCTCCACCCTATTGAAAGGATACTTTTTAGCTTCAACTCTCTGTTGAACCCCCTGTTCATCAATGTATTTGAAACACTGATGAAGTGCTGAAGGGACAAGCTTGTTGGAGTGAATCTAAGGTCGTCCGAGCAGAAGGTTGTAAGGTGTCTCAAAATTAATGACATAGCAAGTCACTTCCGTTCTCAAATTTTTGATCTGACATTTAAGTCGGTTCTTTCCCAGAGATCGGCTATTGCTAGAGTTGAAGTCGAGTATGGTTGCAGAAGTCTTTGAGAGCTTGTGAAGGAGAATTCCCAGAAAGCTCAAGAGTCTTCGCGGAATTATGCTCAAGGCGGAGCCTGGATCGATATGGATTCTTTTGATCCTTGATGACCCTATGTACCCGGTATAGTAGAGGGGTCGGTTGTGATGATGATCTTTGAAAAGCATGTCTTCCGGAGTGAAGGTAATGTAAGGCATTTGCTACTGGCATTGATAGCATTGCTCAAGTCCTTCGTCTTGAGGAGGTTCGGTCAAGTGGGCGAGGAACGCCTCACTGTTGTTCAGGGCTTCTTTCAAAGCCTCTCTTGTATCCTTTAATAAATGTGAGAGTTCATACAAAGTGATACGAGCTGGAATGTTGGTAAGTTGAGCCATGATGTCATATCTAAATGGGGCCTTAGGGTCATTTGGAGGACGCTATTAGGCCTTCTCGAATCGAGTCTCCTTTTGCTTGGCCGGTTCGGTGAGTGAAGTGACGTGCATAGATTCTCCTTCAATGATCACAGAGATGACATTGCACGTCTTTATCTTACGCTTGGACTTCTAAAGAATCCAGTCTTCATCTTGAAAAAGGTCGAGATGTACCCACAATATTTCCCCTCTCGCTGTGGTGAGAGGAACCAAGCCTTGGCTTTGCTGATTTTGGCGGTCATAATTTACCGCCTCCATCCTCACAGTGGGAATGGGAACAACACTATTTTAGGCTTGAATTTATGGCATGGAGCCGAACTGAAGTGTCACCTTGTTGGCAGTGACCTTCTTCTGCTCAGGTTTGAGCTTGAGAATTCCTAATTTGACGAATGTCTGGATCTTATCCTTGAGGATGTAGCGGTTCTTCGTCAGATACCCTAACATCCTGTGATAGAGACAATAATTAGGGTCATTGGCCTTTCCGACTTCTTCAGGGTGTCGAGCTTCCGGGAGCTTCAGACGGTTCCCTTTGTTGAGGACATGGAAGATGGTGACTATATGCTCGTCTTTAAATGAGTAGTTGCACTGAAAATTCTTTCTTGGTTCCCTTTGCTGGTTGTTATTGGAACTCTGGACTCCAACTACGAAAGTTTCTTTGGCTTTCTATTGTGATGTCTGCCCTTGCTTGCCGTTGTTGCCCTTAAAATTAGCGCGGGGCTCAAACTTGTTGAAACGTTCTGACAACTTTTTGACTATCTCTGCTTGTTCCATCAGGTCCTTCCAAGTGTGGGAAGCGACGGCACCCATGTGAGCTTCAATTTTTGCCAAAAAGTTATGCCAACAAGTTTGTAGCAGCATCGGTAGAGACATATCTCGACATCATAATGTCAAGTTGCGGTACCTTTCGATGTACTCTCTGACTGTTTCACTCCCGCTTTGTTTCTCAGATAGGAGCTTGGCCATGGTAATATCAGATTATTCCTCGTGGAATTGTGAGAGGAACTTTGATTCTAAATCCGCCCAAGATCTGATTGAACCTTTGGGCAAATTCTGAAACCAATCAAAGGCTACCCTCTGAAGGGTGCCTATAAAAAGGCGTGCCTTAATGGCATCGCTACCCACTACATTTCTAGTTTGTTGATGGAGGTAGTAGATATGCTGGTTCGGAGATCCTTTACCATCGAACGCATGTAAAGTAGGCGGCTTGAACTTCATAGGGTAGGGAACCATATCCCACTCGATGGGATAAAGTTGGATAATTCCCACTTTCTTGAGCTCCGTTCGCTGAGAAAGAACGTTGAGCTGCTTTTGGATGTCTTCCACGCTTTTGCTTCCTTGCTTGGCTTCGTGAGTATCGTCGCTGACCTTGCATGTTCAGAATCTGCATCGTCTCGGTGTTCTTGATCTTCTTCTGGAGGGTCTTCACCAATTGGCCTCTTCCCTTTTGAAGAACTTTCTTGGGGATGAGGATTCAACAAGAGTTGCTCGATCATCTTTTCTAGACGTTCAATTCGGTCATCCGTCTCTTTCTTCTGAATTGCCACTTGAGTTAGAATGTCATCTCAGTCCATTGCACTTAATTCCCACCGTCGTTCTTGACTTGAACTGGGGGTTGGATTTGATGTTATGGCTGAGTTGACGTCACTGGAAGCTGGTTGATTTGCTTGAGATGAAGATCGCAATGTTTGCATGGAAGAGTAATCGAAAGGAATTGATGTTCTCCTTCTTAGCCTAGTGTTACGATACACACCCTTAGCTTCTGAAAGTATGGACGTGATGCCAGGAGAATATATTGGATCAGGAGAACTGTCCGTGTTTTTCTCATCATCTTTGGAGGTCACACTTGTCATATTGACAGTGAAGGCTTGTATTTTGCTTCATGGGCATGTCGTCGTCATTTAGTTTGAACCTCTGAAGGCTCAAGAACCTGACCGAGACGGTTGAAGACTGATTCTTTATATTGGCAACTCTTTTGTACTACTGAGACTACTTCTCTGAGGTTCGTACAATGTTGTCATTGGCGAGCTCTCTTCAGAGTTATGAACTCTCGTAAATCAACATTGGTGCCAACTTCGATGGTTTTGGCCTTAGAATGCGAATGTCGCTTACGATGACACTGGCCAGATGTTTGTCCAGCGGGATTATCAATGATGATTTTATTCCTCTAAGGGAATTTTAATGATGAATTACCCTCATTCTTGGCTTCTATCGAGAAAGCAGAGCGAGCATCGCGAGATGCTGAGAGTCGAATTCCCTTTGCTCTTAGCGAAGTTCATTTGGCTTCCAGCTAAGCTCAAACTTCCTTCGGTGAAGGTGGCCTTAGAACACGTGGGGGTTACTTTGGACCCGAGACTCGTACTGCGACAAATTCTATGGTAGCTGCGTACAGTCACCATTGAAGAGCTCATGGAGATAGACTCCTCGAACTTCGCTTGGTCAAATTCAATGAACAACATTTCAGCAAAAGACCTGAGGGTCTTAGTGTCGGTTTGCGACACAATCTTCTCGTCGGCTCAGAAGGAAGTCCCCAGCTGAGTCGCCATCTTGTTTTGAGTTTTTGTATTGTAATTGACGCAGATGACAATGAAAGAATTACAATGAAACGAAGGAAAATTTATTTTTTCCTAGGGTTCTTGTCTACGTGCCGCTAGAGCGTGAATCTTGTACTCTGTTGACGAACCGACTAAGACGGTGAATCTTTTGCTGATTGTCGAGTGTCGAATTGCTTGGAAGCTAACTCAGTCTCACTCAGTCTCCTCTTAGCAATATCTCTCAATGAGCTCTCGAATGTGATGCGTGTGTTCTCTTTTTTTTGGCTAAGGCTCTTTTGGATCTATTTCCAAACCTCTCTTCTCCTGGGTGATTTTCTCTCCTTTTATAGGCTAAAAGAGAGAGTTAATGGCCCCCTTAATTATGGATTAAGTGGCCATTAAAGTAAGAGATAATGGGGGAACAATTATCCCTTGAAAATAGTTCTGAAACGGCTATTTGGAGAATTTCGTAGCCTCGACGGTTAAGTTCAAGACGCCGTGAGGGTCGCTACTGCTACTTCGCAGGGTCAGTCATTGCATGTGGGCACGCCTTCTTTGGAAATGGATGACTCAGTCCACTTGAGCGGATGTGGGTGGGGTTCATCAGTGAGCTTCGCCAGTGAGTTCGAATTTGACACAGAATTCAACTCTTGGCGAAGTTTGCTTTGGCCGTCAGGCAACCTTCGATGTGGGCTTGACTTTGGCCCGTTCAAAGTGTTTAGCCCATGGACGTTCACTTCTGGATCTAAACTGATCACCAGCCTAAGTAAAAATACATTTTGACCGTCTACAGCCACCTATGACAATGTTGTTTTGACCTACGACTGGCTTGGTCAATTAAGTCCTTATCGCAAGTCGGAGCTTTTGACTTAGATGAAGAATCACCAAAGGTGATAGTTTTCCCTTGTGGGAGTTTGGATGGAGGATAACCCCCATTCCTGCTTTTGTTAAAGAAGCATATCGAGCATCGCAAGTTACTTTGAAGCAAAGCTCCAGAGGGGTTGATGACTGAAGTCCAAAATTAATACATATGAATGTCTTTTCCTTTGCTCTAGGTGAAGTTTGTTTGGCTTCTAGTGAAGCCAAGATTGTTATCAGCAAAGGTCACCTTGTTGCGGGGGAGGGTCAGGTCCGACCCTATCTTTGTGCTGCAGCTAATCTTAAAGTAACTCCTGGTAGTTGCTATGGATGATTTCTCAGAGGAAATGAATTCCTTAAACTTCGTTTGGTCAAATTCAAAGACCAGCGACTCGGCAGTAGACCCTTAGGCCTAAGTGTCATACTGCAACACGATCTTCTCGTCTGATGAGAATGAAGTCCCCAGTGGAGTCGCCATTCTGTTTCATATCTTAAAATTATAATTGACTCGAGATTATAATTTTAAGATTAGAAGGAAACAAGAAAATTTTTTATAGGCTAGGTCCTTTTTGGTGTGCCAATAGTGCGTCGTTCTTATACTCCGTTTGATGATCTGAATAGTAGACAAAGGGTCTTCTTGCTGGTTGTAGAAAAGTTGCCGAACTAGAGCCAAAGTTCGATCTCTGATCTCTCTCTTTGGTGATTGATGAAGATGATGATTCCAAAAGTCCCCAAAAATGAGTAATCTCCCCTCCTCTTATAGGCTGAGAGAGAGAGAGAGAGAGAGAGAGAGATAGTGGCCATTAAATATGAAATTAGTGATCATTAACTTAGGAGATAATGGAGGTGAACCATTTCCATAAAAATAGATTTTGAAATGGTCATGGCTAAGGTTCACCAATAACGGTCATGGGTGAAGTTCGATCTAGTGAGCTTCACCTGAATCTTCTGGGTGATATGGCCCATGTGGGATCTGCCATGTAGCCTCACTGATGAACCTCCCCAAGTTTCACTTTGACTTGTTCTTGAAAGTAAGCTTCATTGTTGCTTTCAAGTCTTGTTATGGCTCCTGAACTTTGCCACATTACACTTGGCCTACATGAAGTGTTTAGCCCATGAGCCGCTCACTTTGAGCTTATATTGGAGTGACTATTGATCTAGGGGAGATATATTTGACCATCTACAACATGTTTTTAAGGGAAAGAAAAGAAGAATAAAAGAAAGGATAAAATAATATAAGTAAAGAAAAGTTGACTAGTCCCCCACACACACACACACCCCTAAAATTTACATTGTCCTCAATGCAAACTATATGATGTGAGAGATAAAGCAGATAGAAAATAAAGCACTCACATTAGGTCGACCTTGAATAATGATAAAAGACTTAGCTAGCTTCAATTCGACAGATAGGAAGATAGTAGCCAAAATTTTCTTCTCTCTTTTTTCCTTTTTCTTATTTTTTCTTTATTTTAATTTTTTCTTCTTTTTCTTTTTTCCTTTTTAAAAGAAAAGCTCTTCAAACAAGAGACGAAAGCAAATTCTTTTTTATTCTTATTATTGTATTTTTTCTCATTGTCCTTGACGCAAACCATAATAAATATGCGAATAAATGATTGAAAATAAAAGCTCATAGTCTACATCAGCCCAACCTTGTTGCTGAAAATTCTACCTTAAATTTTAAAAGTATAAAATGATAAACTCTACAATGTACTTAAATTTTGGTAGTGCACTGAGGTCTTCATATATTTAGCATTTGATGGTGAGTTGGAGAATCGAACTATCAAACTTATCATGCATGTTGGTTTGAATTGGAAATGATTCAACCTTTATTATGTTTTGATGATTTTCAACCAAAAAGTCAATCTCAGATTTAGACTTTGGTTCTACATGGTCATGGTTGTCCTAACTCCTCTAACAAGTTGAGCAAATCGTGAAAATTTTCAAAACTAAGGTTCATCATGTCTAAACTCTCAAATTTTAAATTTGTCAAAGAAAATGACATGTTGTATCATAAAAAAATTTATAAGAAAACCTAAAGAAAAATCTAAAAGATATAAAAAATTTTTAGAAAGCCAAAGAAAAGATATAAAATCTTTTTGAGAAAGGAAAAGAAAAGGAACTCCTAACTAAACGTAAGGAAAAGACAAACCACTAAATCAATCGCCTCCTTTGGATCTATTTCCAAACCTCTCTTCTCTGGGTGATTTTCTCTCCTTTTATAGGCTAAAAGAGAGAGTTAATGGCCCCCTTAATTATGGATTAAGTGGCCATTAAAGTAAGAGATAATGGGGGAACGGTTATCCCTTGAAAATAGTTAAACGGCTATTTGGAGAATTTCGTAGCCTCGGCGAAGTTCGCTGAAGACGTCGGTGAGGGTCGCTACGGTTACGGGCGAGGGTCATTGCAGATGTGGGCACCTTCTTTGGAAATGGATGACTCAGTCCACTTGAGCGGATGTGGGTGGGGTTCATCAGTGAGCTTCGCCAGTGAGTTCGAATTTGACACAGAATTCAACTCTTGGCGAAGTTTGCTTTGGCCGTCAGGCAACCTTCGATGTGGGCTTGACTTTGGCCCGTTCGAAGTGTTTAGCCCATGGCGTTCACTTCTTGGATCTAAACTGATCACCAGCCTAAGTAAAAATACATTTTGACCGTCTACAGCCACCTATGACAATGTTGTTTTGACCTCGGCGGCTTGGTCAATTGAGTCCTTATCACAAGTCGGAGCTTCTGACTTAGATGAAGAATCACCAAAGGTGATAGTTTTCCCTTGCGGGAGTTTGGATGGAGGATAACCCCCATTCCTGCTTTTGTTAAAGAAGCATATCGAGCATCGCAAGTTACTTTGAAGCAAAGCTCGGAGGGGTTGTTGGTGAAGTCCAAAATTAATACATATGAATGTCTTTTCCTTTGCTCTAGGTGAAGTTTGTTTGGCTTCTAGTGAAGCCAAGATTGTTATCAGCAAAGGTCACCTTGTTGCGGGGGAGGGTCAGGTCCGACCCTATCTTTGTGTCAAGCCTAATCTTAAAGTAACTCCTGGTAGTTGCTATGGATGATTTGTCAGAGGAAATGAATTCCTTAAACTTCGTTTGGTCAAATTCAAAGACCGGCTGACTTCGTGATGAACCCTTAGGCCTAAGTGTCATCTTGCAACACGATCTTCTCGTCGATGAGAATGAAGTCCCCTGAGTCGCTTATTCAGTTTCATATCTTAAAATTATAATTGACTCGAGATTATAATTTTAAGATTAGAAAAACAAGAAAATTTTTATAGGCTAGGTCCTTTTGGTGTGCCAATGGTGCGTCGTTCTTATACTCGTTTGATGATGAATAGTAGACAAAGGGTCTTCTTCTTTGGTTGTAGAAAAGTTGCCGAACTAGAGCCAAAGTTCGATCTCTGATCTCTCTCTTTGGTGATTGATGAAGATGATGATTCCAAAAGTCCCCAAAAATGAGTAATCTCCCCTCCTCTTATAGGCTGAGAGAGAGAGAGAGAGAGAGAGAGAGAGAGAGAGAGAGATAGTGGCCATTAAATATGAAATTAGTGATCATTAACTTAGGAGATAATGGAGGTGAACCATTTCCATAAAATAGATTTTGAAATGGTCATGGCTAAGGTTCACCAATAACGGTCATGGGTGAAGTTCGATCTAGTGAGCTTCACCTGAATCTTCGGTGATATGGCCCATGTGGACTGCTTGGGCGAGGCTCACTCTGGATGAACCTCCCCTGAAGTTTCACTTTGACTTGTTCTTGAAAGTAAGCTTCATTGTTGCTTTGGCGAGTCTTGTTATGGCCTCGGCGAACTTTGCCACGGCACATACTTGGCCTACATGAAGTGTTTAGCCCATGAGCGTTCACTTCTTGAGCTTATATGGGAGTGACTATTGATCTAGGGGAGAGTATATTTTGACCATCTACAACATGTTTTTTAAGGGAAAGAAAAGAAGAATAAAAGAAAGGATAAAATAATATAAGTTAAGAAAAGTTGACTAGTCCCCCCCCCCAACACACACAGACCCCTAAAATTTACATTGTCTTCAATGCAAACTATATGATGTGAGAGATAAAGTAGATAGAAAATAAAGCACTCACATTAGGTCGACCTTGAATAATGATAAAAAGACAAGTTCTACAGTTAGCTTCAATTCTGACAGATAGGAAGATAGTGTAGCCAAAAATTTTCTTTCTCTCTTTTTTTTCCTTTTTTCGTTTATTTTTTTCTTTATTTTAATTTTTTTCTTTTCTTTTTTCTTTTTTTCCTTTTTTTAAAAGAAAAAATCTCTTCAAACAAGAGCGAGCAAATTCTTTATTATTCTTATCTTTATTCTTATTATTGTATTTTTCTCATTGTCCTTGATGCAAACCAAAATAAATATGCAGAATAAATGATTGAAAATAAAAAGCTCATAGTCTACATCAGTTCCAACCTTGTTGCTGAAAATTCTACCTTAAATTTTAAAAAGTATAAAATGATAAACTCTACAATGTACTTAAATTTTGGTAGTGCACTCTCCGAGGTCTTCATATATTTCTGTAGCATTTGATGGTGAGTTGGCGGAGAGTCAGAACTATCAAACTTATCATGCATGTTGGTTTGAATTGGAAATGATTCAACCTTTATTATGTTTTGATGATTTTCAACCAAAAAGTCAATCTCAGATTTAGACTTTGGTTCTACATGGTTGAATGGTTGTCCTAACTCCTCTAACAAGTTGAGCAAATCAGTGAAAATTTTCTCAAAACTAAGGTTCATCATGTCTAAACCCTCAAATTTTAAATTTCTCAAAGAAAATGACATGTTGTATCATAAAAAAAATTTATAAGAAAACCTAAAGAAAAACTAAAAGATATAAAAATTTTTTAAGAAAACCTAAGAAAAGATATAAAATCTTTTTGAGAAAGGAAAAGAAAAGGAACTCCTAACTAAACGAAGGAAAAGACAAACCACTAAATCAATCGCTCCTAATTTCTACGATTAAGCCTAAACTTCACTAAATCAACTCCTAATCAAAGACTCCTTCAGGCCATACTAACCAGTTCACTTAATCAGTTGGCCAAGTGAGAGTAAGTCCAGAGGGGACTCTTCCTGAGCGTAACTCATCTGCCAATTAAGTAACCTAATTTCTTGCGAACTCTTTCACCACTCTAATCTCTTTTCTTAGACACTAACTAAATCAAAGAAGACTAAAATAGGTTCACCCTCCTCATAAATCTTTATTTCCTTTTGAGCTCAAGCCCTTGCGGGCCAACGTTTAATCAATTTTAAAAGATTAGATTTGTGTAGTAAGGAATTAAGTGATTTTTGGGCTAATGAAAGGGTGATGAAATCTCTCACCATATCTTAATCTTGGCTTTTTATCCTTAAAGATAGTTTCAATTGTGTGCACAAATTAAAATTGTTAATATCACTTTGGTGATTACTACTAACTATATGCAAATGCAACTCTAAGGAAATAAAAGCAATCTACAAGTGGATGTCTTAAGCAAATTATTTCTATCCTTTTTTATTTAGGATAAAGAAAATGAAGGTGAAAATTTTGTTTGGATTTTTATCATATTTAATATTATAAGCTGTTGGTGGATTTTATTAGATTCAACAAGAAAGTAAAATTTTATGGTATTTTATTTCTTCATTAACCTAAATTGCTAAATTGTGTCAATCTAACTAAGAAAGCAAAACATAAAAATGAAAGAGAAGGAAATTTACCTCCTTGTGAAATGCTAACTTGTCCTTTTCCTTCAAGTCATTTCAATCTAAGTTGAAATTCTACACAACTCAACAAACAAATCAAAGAACCTAAAAAAGAAAAATTCTAAAATAAATTAAAATAACTTCCTCCCGACAACGGTGCCAAAACCTGTATGTGTGAAATAGAATGTGTTGCAAGTGCACAACCAAGTTATAGTATAGAAAATAGAAAATGTTGAACCATGGAGGGTTTTGAAATTTTTAATTGGAATTTTCTTTTGAAAGTCATTTGAAAAAGGGGTCTTTTAAGGTGTTGAAAAATGGTTATGGATTTTCATAATAAAAAATAGAACTATATATATGGAGAGAGAGAGAGAGAGAGAGAGAGAGAGAATAAAACTACAGGTGAAAGAAAATAGAGAGGTAAAAGAACTAGAAAGAAAATGCAAAAATAAAAGAATTAGAAAAAGAAACAAAAGATGAAAACTAACAAAACTAGGGACGAAAAGAATAGAATTAAAATAATTGTCAAGATAGATTAAAAATTACTTTATTTTTTATTCATTTTAAATTAAAATGCATAACCTATCAATCTAATTAAAGAAAGAATAGATTATCAAGATAGATTCTAAAAATAATTGTAAAACTAAAATTGAAATTTATGCATAGCTAATCACTTGAAAATAATAATCATAGAATACTAATAAGCATAGATTATCAAACCACTTAAGAAAAGTATAACTTATTAAATTAGAATATTCTATCAACTACTATTTAAATTGATTAATCTATACATTAATAAAATTAAGGCATAAAAGAGAGCAAATCTAATTTTAATAATAAGTTATACTAGTTTCCTCTTACCCTAATTATCCTAAGAATTTTAGCCACTGATTTTATTAAATCCCAAATTATTTGCAAACAAAGATAGCATGAATAAGAAGACAAGAAAAGAAACTAATTAAAAGCAAACAAAAGCAAGAAAATAAGCTAATTATCCAAGCATAAAATTAAATCTACTCCTAAATTAAGCAAGAAAAACTAACTAAGCATGAAAATTAAATAAGAAGCATAAAACAAAGCATGAATTAGATCTAAATTATTTTCTAAACATGCAATTCTAATTAAACAAGAAAATTTAACAACTAAAGCTCACACTGCAAAGGTTGGCCCCTTGTGTAGACCTAAATTTCTTCAAGTCTCCACGAGAAAATTAAAATTAAAAGAGAAAAAAAAAGAAAATAAAATAAAACAAGAGAAAAGGTGAAAGAAAATAGAGAGGTAAAAGAACTAGAAAGAAAATGCAAAAATAAAAGAATTAGAAAAAGAAACAAAAGATGAAAACTAACAAAACTAGGGACGAAAAGAATAGAATTAAAATAATTGTCAAGATATATTAAAATTACTTTATTTTTTATTCATTTTAGAATTAAAATGCATAACCTATCAATCTAATTAAAGAAAGAATAGATTATCAAGATAGATTCTAAAAATAATTGTAAAACTAAAATTGAAGTTTATGCATAGCTAATCACTTGAAAATAATAATCATAGAATACTAATAAGCATAGATTATCAAACCACTTAAGAAAAGTATAACTTATTAAATTAGAATATTCTATCAACTACTATTTAAATTGATTAATCTATACATTAATAAAATTAAGGCATAAAAGAGAGCAAATCTAATTTTAATAAATAAGTTATACTAGTTTCCTCTTACCCTAATTATCCTAAGAATTTTAGCCACTGATTTTATTAAATCCCAAATTATTTGCAAACAAAGATAGCATGAATAAGAAGACAAGAAAAGAAACTAATTAAAAGCAAACAAAAGCAAGAAAATAAGCTAATTATCCAAGCATAAAATTAAATCTACTCCTAAATTAAGCAAGAAAAACTAACTAAGCATGAAAATTAAATAAGAGCATAAAACAAAGCATGAATTAGATCTAAATTATTTTCTAAACATGCAATTCTAATTAAACAAGAAAATTTAACAACTAAAATCTCACACCGCAAAAGGTTGGCCCCCTTGTGTAGACCTAAATTTCTTCAAGTCTCCAGGAGAAAATTAAAATTAAAAAGAGAAAAAAAAGTTATTTTTATTACAAAACTAAAGTTTTACAATATTTGAAAGGCCTTCTTAAAAAGTAGCCCTTCTATCCTCTTAAAGAATATTTATAAATTTTTTCACACCATTCACCATCACATAAACCAATATGTACTCTTGGATCAAACTTGGCCCCCAAGAATCAATTTTTGCTCATTGGATGAAAGGCTAGAAATTACTGTGGCACTTTTTGACTTGTTTTCTTAGGCCATTCTCCTTTAATTTTTCTTAGACTTCTTTTGGACTTTTCTTCAGCTTCAATTGGGGTTCATTTGGAGTCTTTTGGGCTTGAGGTAATCTTCATTTGAGCTCTGATTTATTTTCTTTAATTTTTCTACAAAATAGGATAAAACCATAATAAATTTATTTGCGTGAAACTTATTTGGAATATGGGTATAAAAATATAATAAAACATGATAATAGCAACATGAATGACCTCCGAGGATAATGCTAACCTTCACCTTTAGGAGTTAGAAGCATTAGACAAAAAGCACTGACCGCTCAACAACTCATTGAGCCCTATCAGGCATGACTCTCTAGGGCATTCAACAAGAAAGTCAAGAAGAGAATGTTCTAGAAGGGAGATATGATCCTCACAATGTGATGACCAATGATCCCAACGCATAGTTTGTGGAGGAAATTCGATGAGAAGTGGGAATGACCGTTCATAATAGAGTTAGTCTATTCGAATGGCGCTTATCATCTCATTATTGAGGACGAAAATTTACAATGAGAAAGAAAATTTACAAATATTCCCGATTAATGGCTAGCACTTGAAGAAGTACTACTCTTGATCGCCTATGCCACGTGAAGATGAGGAATCCTCCAAGTGTTAGGTATTTTGTCAAGTTGTGAGTTAGAAAGTATTTGTGTAACCCGAAGGGTCCTTTTGTAGTAGAATTGTATCCAATAAATTCTTGTTCTAGTATTGTAAGAAATTATGACAATAGTTAAGTATCCTGCCAACAACAAGCACAAATATTTTCATTAATAACATCAAAAGTAAAGTTGTGTGGCATACAAAAGATGGCTACTAAAAATAAAAGAGAGCAAAAAGAAAAGTAACAACTCCTAAAACTATTAAACCCCTAAATACATTGCTCGGTCATGGCTCGTAGCTCCTTCTCACTAGTGACCAATTCATCTTGGAAGCCCTTCATCATTGATTCCCGAATGCATTGATAGAGAGTTACGTCATTCATATTGGCAAGCTTGTCAAATTTGGCCTGAGCTTCAGCAATGTCCTTCTCCTTCAAACCTATCACACTTTGGATTAGAGATTCTCCTCAACAAGGGACCTTACCTCTGCTTGAGCTTCATGTAAACACTTCACCACTTTTCTGGCATTGATGGCTAATAAATGAGTTGATTCTCAGCTCGTCGAACCAATTGTCGTGTTGTCTCAACCTCCTCTTCATAATGATCGGCAGTGCAACAAACATACTTTGACTGAGCCTTGAGATAACTAACAGTATAGGTGCACATAGTGATCTTCTCCTGCATCTTAGCTTTTTTGCCCTTGGATGTCAGGGGATAACTGATCACAAAGGCCTTGTGCAAAATGTTCAGCACCAGACGCAAGCATGTCTCACCATTCAACGACCATAGCAATGAACTCATCTCAAATATTCCTAAGAGTGGTGATCACTTCAAAATGAGATAGGGTCTCAAAACTATCCAAGCAATTATTCAAGATGTGAAGCAAGTCATCAGGCTGAAAGGTGGTCCTCTTCATAACAATCATGAGACATAGCCTCATGCATCTATAAAAGTCATCAATTGAGTTAGTCATGAGTCAGTGAGCTACTTTCTCATCCTCATCCAATGAGGGACGAAGAGGAGATAAAGGCAGTCCGCGAGCATAAGAACGCGACAATATAGGTTGATGTCGAGGCGTGAGCCCCAAAACAAAATTGGATGACCCGATCTCGTGAGGATCAATGTTCCCCATCGTAACTACATTATCGGAAGGTGGGGTAGAAACGACGAACCACCCTCTAATCCACGACATCAAAGGAAGTTGCATGGTGAGTTACGCCAAAGGTGGAAGGTTCCATTGAGGGTTATCTGGAATGGTTGCGGTGTGAGTGTCAACGGCTGAGTCACCTCCATAACCTCAGAACTTGCAGCGGTACCTATAATACATGATTCAAACATCAATATGAAATTCCCATCCAAATGTGTACACATTAACTTCTAAACAATTACGGTAAGAAGCGTCGAGGATGCGACAACACCAAGAAATGGCTCTGCGGCGCATTCTAATGGGGTGGTCTTGGATACCATTGCGAGATCATCCTTGGCGACTAGACTTGCATGTTCCTTTGCCTTATCAACACTTGTATTGACACCCGAAGCATCCTTCATGGCCATATCATGCTCAACCTATGCACCTTCACTATCTTAGGTCTCATCGGACAGAGTAATCGCAAGCTTTGATCGTTTTCTCTTGATCTTGTGTCACCGGAACACTCATCTCCTTAGCTAAATGAGGATTTATCAAGGAAATGAATATTAAGATGCTTTGGTGCTTCAAAATGTAAAGTAGGTAACTCACTGCTAGTGGATGGAGGTGGGACATAACCTCCTTCTCGAACCGTCTCCTCTTGAGTCATTTCCTCGAATTGGTGATTTTTAGCTATGGCATAACAAGAAGTCATACCTCAAAGCTATTGTAAACAAAATAGGTCGATCTTCAGCAATGAAAATATATCATGAGATGGTGAGAGAACCATCTGGTCTCCCACACTCAACATTTCTTCTTCATGGGTAGCTGAGGAAGTCTGTACCTATTCTTCCCTAGGAGCCAACTCACCCTCTAAAGATCCCTCAAATGCACCGGCAACGAGCTAATGAATGGAGGAAATGGAAGCAATAGGTTCCATACGCTCAAGTGCCTCTAAAATAGGGATTGAATGGGGAGGAATTCTGGCACGAGCCTCAAGAGTTTGTAGTGCAAGAGGTCATGCCCGACGGGAACATTCTCTGCCTGCTTTAGTACGTACTCCAATCATCAACACATCTGCATGACTTGAAGAACCGGATGCTCCCTTTAGATTAGTATCTGTGTGCTCTTGAGAGGAAAGATCAATTGCCTTGTCAGGGTTGGCCTTATCACCCTCACCATCCGAGAGCCAGTTGGTAGGCAAACTTCTTGAAAAACAAAACAAGTTAGTCCCAAAAGGAGCCAAATGCGGCGGGTGTAGAATGAAAGGGGTGATACGTCCTCCATTATCCTCTCCAGGGATAAGGTGTTCCCCAATCGTGTTCCCTTCATCATCGCTAATGTGTCAATCCTCGGATGAGCATCCTAAAAAAAGGTCAAGTTAATCAACGAAACATCAAAACAAAAAATAACTCATACAAAAAAGAAAAGCAAATACCTCTGAGTACGCCCTATTCTCGAGACTACTGATCTTCTTCATTATCATCGTCTACTTCTATAGTTTCTCTCAAAATCAGGATGGTCCTACTCTGTAGGTGGATCCCCCTTGTCTCCCCATGAGCCTCCAAAATGGGCAAAGGCCTATCAGGACCTTCACTCTATGTCTTCTTCCTCTTCTTCTTGGGAGCAAATTGGTTGGGTTTAGTAGGACACTTTCCCTTACACTTAGCTTCATCTTTCTTTGAGGATCATACTCGAGCATGACCCTTATCAATGGTAATACTGATAGTAGGATGATAGTGGTCAAGCTCGTTGCTATCATAAAGAGCGTGAGCCAAGCTGTGCAGAGAGAAACCACCCGCTTGAGGAATACATCTATCCACGTCTTCGGCTAAAGAGTTCCAATGTAAGTCCTCAATGTCCTTGTCATTTGTTTCACATTCATCCAACACAGATTTTGGAGCAGCCCGTTGATGTGCCTTTTGGTAGTCCTTTATACCCTTCGCATGGCTCTTCCTCATAGATTCCTTTGTGAAAAAAGTGTTTATATGAGTAAGGCACGACACCAACTACTGGTACTTTAGGTGCGGCAACTTGACAGTGCTATACCAATAGCAAAATAGGTATTTGGTGATAATGTGTAATGTTTGCCTCAGGAGAGTAGACAAAGCTCCAGTACACCCTGACACAAAATAACGCCATGCCATAGCACCATCCACTAAACTCCCCTCGTGCCCTAATTTTGGGTTAGGGCTACTAATATACATATGATCAAAGGTGAATACTAAGCAAAACAGATTAGCAGATAAGGCTCGAGATAACAAACATTGTTCACTCAAAGAACAAGGTGGGTTGGATGGATATTGATCAACCAAGTAAAGGTAGGTGGTGGAAGCTCGGTCAAAAGGTTGCCACAGTCCTCAAATCTATTTAGAAAGGCTACATCATAGTTTATCATCAGGAGGACATGATAAAACTTGAAATATCCAGAGTAATCCAACTTCTCTCAGATCACACCAAGATACTCGAAGTTCTACTTGGACCTCTTGTACGCCTGCTATAAAGGAACACCATTCGTTGGTCTTTACGAATGGTGTAGTCAAGATCGACAATGGTTTGCGAGCGGACCATCACATATGAATCTGACGAGTTGACTCTAGTACTCATAATAGCACGAACATTGCTACAATGCAAAGCAATCAAGTCCTCAACCCTCGATGGATGCTACAAATCATGGTGAGGAGTAGACCCAACTTTCACACCCACAAACTAACATCACTATAGAAAAGGCACCTCGGATGGACTATCTCATGCGGTACAACATATTTTTACCGGTTGAGAGGAATCTAGCTAAAGCGGTATCAACACTCAATCCATATAGTGCTTGGTGGTGATAGGTTTTATATTCACCCTCGGACGGTAAAAGTCGGACATGATTGCTCTGCTTCATATTAGCCTCAATGTTGGGTGGGGGTATTCCCCACAACCACAAACTACTCCTTTAGGAGATTGCTAAAACAAGTACTTGGCCTAAGTCCTCAAGCTGATGCCACCCTCACGTGTTTTCTTAGTATGGAAGCATATCTAGTAGTGACACATTTGCTCGGTATACTTCATAACAATCATGAGACATAGCCTCATGCATCTATAAAAGTCATCAATTGAGTTAGTCATGAGTCAGTGAGCTACTTTCTCATCCTCATCCATTGAGGGACGAAGAGGAGATAAAGCTGGTCACGAGCATAAGGGCACGACAATATAGGTTGATGTCGAGAGTGTGAGCCCCAAAACAAAATTGGATGACCCGATCTCAGCAGGGATCAATGTTCCCCCCATCGTAACTACATTATCAGAAGGTGGGGTAGAGAACGACGAACCACCCTCTAATCACGACATCAAAGGAAGTTGCATGGACTGAGTTCTGCCAAAGGTGGAAGGTTCCATTGAGGGTTGTTCTGGAATGGTTGCAGGTGTGAGTGTCAACGGCTGAGTCACCTCCATAACCTCAGAACTTGCAACGGTACCTATAATACATGATTCAAACATCAATATGAAATTCCCATCCAAATGTGTACACATCAACTTCTAAACAATTACCAGTAAGAAGCATCGAGGATGCGACAACACCAAGAAATGGCTCTGCGGCGCATTCTAATGGGGTGGTCTTGGATACCAATGCGAGATCATCCTTGGCGACTAGACTTGCATGTTCCTTTGCCTTATCAACACTTGTATTGACATCCGAAGCATCCTTCATGGCCATATCATGCTCAACCTATGCACCTTCACTATCTTAGGTCTCATCGGACAGAGTAATGGCAAGCTTTGATCATTTTCTCTTGATCTTGTGTCACCGAAACACTCATCTCCTTAGCTAAATGAGGATTTATCAAGGAAATGAATATTAAGATGCTTTGGTGCTTCAAAATGTAAAGTAGGTAACTCACTGCAAGTAGATGGGGGTGGGACATAACCTCCTTCTCGAACCGTCTCCTCTTGAGTCGTTTCCTCGAATTGGTGATTTTCAGCTATGGCATAACAAGAAGTCATACCTCGAAGCTATTGTAAACAAAATAGGTCGGTCTTTAGTAATGAAAATATACCATGAGATGGTGAGAGAACCATCTGGTCTCCCACACTCAACATTTCTTCTTCATGGGTAGCTGAGGAAGTCTGTACCTATTCTTCCCTAAGAGCCAACTCACACTCTAAAGATCCCTCAAATGCACCGGCAATGAGCTAATGAATGGAGGAAATGGAAGCAACAGGTTCCATACGCTCAAGTGCCTCTAAAATAGGGATTGAATGGGGAGGAATTCTGGCACGAGCCTCAAGAGTTTGTAGTGCAAGAGGCCATGCCTGACGGGAACATTCTCTGCCTGCTTTAGTACGTACTCCAATCATCAACACATCTGCATGACTTGAAGAACCGGATGCCCCCTTTAGATTAGTATCTGTGTGCTCTTGAGAGGAAAGATCAATTGCCTTGTCAGGGTTGGCCTTATCACCCTCACCATCCGAGAGCCAGTCGGTAGGCAAACCTCTTGAAAAACAAAACAAGTTAGTCCCAAAAGGAGCCAAATGCGGCGGATGTAGAATGAAAGGGGTAATACGTCCTCCATTATCCTCTCCAGGGATAAGGTGTTCCCCAATCGTGTTCTCTTCATCATCGCTAATGTGCCAATCCTCGGATGAGCATCCTAGAAAAAGGTCAAGTTAATCAACGAAACATCAAAACAAAAAATAACTCATACAAAAAAGAAAAGCAAATACCTCTGAGTACGCCCTCCTCTCGAGACTACTGATATTCTTCATTATCATCGTCTACTTCTATAGTTTCTCTCAAAATTGAGATGGTCCTACTCTGTAGGTGGATCCCCCTTGTCTCCCCATGAGCCTCCAAAATGGGCAAAGGCCTATCAGGAACTTCACTCTATATCTTCTTCCTCTTCTTCTTGGGAGCAAATTGGCTGGGTTCAGTAGGACACTTTCCCTTACCCTTAGCTTCATCTTTCTTTGAGGATCATACTCGAGCATGACCCTTATCAATGGTAATACTGATAGTAGGATGATAGTGGTCAAGCTCGTTGCTATCATAAAGAGCCTGAGCCAAGCTGTGCAGAGAGAAACCACCCACTTGAGGAATACATCTATCCACGTCTTCGGCTAAAGAGTTCCAATGTAAGTCCTCAATGTCCTTGTCATTTGTTTCACATTCATCCAACACGGATTTTGGAGCAGCCCGTTGATGTGCCTTTTGGTAGTCCTTTATACCCTTCGCATGGCTCTTCCTCATAGATTCCTTTGTGAAAAAGGTGTTTATATGAGTAAGGCATGACACCAACTACTGGTACTTTAGGTGCGGCAACTTGACAGTGCTATACCATAGCAAAATAGGTATTTGGTGATAATGTGTAATGTTTGCCTCAAGAGAGTAGACAAAGCTCCAGTACACCCTGACACGAAATAACGCCATGCCATAGCACCATCCACTAAACTCCCCTCGTGCCCTAATTTTGGGTTAGGGCTACTAATATACATATGACCAAAGCTGAATACTGAGCAAAACAGATTAGCAGATAAGGCTCGAGATAACAAACATTGTTTACTCAAAGAACAAGGTGGGTTGGATGGATATTGATCAACCAAGTAAAGGCAGGTGGTGGAAGCTCGGTCAAAAGGTTGCCACAGTCCTCAAATCTATTTAGAAAGGCTACATCATAGTTTATCGTCAGGAGGACATGATAAAACATGAAATATCGAGTAATCCAACTTCTCTCAGATCACACCAAGATACTCGAAGTTCTACTTGGACCTCTTGTACGCCTGCTATAAAGGAACACCAGCTACGTTGGTCTTTCTGAATGGTGTAGTCAAGATCTGACAATGGTTTGCGAGCCAGACCATCACATATGAATACAGCAAGTTGACTCTAGTACTCATAATAGCCGGAACATTGCTACAATCGCAAGCAATCAAGTCCTCAACCCTCGATGGATGCTACAAATCATGGTGAGGAGTAGACCCAACTTTCACACCCACAAACTAACATCACTATAGAAAAAGGCACCTCCGGATGGACTATCTCATGCGGTACAACATATTTTTTTTACCCAGTTGAGAGGAATCTAGCTAAAGCAGTATCAACACTCAATCCATATAGTGCTTGGTGGTGATAGGTTTTATATTCACCCTCGGACAGTAAAAGTCGGACATGATTGCTCTGCTTCATATTAGCCTCAATGTTGGACTGGGGGTATTCCCCCACAACCACAAACTACTCCTTTAGGAGATTGCTAAAACAAGTACTTGGCCTAAGTCCTCAAGTTGATGCCACCCTCACATGTTTTCTTAGTATGGAAGCATATCTAGTAGTGACACATTGCTCCCAGTATACTTCATAACAATCATCCTAAAGAGATTTCAAGTTGTGACACTCAGGCATGGTGGGGACATACTCCTAATACAAGTGCTCTTCTAAACGAAGACCAAAACCCACCCATATCTCATGAATACCTATCCCAAGCTCCCCATTTGGAGTAAAGAAAGTACTGAAATCTGGATTGTACAAGTCTAGTACCCCCAAGAAATTCTAGTAACTAGTAGCAAGCCCATGTTGTGTAGCCCGGACAGCTGAATAAAGCCCCAACTACTGTAAGGTCCCTTCATAATGGGTCAGAACATGAGATACCAACTTATCCTAGTGGTCTTTCGATGTGGAGAAGACCCATCCCTAAAAGAAGAAGTCGTGACCATGGTATTCCCCATTAGCATCAATGAACCTATTTCTAAAGGTACCTGCTCATGATATATCTTCATAGGTGGGCAAGTCCTAGACAATACATAGATTCAAGACCTCAAGGTGGCTCGAACCCACATTCTTTTAACCAACCAACAAGAACCTACCATCGACAGCAGTTAATGCATAAAGAAGTATAATGTTTCAAGACATCATTCGAGGATGCATGATGGGTCAAAAGTAGTATAGTGAAGGATAGCATTCTAGGACCGAGGGATAGAATCGTACTTAGTCAATAGTGTACAACCAATGAGACCTCTTAGGAGGACCCAGCCATACTGCTTCATCCCCAAATAAATAAATAGGCGTCCGAAGGGAAAAGTTGTTAACTACGGTGAGGGCACTCTCGCTGATCATAGCACAGAGTTGTGATGTGTTAGGGTTGCAGCACGACCCTCTCCAATTTAGGATCATAAGTACACAAAACTAAAAGTACTAGGGTAGAAGTCACTACAAAAAGAATGCCACTACAAATGTGGATCATAGGGTTATGTAAAGAATGTCACTACAAAAAGAAGAAAGAGTCACAATCAAGATGAAAAGAGTGTTGAATCTAACTTTCTGAGGCATCTTCACTAAGTTGCCAAAATTTAGTATGAGGCCAAGTTGTCAAAACTCGCAACTCATCATATGAAGAAACTTCACATGAACAAGCCCAAAGATGAAAAATAAAAAGTCAAGATTGGTCCGACCACTAAGAAGAAAAGAAAGGATGTAAATGAGCACAAAGCTGGTGCCGTCAGGGACCAACTCCGCAACATGATGAAAATTCAAAGAAAGGGTTACTCTCATACAGGGGACACCTACGTGGCTCAGCTCCACCACCGGTGATCGTAAACTCACCGACGACAGCGGATTGGCTGTGTGAAGGTAGAGCTTGGCTCGCTCTAGAAGTCTATGATCGTTGAGGCATGCTTTCTCCGGTGAGGATTGATGATGAAGATGGAAAATCAAGGGTGAAATAGTTACAGTTTTTGGGTTCTCTTGAAAAACAAATGTGGGGTTTTTAGGGAAGAAAGTGAGTTGTAACGCCCCTCCTGGAGGTACATAAAAATTGGACATGATCCATCCATAATAAGAAGGCTTTTACTCAGAAGGAGATTAACATGAGGCAAAGGAGATGGTTGGAGTTGCTAAAAGATTATGATGTGAACATCCTTTACCATCCGTAAAGCTAATATAGTAGCAGTGTACTTAGTTGGAAGAATCATGTTGCATCGGCTTGTTTATTAACTAAACAAGCCGAAGTTAAGTAAAGATCTTGAGAGAATGGAGATTGAAATTAGAAGGCATTCTTCAAAATAAAGATTTGTCGATTAGCTTCAGGGAAAGATCTAAGTAGGAGTTAATTTGTATTTACTTTTGTAGTACTTTTGGCTTATCAAACATGTACTAATGTTGTAGCTCTTATCGACTTGTAATATATTGTTCCTTTAGTTTTCTACTATTACGGTATTCTATGGACTCATTGTCAACCTTGTGATTCGGTGTTATATGTACTTTCACGCTTTATTTTCGCCTTCAAGATTGTTGTATATATATTGGGAATAAAGATTGAGCAGGTCAATCTTCTTATTATGGATGGGTCATGTCTAATTTTATGTACCTCCGTGAGGGAGTTACATGAGTAGTCCCCTGACCGCTTCTCACCTACATTTAAAATAATCTTGAAGCTATGGATGAACTACACATGGCCGGTGGATCATGTCGAGATCGAAATGCATGGCCCATGACACCTCAAATCTTGCTCTTGCCGAACAAATAAAACTTGAAATATCGAGTAATCCAACTTCTCGAGATCACACCAAGATACTCGAAGTTCTACTTGGACCTCTTGTACGCCTGCTATAAAGGAACACCAGCTACGTTGGTCTTTCTGAATGGTGTAGTCAAGATCTGACAATGGTCTGCGAGCCAGACCATCACATACGAATACAGCAAGTTGACTCTAGTACTCATAATAGCCGGAACATTGCTACAATCGCAAGCAATCAAGTCCTCAACCCTCGATGGATGCTACAAATCATGGTGAGGAGTAGACCCAACTTTCACACCCACAAACTAACGTCACTATAGAAAAAGGCACCTCCGGATGGACTATCTCATGCGGTACAATAAATTTTTTTACCCAGTTGAGAGGAATCTAGCTAAAGTAGTATCAACACTCAATCCATATAGTGCTTGGTGGTGATAGGTTTTATATTCACCCTCGAACAGTAAAAGTCGGACATGATTGCTTTGCTTCATATTAGCCTCAATGTTGGACTGGGGGTATTCCCCCACAACCACAAACTACTCCTTTAGGAGATTGCTAAAACAAGTACTTGGCCTAAGTCCTCAAACTGATGCCACCCTCACGTGTTTTCTTAGTATGGAAGCATATCTAGTAGTGACACATTTGCTCCCGGTATACTTCATAACAATCATCCTAAAGAGATTTCAAGTTGTGACACTCGGGCATGGTGGGGACATACTCCTAATACAAGTGCTCTTCTAGCGAAGACCAAAACCCACCCATATCTCATGAATACCTATCCCAAGCTCCCCATTTGGAGTAAAGAAATCTTGAAATCTGGATTGTACAAGTCTAGTACCCCCAAGAAATTCTAGTAACTTGTAGCAAGCCCATGTTGTGTAGCCCGGACAGCTGAATAAAGCCCCAACTACTGTAAGGTCCCTTCATAATGGGTCAGAACATGAGATACCAACTTATCCTAGTGGCCTGTCGATGTGGAGAAGACCCATCCCTAAAAGAAGAAGTCGTGACCATGGTATTCCCATTAGCATCAATGAACCTATTTCTAAAGGTACCCGCTCATGATATATCTTCATAGGCGGGCAACTCCTAGACAATACATAGATTCAAGACCTCAAGGTGGCTCGAACCCACATTCTTTTAACCAACCAACAAGAACCTACCATCGACAGCAGTTAATCCATAAAGAAGTATAATGTTTTAAGACATCATTCGAGGATGCATGATGGGTCAAAAGTAGTATAGTGAAGGATAGCATTCTAGGACCGAGGGATAGAATCGTACTTAGTCAATAGTGTACAACCAATGAGACCTCTTGGGAGGACCCAGCCATACTGCTTCATCCCCGAATAAATAAATAGGCTTCCGAAGGGAAAAGTTGTTAACTATGGTGAGGGCACTCTCGCTGATCATAGCACAGAGTTGTGATGTGTTAGGGTGCAGCACGACCCTCTCCAATTTAGGATCATAAGTACACAAAACTAAAAGTACTAGGGTAGAAGTCACTACAAAAAGAATGCCACTACAAATGTGGATCATAGGGTTATGTAAAGAATGTCACTACAAAAAGAAGAAAGAGTCACAATCAGTATGAAAAGAGTGTTGAATCTAACTTTACAGGGCATCTTCACTAAGTTGCCAAAATTTCGTATGAGGCCAAGTTGTCAAAACTCTACAACTCATCATATGAAGAAACTTCACATGAACAAGCCCAGCATGAAAAATAAAAAGTCAAGATTGGGTCTGACCACGCTGAAGAAGAAAAGAAAGGATGTAAATGAGCACAAAGCTGGTGCCGTCAGGGACCAACTCCGCAACATGATGAAAATTCAAAGAAAGGGTTACTCTCATAGGGGGACACCTACGTGGCTCAGCTCCACCACCGGTGATCGTAAACTCACCGACGACAGCAGATTGGCTTTGTGAAGGTAGAGCTTGGCTCACTCTAGAAGTCTATGATCATTGAGGTATGCTTTCTCCGGTGAGGATTGATGATGAAGATGGAAAATCAAGGGTGAAATAGTTACAGTTTTTGGGTTCTCTTGAAAAACAAATGTGGGGTTTTTAGGGAAGAAAGTGAGTTGTAACGCCCCTCCTGGAAGTACATAAAAATTGGACATGATCCATCCATAATAAGAAGGGTTTTACTCAGAAGGAGATTAACATGAGGCAAAGGAGATGGTTGGAGTTGCTAAAAGATTATGATGTGAACATCCTTTACCATCCAGGTAAAGCTAATATAGTAGCAGATGTACTTAGTTGGAAGAATCATGTTGCATCAGCTTGTTTATTAACTAAACAAGCCGAGTTAAGTAAAGATCTTGAGAGAATGGAGATTGAAATTAGAAGGCATTCTTCCAAAATAAAGATTTGTCAGATTAGCTCTAGAGAAAGATCTAAGTAGGAGTTAATTTGTATTTACTTTTGTAGTACTTTTGGCTTATCAAACATGTACTAATGTTGTAGCTCTTATCAGACTTGTAATATATTGTTCCTTTAGTTTTCTACTATTCTGGTATTCTATGGACTCTGTTGTCAACCTTGTGATTCTGGGTGTTATATGTACTTTCGCTGCTTTATTTTCGCCCTTCAGTATTGTTGTATATATATTGGGAAGTACGTAAAGATTGAGCAGGTCGACCCTTCTTATTATGGATGGGTCATGTCTAATTTTTATGTACCTCCAGGAGGGGCGTTACATGAGTAGTCCCTGCACCGTTTCTCACCTACATTTAAAATAATCTTGAAGCTATGGATGAACTACACATGGCCGGTGGATCATCTCGAGATCGAAATGCATGGCCCATGACACCTCAAATCTTGCTCTTGCCGAACAAATAAAAACAAACTTGGATGGTGACACGTGCCCACATTCTAGAGCTTGCAGTTATAATAACCAGCGGGGTGCAGCAATGTGATGACATGTGTCCACAACTCTTTGAGTTTCAAATGAGTGTAAGCAGCATCACATGTCTTACATTATTGTCTCGCAGGGTTCGATTAACTTCCTCACTAGGTTTTCACAAACTCAGCTCTGCTAAGCTTTGATCGGCCCCCTTCACATAGTTTGACTACAAGGATTTCAATGCATGATTAAAGACTCAATTCTCCATGCAGAGTTTACCAATCCACATCTCAAAATAAAACATATGCAAACATGCTAAGTAACCATATGAAAGAGATGGTAACTAAAAAGAAAGAGTTCTTCATTAATTATAAAAAGAGAAGGTTACAACATGGTTACATAATAAAAAAACAACAATAGAAATAAAGGAGAAATGGCGACTAAGGCCCCCTTCGACAACTTGGTCCCCCTGACCCTCTTCACGATCCTTCTTCGACTGCACAGGAGTGTTCACTAAAGCGTTATATGTAAGCTTGAGATCCTCCAACTCTTTCTTGGTCTTGTCTAACTCCTGCATCAAGTTATAGATGACGTGTTGGAGCTCTACCTTGTCCGCCAATGTCTTCTCCATCAGAACTATGGTATGACGACGTAAAACACCCAAAAGTCGGTGGATGTCATCTTCAAGCGCTGGAGGATGGGAGGATGGGGTGTCATGAGCACTAGAAAGATTGGGAAAATTTTGGGGATGATGAACACTTCACTCCTTCTTATAAAAGAAATCAATCAATTCATGGCTGACATGTGTCAACTCATTGAATGGTGAAAATACTTGACAAACCAATAGCATGCAGTCATGCCCAACACAGTTGACCACCTCACCGTATATAGCCTAAATGACTCGTTGGGTTGTCCTCCATAGGACCGTTGAGATTTAGAAACGTGGAGTTGGATTAGTTGTAATGCTTAATTGTAAATACAATGAGATCCAAATCACAACAAGATCAAACAAGACAATAATAGCTTCTTGTATTCACTGAAAAAAATCAAGATTACAAAGAGCGACTATTACAATCAAGACCAAATGTTGTAGCTACTAAAATCATGATCAAAAAGACAAAAAAAAGAGGATGATTGCCACAACCACTCATCACTGTCATTATTTTCATCAGAGGAAGCATCCTCCAAGCTGCCACCCAAATGCACTAGGCACTACTTAAAATGCCTGAGAGAGTCAAACAAGTCACTAATTCGCTATTAAGTTTCCATACTTCATGCTCCTTTTAGTGAAGCCGTTAGAGGAGATGAGCATTTGAATCTATATGAGCGAAGTTTTGGATCGTCAAAGTCTTGATAACAGATCAGAGATGCGTGAGCTCATCCTCCATCTCACGGACTTTGTTGGCGAGCGACTTCAGTGCAGCCATCGACGTAGTCACCGACCTAGTTACTGACCTCTTCTCCGGTGATAAAACACGCCCTCTTTGACGAACTAGTGCTATGAGTCAACATTGCTATGATCGAAGAAAGAGATCAAGGAAGGAGAATCAAATCCGCGGAAGAAACAATTTTCTATTCCATCCTCTACTTATAAAGGGCAAGCACTAATTAAGGACTGTCACGTGGGGCAATCATGTAGTCCAAGACCTGATTAAAACCGCACTCAACTCAAGGCGCTCAAATAAATGAGATGAGAGTACCAACAGTCATTCTCGATGGCCTATGCACAATCCGCTCCATGGCGAGTTTTAGCATAGCAGTACCGTGATGCGCCGCCTAGGCAACGACGGCCAGCCTAAACACGCTTCTAGACAACAATCAATTACATATAATGAAAAGATATTTCTTCTTTGCATTTGTTAAAGACAAAAGGTTATAATACAATTAGAGGAACAGAAGCCTCTACTGCAAGTCATCAATTACAAAAAAGAAAAAGAAGAAGTCTAGAAAACATCAAAAGTTTGGCACCACAAAACAAAAATGATAAAAGGGGCCACCACAGCCATGATCATGCATCATCGTCATCGTCACTTTTGGAGGAGATGTCGGTAGTGCACCCTCCTAAGCGTGCGGTACAATGCGTATAGCATCGCATGATGCCAAACATGTCGAATAGTCTACACTTGATGCTCCATAATTCGCAGTTAGCTTTATGCAAATTACGAAGAAAATGACTGTTGGAGTCATTCAGGGACTAGCACTCATCCTGCAGGTCCTCAACGATGTCGCGGAGGTGCTTGACCTCTTCCTCTAACTCCTGAACTTGCATTCATAGTGACTTTGGTATGGGGTCCATCATGGGCACCGTCTTTGGCTCTAGCGACTGACGAGAATGCTTAGAATGCTCGGCACCAGTGGTCAATATAATGACAATTCTATCAAAAGATGGAGGGGAAACGAAGAAGAGAAGAGAAAAGGAGAACTGCGCGTAGAAAATAGCTCCCACTCACCGTCTTATAAAGAGAGGAAGCCAATCAAAGAGCACCACGTGGCATGATCATATTGCCCAAAACATGATTAGGTGCGCAATTAAGAATGATGGGAGTATGAATAGTTATTCCCGCTCAAATTGCGCCCCTATCAGCGTGTGCAGCTCGCTTACTCACGGTTTTTTCCTCTCAAATTGGAAGAGACTCACAATTAACTCACGCTGGGTTTTTGAACACCATGTAAATTAGAGTAATGATCTGCTAACGCCTAAATTAGGCCACGCACACATTCTCTCCCACTCAGTTCTGAATTGTCAATCTTCTACGTCTAGATCAACCAGACCTATATTCAATCATTTGAGAAAATAAATGATGGGAAAGTAAATTTTCATTGATAAAAGAAGATTTACAATGACTTTGTTCTACAAGAAAGAAAATGACAAAGAACAATAGCAAAGAAAACAAGCCGCCAATCAACCGCTTTTCTAGTCTTCACTGGTAGAACTCTAAGGGTTCTTACGAAGGCACCACCTAATCTTCCGAAGTATCCACCATAGATCCAATCAATGAAACTGCTGCAAGGTTCTCATACTATACTCTGTGAACAGCACTTCCAATTGGTTCTTTATGACCAACTCAAGATTTGCCTTCCTCACCAGCAACACATCCACTAGTCGACAAAGAACCCAGTTCTCCGCCGTAGGCCCGCCAGTGGTCATGGCCAACTGATGCCTAAGTCGCTTGATCTCCACTTCCATTCTAGCGAGAGGCATCAAGAGAGAAAAGGAGTATTAGATGGAGATATTACTACTTCATCAAACATCCATTTATAGGTACACCCCTCCAATAAGCACGAGACAAGTGGCCGACTCACTTCATGACTCGACCATGTAATTATGGCAAAGGAAGTCGGCTGATGTTCCTTTACAATGAAGAACCGGTCTTAATCAGAGGCCACGGCCGCGCCCAAGTTGGCTACACCCATGACAGCCACGTGCCATGACAAGCGCGCTCATTAGCACTCTAATGGGTCACTTCAATGGACTTCAAAAGTGTATCGCTCATCGAAAGGACACTCTGACCGAGTTTTGAAAATCGTCAAAAAAAGAAGAACCATCTTAATATGCTTATTAGTATGCATACATTAATGACATCATCAAACTCATCAGTACACCTTTGAACGATATCATTTTGACTTGAACAGCTGATTCTATAGAGAATCGTGTCAAATAGAGTCGAGTCTCAAAATATTCAACATTACACCTCTTCCAAGATAAGCATCCAAACAGAGTCGAGTCTCGAAATGTTCAACATTAAACCTCTTTCAAGACAAGCTTCCATCAAGCTCATCGATCGTCTCTGAATATCGGTACTTCAATGACATCATCACACTCATCAGTATGTCTCTAAACAATATCATTATGACTCGAATGGTCAATTCTACAGAGAATCACACCAAATAGAGTCAAGTCTTGGAAGATTCAATGTTACACCTCTATCAAGACAAGTGTTCATCAAGCTCATCAATACACCTCTAAATGATGATACCTCAATGACTTTGTCACGCTCATCATTACGCCTCGAATGATATCATTATGACTCGGGCGGTGATTCTACATAGAATCACGTCAAATAGAGTCATGTCTCGGAAAGTTTAACATTACACCTCTTCCAAGATAAGCATCCAAACAGAGTCGAGTCTCGAAATGTTCAACATTAAACCTCTTTCAAGACAAGCTTCCATCAAGCTCATCAATACGTCTCTGAATATCGGTACTTCAATGACATCATCACACTCATCAGTATGTCTCTAAACAATATCATTATGACTCGAATGGTCAATTCTACAGAGAATCACACCAAATAGAGTCAAGTCTTGGAAGATTCAATGTTACACCTCTATCAAGACAAGCGTTCATCAAGCTCATCAATACACCTCTAAATGATGATACCTCAATGACTTTGTCACGCTCATCATTACGCCTCGAACGATATCATTATGACTCGAATGGCCAATTCTACAAAGAATCATTGTCATGCTCATCAGTACGCCTTTGAACGAGAGCCCGTCAAGCTCATTAGTATGCCTCTAAATAACACAACCTCTTCCAAGACGAGCGCCTGTCAAGTGCACCAGTACGCCTCTAAATGACGCTACCTCAATGACTTTGTCACGCTCATCATTACGCCTCTGAATGATATCATTATGACTCAGACAGCTGATTCTACATAGAATCACGTCAAATAGAGTCATGTCTCGGAAAGTTTAACATTACACCTCTATCATGACAAGCATCTATCAAGCTCATCAGTGTGCCTCTGAACGACGCTACTTCAATGACACTATCAAGCTCATCAAAACAACTCTAAACAATATAATTACAATTCAAATGGCCGATTCTATAGAGAATCATACCAAATAGAGTCAAGTCTCGAAAGATTCAACATACCAAGATAATAGTCAGTCAAGTTCATCAGTACGCCTCTGAAGATGACCCCCCCCCCCCAACATGTTTAAACAAAACATGTCTATCAATCTATCTCCAAAATATCCAATGAAACACCTCTTCGGAAAAGATCCAGCTCCAGGTTCCACAGTACACATCCGGCAGCAACACCCCTTGTCAAATGTTATCTACAGATAACGTCATCCCCACCAAATGCCATCATACTTATCGATAAAAAAATTGTTAGTATTCTTTATCAGCAACTCAATACGTCTCCCAACAATATGCATTCTTTATCACCAACTGATGCCACCATATTCCAACATCTCGAACAAGCACTCAATAACTCTGTCGAATATCAATTCATTTACTTGAAGAGATTCAAAGTTTTTAGAGATCCAAATCTCAGGGATTTAAGAAACTTTGAAGAGGGTCTTGTAGACGGTCAAAAAATACAAACCGTTCAACAAGATGAATTAAACATGAAGATGGATCCTCAAAGAATCTTGGGTCACTGAAACGATACTACATAAACCCAACGAAGCTAAAAGAGATGACTAAAGAAAGAAAGAGACCAAAACTCTAAGCTAAACAAGCTCCCAAGCCTACAAAAGGCAAACTTCCTAAGGAATCGGATAAATCCACTATACATAGCCTTGCATAGACCTAAGCCGACGTACACGCTGAAGAACAATATGAACATAAGCAAGGACCAACCCATGAAACTTCGGACTTAGTGGGACGTCTGAAGATGAAGTCGATCACGATTTGGCTCGTCAAAAGTCTAATCATACTGATACCCATTTAATACATGGGAAGTCTGCAACGCATATAAATCAAGGCAACGGTCCTGAGACAACGTGCTATCAAACCCAGCGTAATGCTCAAACTGCTCACGCTGAGCTTGGTAGTCACACTATAGTTGATTGATTGGACGGAGGTAATGATGATGATGACTTTTAGCCGGCTATGCGGAGATGGGAGGTCACACCGCATTTAATGTGAGGTGACTGAAGAGATGGTGCACATAATGATGAATAGGACCCATAGGATTTTATGCCCACAATGCATTTAATGAAAATTTGGCGAAGTGATGGATGTGATAGCTTGACAGCATGGATGTCGTACTGACATAACCCAACTACGCACAGATGAACTCCACACGCAGTTCAACACAAATCCTATAAATACCCCCCCTTCATTAATTTTTTCGGGGGGAGGGTAAAGCATTGATTGCCCCATTACTATCCTCCACCTATTCTTCAACTACCCAAGGCTCGAACCACGGGCGGAAGAAGTTTACCTTGTAAACCTTGTTCATCTATAACCCTTAACACTTGATCTTTGATCTTGTGTCGACATAGCCACATAACAATTAATCTTTGATCATTGTTGGCACTCTTCTCACTTGTTCAATGAGGCAAACCCTCCATAACAAGTTCATTTTTAATTTCAAGGACCCCTTGAAATGAATCTCACTTGGTTGTACAAAGAACAGTGCTATTTTTATTTATATGGTCAACAGAGCCGACGCCTAGTCTCTTCCAGCATAGCTTCTCAAAATCAAAATTGTAGCCAAAGACACTATAATATTTTATTATTTTCTAAGAGATTAATAAAAGAAAATGACTATTTCATTATCTCGAATCTTTGTGAATCTTTTAACTAAAAACTATCTGCTCCTACTCTTGTATTAAATACCTCAGTATAATGAAAAATATTATCAAGTTCTCTCAAATCTCTGTATACTAGTCATGGTATCGTAGCGGTCTTCTTCATTCTAGAGAGACCATTTTCTCCTTCCTTAGCCTTGGGCCGCCTAGGGGACTTTGCTGCAAGCTTCATCACCGGCTTCCCCTTGGCAGCTTCAAGCTTGGGCTGCCAAAGCCTACATCCCTCGCCTACACATCCCGCACTCTTCACATCCAGCAGCCACCTCACTACCTGTAGCCTATCACTCAACCTCCGGCGATCCTTGAGCACCCTGCAACCGTTGTGACCACCATAAATCCATCGCCACTGCCATTGACGGTCGCTGTCCACGTGAATTTATGTACCTCTCTAAGAATCGCAAATCCTAGATCCACCTCCGATCCTCGTCGGAGCACCCTCGCCCATCTGCGGTAATCACTGAGAGCCACTTACAATAGCCTGCCACCACAAGCCTCGAGTGTCATCATAAACCTCACTGTGCTCCACACTTGCAACCCATTAGCACCCCCACTGCATCTTTGGTCATTCGCATTTCTTGAGCTCGGCCCCATTACAAAACTTGACACTATTGCCACAACCACAACAGCCACCACCTCTACCAAACACCTCTCTCGAGCTTGCCTCAGCCCAAACCTTAATCTTCACCCCCACCAAGTGTTTGATGAAATTCCTCAACCAAACATCATCACCTTGCAACTTGACGTCCATCCTAACCCGTCGAAAAATCCACCGATTTGTGACCCGTGCAACACCACCATTGCCAACACCCTTCCGCGATGACGTGGCTGCAGCAAACCCTCCTCTGCCACGGTGCCGCCTCAACCTGCTTGGGAATCTCCTCCCACCTGCTATGTCACCATCTCTTCACCTACCTCCTTGTGACTCCAAGACAGCTAGCTGCCAACCGCTCTCCCTCGCCGAGCCACTGCAATGCTACTTTGTTCACTACACACACCGCCAAATAACTCCTCATCCTAGGCACCACATCACCAAGCCCCAGCAGCAAACTCACCTTTCAGCTGTTCAACAAAATTTCCCACCGCCTTCAAAACCCTCGCAATGGCCAATCATTATTGCTACGTTGCTCATCTTTGTCACATCTGGTCACTGCAGTTCTGCCCATCACAGATCTACGTTCCTACCTGCAGCATATCAAAACCGGCGGCTCAAACCATGAAACCTCACTCACAAACGATAGTGTTCACAAGGTGTTTGATAAAATATAGCCACGAAATATCAAGTTAGAAAACCTAATCCTTCATTGTCAAACAACCAAACACCTATCCGCCCAAAATATATCCAATTGCAGCGCCCGCAATAGCAATATAGCCGGACCTCTCCAACTGCAATGCTCACAGCAGCGATACAGTCGGACTCTCTCCAACTGCAGCACTCACAGTAGCGACATCATCGGAACCTCTCCAACTGCAGCACTCATGGTAGCAACACCGTCAACTACAGCGCCCACGGCATCAATATTGTCCAATTGCCCATGGCATCGATACTGTCGGACCCTCTCCAATTGAAGCACCCAAGGTAGTGACTCTATCGGACCCTCTCCAATTGAAGCACCCAAGGTAGTGACTCTATCGGACCCTCTCCAACTGCAACGCTCACGGCAATGACATTGCTAGACCCTCTCCAATTGCAACACCCACGGTAGCGACACCGTCAGACCACACTGCACCACAACCTTACCATCTCTATCTAAGCCCTCACCAGACTACACCACAACCTCACCATCTCAGTCAGTCCTCACCGGACAACACCACCACCTTGCAGCATACAATTCCAGCAACCGATGTGCTCCAACTCAACCACCTCTCGCCTTGCCACGCCAACTACCATCTACGCAAATTTGGCTCATCTTATCCAAACTTCCAGTTCTCTACCCACCGCGACTTTAGCGGGGGTGTTAAATATTATGGTTAGGCACTATCAAAGGCGGAGCTAGCATATTGAGGGTGGTGTCACTTGACACCATCCTAAATCACATAATTAAAGAAGTTATACGTAAACTTATAAAGCAATGTGACACCTCCACAAAATTTAATTAGTGAGTAGTGACCCATTAATTCTTAATGGGCCAAAAGCAAGTGGCCCCTAGACCCATTAGCTTAAATGGTCCAATTCACCAGCATATCAAAGAGCTACCATCAATTATTTTTTTTAAGAAAAGGAAGCATAAGTTTACATTGAAAAGGATGCATTTGATGGTGTTTCAAAATACGGTATTAGACAACAATTTCAAAAAGTGAAAACATGTAGGGGTCAATTATTTGGTGGTGTTTCCAATGACGATATTATGCAACGTTTTCAAAAGTGAAAACACATAAGGGTCAATTGTAGTTATATTTAATAAAATATCTTTTATATCTCATTAAAGCTCCTAATTATATTGAATGTGAGAGAAAACGACACCACTAGTATGAATTTCTACCTCGGCCACTGGGCACTATTGTATTATTTTGTTTAGTTCAACACCGCTTAGCATACTAGACTATCTACTCCTACTTTTATATTAAACACCTATGTAAAATGAATAATATTATCAAGTTCTCTCAAATCTCTCCATAGTTATCACCACCATTCTCGATCCTGCTCTCAATCCCTCTTAAATCCTCCTCAGGCCACTGTGTTCCCCGGCCGCCGGCAACCTCCCTTCTAAGCGCCGCCACCTCCTCACTTCCCGCACTACGCCACCACCACCCCTACGCCACCGCCGCCGGCCGCATGTCTGATCCTGGCCTCCGCGCTATTGCCGCCTCGCTCCCTGCAACCTCCTCTACTTGACCATGTCTAATATCCGCCTGCCATCAATGATACTACAATCGCCGTCGTCTTTGCCGACGTCAATGATACTGCAATGGCGGTGAGGAAGATGGTTAGGGACTGCGGGGCTGAGGTTGGGTAGGAGGTTAGTGGTTTAGTTTGGAGGGAGTTGTTGACGGAGCCGAGAGTTGAGATGGTGAGGAAGATCGATACTGCTTTTGCTGCTGCTGATGGTGACAGTAACTGATCTGGGGAGTTGATGGATGGGTTCATCAGAAAGTGTATGGGAGGAGGAGTGTCTGTGTCTGCAATGTGTTCAATGAAATGTCTTTGAGAAGAAGAAGAAGTAACGTGTTCGATGAAATGCCTGAAATAGGGAAATTGGTTGGATTAGACTAATTGATGATTGGTAGTGTGAGGCAGATAATATGTTTGATGAAAGTTGCGAGAGAAGAAAATTTATTGGCAGCGGGATGCGGTATGTTTGATGAAATGCCTAAAAGTAGAGATGAAACTGAATGCATTTTTCTATATATTTGGTTTTTTAAGATCTATGGATCATGTTAAACTATTGGTGTAAATAAAAAATTGAATGCACTTAGCACTTATTTTTTTTCCTTTTTTTCGAAAAGAAACTTAATCTTTTTAATTTACAAGAAATACTGCCTTACATTAGGATATAGGGAACTAGCTATAAGTCTATAGCAAACGCGGTTCTTTGGTCTGCGGTAGAAATAAGTGTAGTACTTCGTCCATAAAGAGTGTCGAGGAGGTACAATCCTACGCACTGTACGTAGAATTTATCGCATGCAAATGCATGCAAATTTTTTGTAGTTAATTTACTTCACAAAATTTCTTAGATTTGTATTTCATTATTAATAGTTGAACATCACATGCTTATAGTCTCTTTAATTTACTACTTCGTTTTGCATTCTTTGATACTATTTTGATCTCAATGATCAGATAATTAGTATAACTATTGGAAGACCTAATATTAGACTTGATCCAAAATGATTTAAGTTCACAAGCATCTTATTTGAAATTTTACTTTATGTTGTCACCCGTTACTCTATATACTAATGTTTTGGCAGTGGATGACCATTATTTCCTCTCTATAGAGTTTACCTATCGTTTCTTGGAAGAATTTTTATCCACAAATTTAAAGTAAATAAATAAATCTAAACCAAATGCTCAAGTCATTAGGTTTTCACTAGTGGAAAAAGCATCATCGGCGGCGGCAACATCGGCCGGGGAGTTTGCCGTCGAAATGTTAACATTCGGCGGCATTGCCGTCGAGATGTTGCGTCCGATATTAACCGTCGGCGATGTTAAACATTGGCGGCGAGTCAACTATCGATGGGATTCCGTCGGCGATGTTGGCTATATATATGTTTACATACACGCACGCGATTTTACCACGATAAAACCTAACCCTACTCTAAACCCGCCCGCAGCCCGGCCGGGCGTTCGCCAACTTCTTGCCTGCATGCTTTGTTCTCGGCCTTGCCGGCGTCCGTTCGCGTCGTCGAAGTTCGCCCGTCCGCCGCCTCTTCTTCTCTCTCTTTTCGGTAGGTGCAAGCCGCCGCCGCGCCCTCTCGCGGCAGGTACTCAGGTATTATCTTCTTCTAATTTGAGGTATTTTAGTATTTCTTGCAATTTTATGGGTTATGAAATACACATTTTTAAAACCCCAATTTAAATTAACTAATCTAACCTTAATTACATTGATCTACCCAAATTGATCTTCATCATAACCTCAATAACATTATCTTAAGCATATAATCCTAATTAAGCCTACTTAAAGTTTGGTAACCCTAACCCTAACTTTAATTTTCATCAAATATAGCTAAATAAACTTATCTACCCAAGTGAATAACATATTTTCAACTAACTTTAATCCAAAATTTAATATTTTCTAATTAATTAATTAATTTTAACTTTAACAACTTTAATCCTAACTTTAATAACTCAATAATCTACTTTAATCCTAACATTAATAACTTAATTAAATTAATCTACCAAATACAATCCTAATAGTAACCCTAATTATAATTTAATAATCCTAATCTTAACTTTAATAATCTACAATAATAATATACTTTTTCTTTTTAACATAATCCCATATATGATAGTACTAATTAAACTTTAGTCATCCAATTCCTAATTTAATAACCTAATTAAACAAATGTAATCAATTACTAATGACCCCCTAATTCTACTAATATTTTACTCAAATATGCTATTAAACCTAAATATAAGTAATTAATTTAAATATATATAATTCTAATCCTAATTCTATGAACTAACTATCGATTTAATCCTAATACCAAACCTAATTACATTAATAACCTAAATATAAGTAATATTACCGAAGTCTAGAAGCGTAATTAAACTAACTTTAAAGTTTATATGATCAACAAAGTAACTTAACTTTAACAACTTAACTCTATCTCTAATTAATTAAATTTAACTTTAACTCTATCTCTAACTCTAATTAACTTTAACTCTATCGTAATTAATTTATTTTAACTTTAACTCTATCTCTAATTAATTTTAACTTTAACTTTAAGTACCATGATTCTTTTAAATGTCAAAACTTTTGATAACTTAACTTTAGCCATTGGTCCTAACTAACCATATTAAATATTACTATAAAGAGATTCAATAAAATAAGCCTAATAATATTATATGACTCTAGTCTATCACCCTAACTAAACTAACTTTAGTCATTATTATCAATTTAATCCTATTTAAAGTAGTAGAATTTATCCTTAAATAACACTAATGCAATCATGATTATTACCATAAGTCTAAAACTCTAATTAAGCAGTGATTGTTATGATAAATGATTCGATGTTATTGATACATTCAATTTAGTTAGATATATGACATTGCGGTGTGTTATATATCATGGCAATATAAATCACAAGTCGTTACCCTAGTTTCTCGTCTAATAATGTTGGATGTGAATCTCTTCTAATATAAGCATACGCAATTCTAGTTGGATGTGAAAATACTTTTATATCTAAATAGAATAATGTGATTTATGTTAGGAGCATGATCTACATGCAATAATTATTAGATCTGTCCGGGGAGGATTCCCCTTCTCGTACAGGTTAGGAATACAGTAGTGTATCATCTATCTTTGTATACTTTATGTATTTTTATTCATTGAAAATTTTGATAACACGTACCGCATTGTTCTCCGTGTACAATAAGCGTATGTTGTTTTGTGTATCGATCTATAATCGATCTATTATCGATGATTGATCGCATTATAACATCCGCCGGATGTACTTTCAGGAGCAGTAAGTCTTTGCCAAAATTTTTGAGAAATAAAAACGCATAAAGTATATAAAGGTAGTTGTAGACACTACTATATTCCTAATGAGATAGGTCCATTTCCTATGACGGTAGTTAAAGTGTCTTATTGAAATAATTACATCGTTAGATTTTACTCCAACATAATTTATGTCGTGAAAAAGTATGATACTCATGCAACCGTTAATTTGATGCGTTAATAATAAAATTGCGCATTACCTAATTATGCTCAATTTCATTAATGAATAAAATTATATATGTATATGTATATCATACAGATGAGGATAGTTCCCGACAAATCATGGATCGATATTCCTCGTATTGATAGATGGAGGGACGGTCGATATAAAGATGGGATAAATCAATTCATACATATTACAAAGAGTTATCTTTCAAAACATAAGCCCATGTCACTTTCCGTAATTAAAGGAACACTCCTACAGAGTTAATATCTAAAAGCATGAAGTAACTTGACTTATTTTAGAAAACTTAATGTTTTGAGGGAGTTGTATCCAAATATATGAGAATTTGGGGACTTGTATCCAAATACATGAGATTTAGGGGACCAATATATTTCATCAATCTAATATGTATAATACATGCAAGCCAATAGTACTATATAAGTTACGGTGATATTCATCTAGTCGTAGTAGGCTTAATTAATAAGTAGGTGCTCTTATAACTTAATTAGTTGTGGATTCTTTTGGTATTTTCGAGTATTTGATAATTAAATTGAATTATGAGAGCTTAAGGTTAAATAAGTAAAAGTGTTGACATATTTATTATTTTTCTTTATTGTAGGAGAAAAACTCTTCAAGAAACGGGTGGCGAAGTAACTTTAAGAAAAAGTTACCACCGGATGGCTTTCGTGCATTTGTCAGTGGGGACACAATGAGATTCCGACCGGGCAATGGGCTAATAACTTTAGCTCATATCTTGGATGCTTGATCTGAGGAGTGATAAAGTGAATCCTTACTCTGAGGCGGTATGACCCTTTAATGTCTGGAGAGTATATATCGAGATTGTTGGGTAAAATACTCTATTTTTCAATTATTTTACATTTTATCAATTGACCGTGCTTAACTATATGTTAATATTTAGAGATATTTCAACATCGAAGACAATCCCGTAGGGTGGGATTTTTTATTTGGATACATGGGAAAGTTCAAGCATGCTCTTCGGGAGTGGAGACATGAGATAAAGAAGAAATGCTTCGAAAGTTTCACTCCTAACTGGGAGAGGATCTACAAGCGAGATAGGAGGATTGAGCCAGATCATTTAGCTGCACTTATTGTATTGTGGAGCCAGGAGGAGCACCAGGTAAATATGTATAAATGCATAATAGAAATTAGATTCTTCATATAATATTTGAATTTAGTGATATATTTCGTTTTATATTTACTAAAGTTCTCTTTGTTCATGTTGAAGAAAAAATGTCGGAGAAATAAACTAAACCGATGGAAGAAAGATTATGATCATCATACGGGAACTACTTCATTTGCCCAGATTGAGGATCAATTTTGTAGGACTACGGTATAAGATATTTTTATTTTATATATATATTCTCTCCGCTTCCTATAATATTTGATAAATAAAACTAATAAATAAATTTATAAATTTCAGAACGCTCCCTATATCCCGCTTCCAGAATTACATTAGAGGACGATGGTTTACTTTAAGAAGGGGTATGATGCCGATGATGATAAGAAAAAAAAGCTAGAATCGGCTAAGAAAATGCAGGTAAGTATATCTATATATAAGTTTAGTTCCTTGTTTATTTCCACTCTAACGAATGAATTGCATGTAATTGAAAACAAATATGAAATAAGTAATGTTTAAGGCACAACATTAGAACGGACTTCACAACATTAATTAGAGCGGACTTCACATTAGAACTGCATAGATGGTTTAGTTCTGAATGAATTACCTTTTACTTCCACTCTATCCCAATGAATTACATGGCTGAAACTAATCGTGAAGGCTTACATTAATTTTACCTATTTTAGAAATTCCAATTCTTAAATGCGATTCTTTAATCTTTTAGGAAGCTCGGAAAACACATATCTTGAGGTTGTTGCCTGAGCCAAGAGCCCTGACTAGAGAAGAGAATTATAATGTGAGCCATTTGGTTTGTGGACTTCCTAAAAGGGGTGGACCGGTGGATGGGAGTTGGAGCTCGAGGGTGTCTACACCATTTCAGCCTCCGCCAATTTCAACGCCATCGACTATGCCCTCGGGGCCCTCTTACATGTGAGGAGGATTGCACTCAGCGGCGATGCGGCTGTTAGTTCGGTGATGGATCTTTTAGATGGCGATTCACGAGGAGATGTGGGAGGATATTCAAGAGGAGCTTATCACAGTGATCCACCCTACTGCTACTTTTGCGATGGTTTCGGGCAAATATTGAAATCTTGTAGGCGGGTTCCTATTAGGTGCAAAACCAGATTATGAAATGGTTGGCCTCTCAAAATGCATTTGGTGGTAGTGGAGAGTAGTAGACAGGTATATTTATTATATCGTAAAACATGATTACACACAATATTTATTTACGTGATTCTAAATTGATTTTTATTTTATGTTAGAATGAAGATGTTATCGTTGGGAACACAGTCGTAGGGATGGAGACGCCGTTAACGGCGGACGATGATATGGATAGGACGGATGACCTATCTTAGTGAGTTATATCCTAAACTCATGTTTGTACATTGGACATCTTTATATTGGAGAATATTATGATTTGCTTGTATGCTTAATATCCTAAACTTCGTGTTTGTTGGAATTGTGAGATATATGTGGGTATGCATGTGAGTATTATATATATGGACATTAATTAGCTTGTTTGAGTTGGCATGTATGTGCGTATGATATTATTTGTATGGCATGTGAGTATTATATATATTGTGAGATATATGTGTGATTTGTTGTGGAAATTTTTGTGTGGCTTGTTGTGGAAATATATAAAACGTATCATATTATTTGTATTGTTAATGAAATTTGGATTGTGAAAATTTATAATTTGTTATGGAATGTGCACGAAAATTGTGATTGCATATAAGTTTGTTATGGATTGTGCACGAATTTTGTGAAATTTTTTGGAGCGTGCGAATATATCGAGGCGATGCCGCGAGATGTTTGTGAAATTTGGATTGGATATATTTCATATGTCGTTTTGGAATGTGCGAGGGATTGTTGTTAGCGGAATATATGCGAGAATTTAGTTTGTATGTACGAGGAATTGAATGAAATAATATGTATTTTTAGGCTGGCGGTAAACATCGGCGACGGAAACCCGTCGGCGATGTTTACACCGGCGGCTATCCGTCGGCGATGTTTACACCGGCGGCTATCCGTCGAGATGTTCTTCGCCGGCGGCTTGCCGTCGACAGCGTGTGAACATCGGCCGATGCGACCGTCAACGATACACATCGGCGACGGAAACCCGTCGGCGATGTTTACATATCAGCGGGCACACCGTCGGTGATGTGTAAACATCGGCGGTGTATGCCGTCAGCGTAATTCCGTCGATAATGAGCATTCGCGGCGTATCGAGGAATGTTTCTTTTCGGCGGGACTATCATCGACGGTCTATCCTTGGCGGAATCCGTCAAGGATGATCATCTTGGCGGGATTGTGGGCATCGGCGGCGAAAGCCGTCAAGGATCGTGGTTTTCCACTAGTGTTTGGTTTTTCACATGTTGTCATGGCATCAGCGGATCAATTTTGCTCATATATACTAAAGTTATTGGGTCTACAAGTATAGAAAGTTTTTCATAGCTATAGTATAACCCTTTATTATATATAAAATAAAACAGTTAAACCTATCACAAATGTGAAGTAGCTTAGTTGGTACAACCATTGTCTAGAAAATCACAGGTTCCAGAATTGATTCCCTCAAACTTTCCCATTTATTTTTACGTTTACTTTAAAAGTTCTTTTCAATATTTAGTCCTTTAAATATTTCATATTTTGAAATTAATCCCTCAAATCATGAAAATTGTTATTAAGTTCTACAATTCTATTTAGAAACTGATCCATGCTATTAGGTTCATTAATTCTTCAAAAGTTATTTTCAAGTTATTCCTTTCGATAAAAGTAGAAGCAACAATTAAAGAGACTAATTTAAAAAGATTGTGAGAATTAGAGGACATTATAACATTTCTATTAATTTATTAGTCCTTTAAATATTTCATATTTTGAAATTTATCCCTCTAATCATGAAAATTGTTATTAAATGCTACAATTCTTAAGTTAATTAAAATTAATCCCTCAAATCATTAAAATGCTATTAGATTCCTTAATTCTTAAAAGTTATTTTGAAATTATTCCCTTTAATATTAAAAAGTAGAAGCAACAACTAGAGAAATTAATTTAAAAAGATTAGAGTTAGAGTTATTTTGAAATTATTCCCCTTCAATAAAAGTAAAAGCAATAAGTAGAAATTAATTTAAAAATAATTGTGAGAATTAGAGGACCTAATAGCATTTCTATTAATTTGAGGGACTAATTTCAAGATAATTTAGGAATACATGAACACAATAGTAATTTCAGTGATTTCAAAACTCGTCTACTTTAAAAAAATTTCAATTTTTAACTAATAGACTCAAAGTTTATCCCATTTATTTGGAAACTTAGCTACTTCAGCCCTTTTAAAAAAATATTAGCATCTTACAACTTTTATATTTTGAAATTAATCCCTCAAATCATGAAAAATGCTACCATGTCTCGTCGATTCTTAACTCATGTAGAAGTTGACTTCTCAAATAATTAAAATTACTATTAGGTCCTTCAAGTCTTCAATTATTTTGAAATGAGTCCATGTAATCAAGAGTAGAAGTAATAACTAGAATGATTAGTTTGAAAAGATTAGGAAAACCAGGAGACCTAATAACAAATTCAATGAGTTGAGGGGCTTATTTCAAAATAACTTTAGAATTTGGGAATCAATAGCAATTTCAATTATTTCTGGACTAATTTCAAAATATAAATGATTCAAGGGACTAATATTGAAAACCCTTAAAGAAAGGTTTTTCTAGCTAGCCCAAAGTTTTATCTTTTTTAGCTATAAACCTGAAATCTTATCTTATTTATTTTAAACTCTTGCACTTCGTTTCAAAAGGTCTTTTGGCTACTTAACTAAAATTTTACCCACATCAACTTTGAAACCTACCTACTTCAAAACTACTTTTAGATGAGAATACTTCACCAAATTTTTGTTAAACTCATTTTGTATTTCGAGTTTGGTATACATGTTAGATGCTATATTTTTCTATCACTTCCTATAATTTTTCTAAGTGGTTATGTGTAGGATGTAACCAAATATTTTAATCATTATATATTGGCTTTTTCAAGCTATAATATCGCTAAATCACGAACTGTAGATATCATTTTGCCTATAAACTTGAAGTTTTACTCTCATTTGCTTTTTAACTTGCTCACTTTTAAAAAGAGTTTTTACACTATTTACTTTAAGATCCACCAACATCAACAATCACCTTAGATTCAACATATTAAAAACAAATTCTGTCCGCTTCATATGTTAGCAGTTTGGTATTGATGTATGTTACTGTATTAAGTTTTAACTTGCAATATTTTGCTTCAAAGTAGTTAAATATTTAATACATTTTAAACAAAATGCTTAATCTATTATTTTTGAGTTCTTTTCGTACTGATGTTGTTGTATCGCGGGTCAATTATTTATGCTCGTAAGATCTATAATTGAAAATTAGAGTTCTGTAGTAAAGTTAATTATTATTTCCATTAAGAATAAAATAAAAGAGAATTTAAGAAATAATGGATAATGAATATTACAATCCACCAGTTAGAAGAAGTGAGATTATAATTAATAGAATAAGGAGGATATTACTTGAGAGAAATGATAAAGAGATATAATTCATATATTAAAATAATTTTTTGACATAATACTATTCTTGATTAATTAAGAAGTTTTTCTATAATAGTTGCTTAAATCTTTAATATTTTGAAATTATCCTCTCAAAGCATTGAAATTGCTATTAGGTCCTCGAACCTTATTTCGTGCTACTTATTATTGAATAAAGGGATTGATTTGAAATAAAGGTTAATTTCATAAAACTGCCTTAACTTTGGGGTTTGCACCATAAAAAGAACTTTAAGGAGTTTTGCACATAACTCACCTAAAAGTTCTTTTATTCCACTAAACCCGTTGAAGGTTTTGTACTTAAACCCCAAAAGTATAACATCATCAAGTCTAACCTGTCAAATGACGAGCACGTGACCAAAGAGGCCAAAAATAACCCTCGTCCATCAAAAAATTAATGGAAATGATAAGGAGTATAAAGCGTGATTTTTTTTGGAGGTTTAAGGAGTACTTTTCGTGTTTTTTTTGGACATACAAGAACACGTGATATGCTAGGCTTAATGGTGTTACATTTGGGGGTAAAGAGAAGTTCATAGGGTCATGTCCAAAACTCCTCAAAGTTCTTGAGGTTGTAGGCGTTGAAAATTACCTATAAGTCCCCGAACACGACTCGTGACGATGAGCTGACAATCGACAAGCCATCCGACGACGTAACGGCGAACCGTTGACAACGTAACAACAAGTGACCGCAACGCAAACGCATAAAGCGAGTCGACAAAACGCATGAAGCGAGTCGGCAAAGCGTGCAAGTCAACGAAGCGACGAATCGCAAGCGAGCGATGGGATAAACCTAATTCTGAAGCTTCAGATCAGCAAATATCGACGGGATCAATCAAGTCGGACTCGGAAGCGAGAAAAAGTCCCGGAAGTACCCTTAGTGGCTCGGCCAAAAGCCGAGCCACCTAAAGATGGCCGGCCACCTCTTTGGCTAGGCCAAAGCCGAGCCACCAAGAGGTGGCTAAGCGCTTTTACCGACCGACCCGCTTCATCCGCTTTTCAAGGCTATAAATAGAGGAGGGTCTCATTTTGAGGATCCGTTTTGACAAGAAGTCGAGCTCTGGGATCGAGATCTGGACTTTGATAAAAAGAAGGGACTTTGGACGAAATCGAACTTTTGCACGAGATCCAAGATTTCGGCGAACCCGTCGGCATAAAGCGAAGGAGTTCGAGAGATTTTAGATCCGATCTACACGTGATTCCTCCAGATCAAACTTTGTTTTGATCCCGAGAAGAGTGGTGATCTCGTTTGGTCGATTTTACTCACTTCGGCGATTATTTCCTTCGTGAAATAATCCCCTTGATCGTGTAGATCTTACACCGGATCATATCAGCGGCGGTCCACGGATAAACCCCTACGCGACAAAGACCCCATAGCGAGTCGATAAGCGAGGTCTGCGTTTGTTTTAAGGAAAATGTTATAATTTTTCTTTGATTTTCATTGTAATCGAGTCTTATAAAAAGACGAACTTTTTTTAAATTTATTTGTAAACGCATAAAGCTGTAATGAGTTCAGCAATGAAGATCGATCCAACTTTTCCAGCGAACAAGGCGACCGATGAATAGCGATCTGGCCCGATGAGATCGTCGTGTGCAACCGCGGATATCGGTCCGTCGAAGAGGAGGTCGAATACGAGTTCGACCAATAGAAGTTCGAGGAGTATCTATCATCCTCATCCAGATTGTCCTCCCCCCGCAAGTCCAGGAAGATCTCCGCTGCAAGGAAGATCCGCTGGTTCTCAGATCCGGAATCTCAAGGCGAGGATCCTAACCCCGCTGCTGCCGAAGTCGCAGCAAGCAGCGTCCTTCCGGCATCTAAGATGGCCAGATCTGAAGATCTAAACTCCTCTGTGCAGGAGATGACCACCGATGGCGTGCCGACTCTCTCAAAGAGAGCCCGCCAGAGGCGACGCCAACGCCTAGCACGTCAGTTTGCTAAGGCCGAGGAATCGGTTGACGGGATCCGTTATCAGATGGATCTCAAGTCCAGAAGAGGTCAAAGGCCTCAACAACAGATGGTTGGCAGCTCCTCCAAGCCGCTAACAAGTGAATGGGTCCGCGTCAGACGGAATCATTCAACGCTCGAGGAGCGCATCCAAAAGCGTCGTGCACTGCTTGCGCATGCACAGGCTCTAGTTCAAGAGGCCCGAATGTTGAAGAAAGAAGAAGTGCCCAAGAAGCCACCAAAGGTGCGCCAAGTTTGGAGGCCAAAATCCAGAACAACGATTCGGACAAAGGCAAAAATGCCAACTAGGGATCAGCCACCTCAGGCTGATTCCACTAAGGCTCGGCCGCTACAGGGTAACCTGGATCAAAGAAAGATCACCCCAACGCCGATTCCACCTCCGGCGATTACATCCAAATCTCCGGCTAACTTTGTTCCTGCTTCGGTAGATCCCGCTGGCTTACCCCGAAGCAAGAAAATGGTATTAGAGCGCCTCGGTCCGTTGCATGATGATCGAGGCAAAATTCTGATTAAGGAACATTTGGGCCCGTTGAAGAGGTCTAGGACAACTCGCAGTACTGGGGTCGCATCCACCTCCACCACGACAGGAAGATTCCTATAGCTGCTCGCACCGGGCTGCGAATTGAGGTTCAAGAGCCCATCGAAACTTCACACCCGCAAGGGCGAACGTTGAGAGGAGTGACTTTTGAAAGCTCTGATAACACGGTTCATCCTCAAAAGGAAACATTTTCGTCTGACGACAATGGCGTTATACCTGAGAAGTCATACCAACACACGATGGGTTGCTCCGACATTCATGCCGCTGAGTTGTACTATCGTGCTGGGAGTACGAGTAAATCTCGAAAAAGGAGTTCCCCAGAGTTGAACACACATTTTCTGTGTTCCAAGTTGATAAAGGCGGTGTTGTTGGAGTGCAACTGCACCAAGACAGCTCCGGAGAAGGTGTCGGTCTTTGATAGGCTTGGCACCGAAATGCCAAAACCCAGGTCGAGGCACTTCCGCAGAAGAAGATCGGTGTCTCAAGGCGATGAATTGCCAAGAGTCACCATCAACATGACTAGCAGAGGGGTGTCGACACGTGCCATTCCCGGGGTATCTCAACGAATGACTCGGTTGCGATCCAGGACTATCAGATGACCTAATTATGGCACAGTGCAGAGGGGGTTACCCTCAAATGATGAAGTGTCAGAAGCTAGTTTTGTAATTACTTCCGATAATACGGTTTTCAGCGAGGGGCAACCCCGTGAGGCACTCATGATCAGTGCAAAACAAGTGGCCAAGATGCTTAAAGAGGCTATGGCCAAGAAAAAGGAGAATTTCAAGTTCGAGATGGACATGGCCATGCAGCAAATGAGAGAGATGCATAACCGGCAAATTCAAGCACTAACAAATCGCCAGGGTGAATCAAGTCATCGCAATAACGTCAACCAAACGGACAGCGACACAGACAGGGATGAAGACCGTAACGCTGATAAATTGGATGCAGAAGGTAGCCTCGAGAACGACAGTGATAACACCGTCGTTCCTCCTCAAAATCACCCGAACGGAGACGTAGGTGAGAATGAAAAGATAAAGGACCTCGAGAGTAAGATCAACACTTTGATTTCCGCCCAAGAGGTAAAGAAGACGGGTATACCGTGTTCGTACCCAAGGGAGTGGGAATCAATCCCGTATCCGGCGAAATTCAATCTAATAAACTTTACGTCGTTCGACGAGAAGGGCTCACCCACTCAGCATTTGATCTACTTCATGTCCCACCTGGGGGTTATTTCCGGTAACGAGCCCTTGATGGTTCGATCATTCATTGACACTCTTCGAGGAGCTGCCTTCGATTGGTATCGCCATCTCAAGCCGGGGAGCGTTAACAGCTGGGATGACATGGAGACCATGTTCCTCGCCAATTTCTTCGATGATGATATCGAGATATCCATCGGGACGTTGTTGGATGAAAAACAGAAGGACGGAGAGACGGTAGACAACTTCGTCAAGCGGTTCCGAAACAAGGCAATAAATTGTCGGGACCCGATAACTGAGGAGTTCATTCTCCAGACCTACCACAACAACCTTTTGTAGGATCGTTGATCTAACTCAATGAAACACTAGAGGGGGGGTGAATAGTGTTTTATAAAATTTTATGCAAAATAGATAATAAATTGCAATAAGATAGCACAAGCTCAGAAATTTCACAATCACAAACACAGAGATTTATACTGGTTCCACCTCCCAGGTGTACATCCAGTCCCCAAGCAAATCCCGCTTGAGAGTTTCCACTATGATTTTGAAATACCCTTACAAAATCAAACACAAACCTGACCAATTTGCAAGCCTATGCAAATTGGTACAATCTCAAACCTGAGATCAACAATTCTCACACCTGAGAATTCCTTTTGAAGAAGTAAAGTACAGAGTCCTATAAGCCCTGAAGTGTTGATGATGTGCAGCAGTGGCTTAAGAACTTTTTAATCTCAAAATAATATTTAACTCTTTTGAATCTTGCAATTGAATCAATGGCAAGAACAGTTTTTGACTTTTGAACTTTTTGAACTCTCTTTTAATATCAAAATTCAAGATCAATGCATTAGAATTTCGTCTATCTTTTTCTGAAGTTTTTTCCTATTTATATCTCTTGAAAAGACACAATTTAAAACCAAAGAAACGGATATAAAGCGATAAAAACATTCAAAATTCAAATTAGAAGAGTCGAAAAAGCGTATGCGTAGTCGACTACAATTTCATATTAGTCGATTAATGCGTGTTTACACGGACTCTGTATAGACAGTTTACTTCTTAGTAGTCGACTACTATATGTATTAGTCGACTAATGCAATTTTACAGTTTACGGAAAATTGTTCAAGTATTCATTAATTAGAGCTACTATTATCATTAGTCGACTAATCAGTAAAATGTAGAAACTTGTATATTGATCAAATCAAATAACTAGTCGACTACTATTTGAATTGGTGGACTACTATAGACCAAAAATGTTATAAATTAAATGTTTTAACTTTAAAACTCTAATGGTTAACATAGGGATTTCTATAGTTAACCAACACACTAAACATGTGTTAGTGTGTTCTAAAAGTGTGTGTGTGTGTGATCAAGGCTTGTATAATTTGATCTAAGTAAAGAAGAGAAAAATTACATTTATCTTGCTTCTCATCTTCAATACTTCATAATGCCTTGAACTCATCTTGTACTTGTCCAAATTTGATACAAATGATATCTGCATCAACAAGTTATAAAACACACAACAACACACATATATATAACATATATTGTTATCATCAAAATACTAACTTGAGAATATGAAAATCAACATTCTCCCCTTTTGATGATAACAATCAATAATATAAAATTAAATTAAAATTACTCCCCACATATAAGCATCTTGTATATAAGCATACATAATAACACGATATTTTACTCCCCTTTGTTATCAACAAAAGAAGGAAACATATAAGATAGGCAATTGAATATTTAAATCGGTATGGATTAAAACTTCAAATAGATCATCCAGATTATGAACATAGTCCAAGACTAAACCCATCCAAATAGGTAAGCAAAGACTTGTCATGAAAATCAAAATGTTGATAACCTCCATCGGCATAATCTGGGTTATAAAACAAACAAATAGTGCTTACCAACTTAATAATAGCAGTCATTCCTACAACATAAATGAAAAACACACAACATAGTTTTAATTTTGACATAGAAAAGAAATAACACACAAACACACAAATTCTACGGATACTAAAACACTAAAAAACACAATTCTAATGATCGGAAGGTCCTGAAGGATGTTGATAGCCATGAAAGTTTGAGTCAAGCTTTTTGTTAAAGTCTTCAAACATGCGCATCATGACTTGTTGGTTGTCCATCATTTCACGTTGGTTGTTCATGATGGAGATGTTCTGATCAAAAAGCAGATTTTGACTGGTTTCCAAGTTTAGGATGCGAGCTGAGAGAGTGTTGTATTGTGCATCTGAAAAGCACGATGGTTCAGGTTGCATAGATGGTGGAATATTTCTTGAAGAGGGTGCAGCTTGATGTGAGGATTGAGGAAATTGTTGAGTTTGAGGATGTTCAGGTTCATGTTCAGCTTGTTGTTGGTCTGAAAGTTCGAAGTTGGGTATTTTCATCCTTGTTATTGCATTTGAATCAAAGAACTCAACTGATCGAAGTATGGATGTTTCAGAATCTAAATCCACACGAAAAGCTTCGAAAATAATAGTCAAGAATGCTCCAAAAAGAAGAAATCCTCTATAAGGAATGTGGAGGAAATTTTGAAATAAACATCACCAAATTTACTTGAATATTAGCCATGATTGCATATAGGGCTTTAGCTAATTCTAAAGAGATGAAATGAAAACTCCCCGATTTTGGATATAAATTATATGCTAAAATTCGAGCAATAAAGCGAGGAAAAGGTCGAAGTTTTGAGAATGATTTATGATTCCTCCTTGACCGGTAGAAAAATAAGATGTTGAAGGACATGTTCATCATCCATAGAAACATCTTCAAGATTAATTCCTCTATAAAGAATGTTAAGAATTTTTCCTAAAAGTTTAGGAGAAAAGAAAATTTCTTTTCCTTTAACTAAACTATTTATCAAGCGTTTGTCATTATCAAACTTTTTATGTGAAAGATTAGTGTAGAAAAGCTTAATAAGAAGTGGATAATAGGGTTTTCGATTTTCTGAAGAATAAAGTTGGTCTAATCCAACATTTGCAAAATACCCTCTCAAATTATGAAGTGCAAAATCTTCATATTTGATAAAACGACCAAGGAGTATGTCATAAATTTGCATATCCTTAAATTGATCTAAAAGACTAGGGTCTTTAAGGTAAATGGTGTAATCTTCAACAGTTGAGAAGGACGTCGTGATCGCTTTGATCTAGACATATTTGAAAGGAAAAGAAGTTGGAGAAGACTTACTAAGAAATTGGAGTGACTAAAACACTAAAATGTTGACTGACAGTGCTGAGTGGTCGACTAATGCTTCTAGTAGTCGACTAATGATGCTTGAAAACTGAAAAACTGAAGAAGACTTGAAGATTTGAAGGAGGAAATGGATTTGGATGAAACCCTAAGATGAAGAGAGGATGCCCTAACTGAGGATTTTTGGTTTTGGAAGAGTGGAAACGGAAGAGAGTGGGTAAAAATGAGTTGGGGTAGTTTTGTTAGGGTTAAAAACAAATGAAAGGCTAGGATTAAATAAAAAATGAATGAATGGTTGAGATTTAGTACATAAGAAAAAGAAATCTAGGGCTAGGATTTAAGATGATTAGATGTATGGTTGAGATCAAAAGTAACTTATGTTATTGGATAGTGGGTTTGGGTTGAAAAGAAACAAGATCCAATAACTATTTGTTCAGAAAAATAGGCTGAGTAGTCGACTAATCTAAGTTGTAGTCGACTAATCTAAGTTGTAGTCGACTAATCTGAATATATAGTCGACTAGTGAAGTAGTTAGTCGACTAATAAGAATATGTATTTAAATGTACTTATTTAAAATTAATTTAAATCGTAATTGAACATATACCTAATTCTCTTCTTAATTTAACATAAATTTCTTCTTTTAATGGTTTTGTTAAAATATCGCTATTTGATCATTAGTAGAGATAAAATCTAATGTAATATCACCCTTAAGAACATGATCACGTAAACAATGATGTCTCATATCAATATGTTTTGCGTGAATGTTAAATAGGATTTTAGATAAATTAATTGCACTAGAATTGTCACACATTATAGATGATGTAGGACAAATAATACCATAATCGATAAAGTTTGTTTCATCCATAGAACTTGTGCACATGCTAAACTAGCGACAATATATTACCTTGGGTTGTCGATAATGATACGTAATTTTATTTTTACTAAACCATGATACAAGTGAGTGTCCTAAGAAATGACATGTACCACTTGTACTTTTTCTATCGATTTGCATCCCAAAATCGGCATCACTATAAGTTAGTAAATCAAATGTGCTATTCTTTGGATAAAATAAATCAAAATCAAGTATCTTTAAGATATCTAAAAATTCTTTTAACGACTTTAAGATGTGATTCTTTAGGATTAGATTGAAATCTAGCACATAAGCAAACACTAAACATAATATCGGGTCTACTAGCGGTAATGTAAAGAAGTGATCCGATCATACCTCGATATAGCTTTTGATCAACATTCTTACCATTTTCATCCTTATCAAGAGATGTTGTAGTACTCATTGGTGTACTTTTACTTGTTGTATTGTCCATTCCAAAGCGTTTAAGTAATTCTTTGGTATTTGCTTTGATTGATGAATATTCCTTCCTTTAATTATTTAATTTGAAGTCCAAGAAAGAAATTGAGTTCACCCATGTGACTCATTTCAAATTCATCTGCATAATCTTAGCAAATTCTTGACAAAGATTGTTGTTAGTAGAACCAAATATAATGTCATCTACATAAATTTGTATTAATAAAATATCTTTATTTATTTTCTTAATAAATAATGTAGAATCAACTTTTCAATTTCAAAACCGAAGTTAAAAGGAAATTTTTAATCTATCATACCAAGCACGAGGTGCTTGTTTAAGACCATATAAAGCCTTTTAAGTTTATAAACATGATTTGGAAACTTTTCATGTTCAAATCCGAAGGTTGTTCTACAAAAACTTCTTCTTTTATAAAACCATTTAAAAAGTACTTTTAACATCCATTTGAAATAGTTTAAAATTCATAAAACATGCAAATGCAAGAAGAATTCTAATAGATTCTAAACGTGCTCTGGAGCATAAGTTTCATCATAATCAATACCTTCTTCTTGATTATATCCTTGTGCAACTAATCTAGCTTTGTTTCTAATAACATTTCCAAATTCATCTAGCTTATTTCTAAAACCCATTTAGTTCCTATAATTGACTTATCTTGTGGTCTAGGTATAAGATCCCAAACATCATTTCTTATAAATTGATTTAACTCATCTTGCATAGCATCTATCCAAAAATTATCAAGTAATGCTTCTTTTACATTTTAGGTTCTATTTGAAACAAATGCAACATGAACAATTAAATTAAAATGAGATCTAATTGTAACTTTATCGAAATATTTCCAATAATTAAATTATGTGGATGATTTTTGACTTCTACAAAATCCTTTGGTAAATCATTTTGTAAATCATCATTCTTTGAAATATTTATCATTGGAGTATCATGAGAATTATTATTTAAATCATCATCATCATTTAAAGTATTAGATGATTTTGAAAAACTTTCATTAAAAGAAACATGCATAGATTCTTCTATACCTAATGTTCTTTTATTATAAATTCTATAAGCTTTGCTATGATAAGAATATCCAACAAAAATAACTTCATCAGATTTAGAATCAAATTTATCCAAATTATCTTTTGTATTTAATATAAAACATTTACAACCAAAAGATTTAAAATAAGAAACTTTAGGAATTTTATTAAAAACAATTCATAAGGAGTTTTCTTTAATATAGGTCTTCATAAAACTCTATTTTAAACATAACAAGTTTGTAAAGCTATACGCCCAAAATATTTTGGTAAATTACTATCACATAATATTGTTCTAGCACATTCTTATAAAGATCTATTCTTTCTTTCTACAACTCCATTTTGTGGAGCTGCTCTAGGAAAAGAGAAAGTATGAGAAATTCCATTTTATCACAAAAATTTGAAAAGTTCATTTTCAAATTCTCCTCCATGATCATTACGATAGTAACTATTGAAAGAGATTTTTGATTTTGAATTTTCTTATAAAAATAGAAAATTTGTTAAAAGCATCATTTTTGTGTTTAAGAAATATTACCCATGTAAATCTTGAAAAATCATCAACAATTACTAATACATATTTACTTCCATTTAGTGAAGCTACTCTTGAAGGACCAAAAGATCAATATGATTTAAGTCTAATGGTCTATTTGTAGAAATAATATTTTAGACTTAAAAGATGATTTATGCATTTTTCCTTTTGACATGCATCACAAAAATTATCTTTATAAGAAATATTAGGTAAACCATTTACAGAATTATTTTTAGAAATCTTAGATATATGTTTAAAATTAACATGACCAAAACGTCTATGCCATAAAATAGAATCATTAATAGATGCAACAAGACAATGTTCATTTGAAACATTATTTATTGATAAAACATATATATTATTCTTTCTATTACCTTTATATAAAATATTTTTCCAATCAATATCATAAATTAAGCAAGAATCTTTTTCAAGACAATTTTAAAACCTTTATCACAAAGTTGACTTATACTAAGCAGATTATGTTTAAGACCTTCAACTAATAAAACATTATTAATAATAGGTTTATTAAAATTACCAACGGTGCCAATACCAATCACCTTTCCTTTGTTATTGTCTCCAAAGGTGACTGTACCACCATCTTTATCTTGAATTGATGACAATAATTGAATGTTCCCTGTCATATGTTTTGAACAACCACTATCTAAAATCCATCTATCTTTTTTGGTACACGAAAAGATAAACATTTATAATCTTGGTACCCATTTTACATTGGGTCCTTAAAATTAGTCTTTAGGAAACCAAACCCATGAAGAGTTTGATTTTCCTATGTAATTAGATGATAAACAAACATCTTTAATAAAGCTAGAAATATAAGACTTTTTCTTATTATAATTTAAAACTTTAGGAACCCAAATAAATAAATATTTTGGTTTTCTTTTATTTAAAACATTATCTTTAACATTTTGTTTATATACTAATGAAGATGATTTTACAAAAGTGGTTTTCTTATGAATATCTTTTTCAACTTGAAAACCCAATCCTTTTGTCTTTTGAGTTTCTTTTTGATAAGAAAGTAAAGTTTTAAATTTTCTTTACCTTTATTAAACTTACTAACATTTAAGTATATGTCATCATATTTTGATTTAATCAAAGAAATATCTTTATCTAAAATACTAATGCGAGTCTTTAAATTATTGCATTCGATTTTAGATACAAATTTTCATTAGTTAAAAATAATTTTCTTTGAGTAAATTCTCATTTTCTTCTTTTAATTTAATTTCTTGTGAATTAACATAAGAAGAATTTAAATCAGAAATTTCCTCTAATAATCTCTTATTTTTATTTTTAAGAAAATTATGTGAGACTTTCAACCTTATAAAAGTTTCATATAATTCATTAAATGCATCTAAAAGTTCTTCATTATCGTTTACCTCATCTTGTGCCATGAAGCACATATGGGCACTTTCATTTTCTTCACTTTCTTCATCAGATGAAGAGTCATCACTGTCATCCCAAGTTGCTGCCATTGCCTTCCTTTTCTTATTACTTGGTGTATTGTTGAAGAAATTTGATTTTTGCTTGTTCTTCAATAATGGACAGTCTTTCTTCATATGTCCTGCTTTATTACACTTGAAACAAACAAGTGAGTTATTTGAATTAAAAGATTTAGATTTAAACTTACCTTGTTTTATGAATTTCCGAAATTTTCTTGCAAACATGCTCATCTCTTCATTTTCATTATCTGAATCTTCTTTATCAGATGTGATGTTGAATGCAAGAACTTTCTTGTTTTTCGTCTCATCTTCATTCTTTCTATCTTCAATTTGAACTTCGTATGCCATTAGATTACCAATAAGGTTCTCCACTGTAAGGGTTGATAGATCATTTGCTTCCTCTATTGCAGTAATTTTCTTTTCCCATTTAGGAGTGAGTGAACGAAGTATCTTTCGCACCATTTCCACTTGTGTATATGTTTTACCAAGACCAATGAGAGAATTTGTGATATCGGTAAATCTTGTAAACATTTCTCCAATAGTCTCATTTTCTTTCATTCGAAATAATTCAAACCTGTGTACAAGAACAGAAATTTTAGATTCCTTTACTTTATTTGTACCTTCATGTGTTACCTCAATTGTATGCCAAATATCGTATGCAGATGTAGCCGTTGACACCCTGTTGAACTCATTCCTATCAAGTGCACAAAATAAAGCATTCATTGCTTTTGAGTCCAAATTTGCATTATTCCTTTGAGTTGTAGTCCATTCTACAAAAGGAGTGGTTGGCTTCTCATATTTTGTCTCCACGACATTCCAAAGTTCATATCCAATTGATTGAAGATAGATCTTCATTACGCACTTCGATAGTTGTAGTTAAGTCCATCAAACATTGGAGGACGATTTGTTGAATGACCTTCTTTGAATTGTGAAGTCCGAATCAAGTTGATGCCATCTTTGACCTTGCTCGATACCAAATGTAGGATCGTTGATCTAACTCAATGAAACACTAGAGGGGGTGAATAGTGTTTTATAAAATTTTATGCAAAATAGATAATAAATTGCAATAAGATAGCACAAGCTCGAAATTTCATAATCACAAACACAGAGATTTATCTTGGTTCCACCTCCCGTGTACATCCGATCTCTAAGCAAATCAGCTTGAGAGTTTCCACTATGATTTTGAAATACCCTTACAAAATCAAACACAAACGACCAATTTGCAAGCCTATGCAAATTGCAACAATCTCAAACACGAGATCAACAATTCTCACACGAGAATTCCTTTTGAAGAAGCAAAGTAAAGAGTCCTATAAGCCTTGAAGTGTTGATGATGTGCGGCGATGGCTTAAGAACTTTTAATCTCAAAATAATATTTAACTCTTTTGAATCTTGCAATTGAACCAATGGCAAGAACAGCTTTTGACTTTTGAAACTCTCTTTTAATATCAAAATTCAAGATCAGTGCATTAGAATTTCGTCTATCTTTTCTCAAGTTTTTACCTATTTATATCTCTTGAAAAGACACAATTTAAAACCAAAGAAACGGATATAAACCGATAAAACGTTCAAAAATTTAAATTCGAAGAGTCGGCGTATGCGTAGTCGACTACAATTTCATATTAGTCGACTAATCATGTTTACCGGACTCTGTATAGACGGTTTACTTCTTAGTAGTCGACTACTATATGTATTAGTCGACTAACTGTAATTTTACGGTTTACGAAAAATTGTTCAAGTATTCATTAATTAGAGCTACTATTATCATTAGTCGACTAATCTATAAAATATCGAAACTTGTATATTGATCAAATCAAATAACTAGTCGACTACTATTTGAATTGGTCGACTACTATAGACCAAAAATGTTATAAATTAAATGTTTTAACTTTAAAACTCTAATGGTTAACATAGGGATTTCTATAGTTAACCAACACACTAAACATGTGTTAGTGTGTTCTAAAAGTGTGTGTGTGTGTGATCAAGGCTTGTACAATTTGATCTAAGTAAAGAAGAGAAAAATTATATTTATCTTGCTCCTCATCTTCAATACTTCATAATGCCATGAACTCATCTTGTACTTGTCCAAATTTGATACAAATGATATCTGCATCAACAAGTTATAAAACACACAACAACACACATATATATAACATATATTGTTATCATCAAAATACTAACTTGAGAATACGAAAATTAACACCTTTCGTTGGACGTGCTGGAGGCAATGGGAATGGCGCTGTCCAAGACATAGAAAGACTTGAAGGTGTGCGGGGAGCAAGCTGAGCGATTCCTTAAAAGGAAAAATGCAGAAAGAGGCCAGTAAACGGCAAATGCTCACAAATAGAATTTTGTCCCCGCAGCGGCAAAGCGGTGGGCATAAACCAAACATTCCAATCGCCTTGATAGGCCGACCTCAAAAGCGTCCCGGAGACCAAGGTTCCTCAAAGTCTATTCTTTCAAGGAAGACGAGGTTCCCGGTATTTTTAAATACCTCCTAGAGAACAATAAGATCCAGCTGCCACCAATCATGAATCAGGAGGAGGCAAATAAGGTAACAGATCCGAGGTACTGCGCATTCCATAGAGCGGTTCACCATTCAACAAAGTCGTGCTACCATCTCAAGGATAAAATCCAGGCCTTGATCGATGTAGGGGTCATTACCCCAAAGCTGTCCAAAGAAAAGAAAATGGCGACGGGCAATTAATGCCGATAAATGGGAAGTTCCTGAAAAAGTACTATCCTTAGTATATTTGGGATAATCCATTTTGACGGGAAGTTCCTCGTGGAAAATTTCACCCATTATTCTTGAGGATAACCCTAAATCTGTCCTCCACAATAAATTCCCTCACTGATCAAATTCATTGACGGTGAGTCTACTAAAAAAATCTTTCTGGTCCAATCCACCAGCAAAATCCCCTCTTGATTCTTTCCACGAACAAAAGGTCCACTTTCAATGCTAAGACCCCCTTGTGACAAACAGAAGGGCTCCATCCTTTCCTCTTCGAACGCCTTCCAAAGGTTAGGACTGAAATTAGAATTTTATCTCGATAAACGAGAAAGTCATTTCCAGATCAGGTAGCGAATCCTATAAAAGTGAAAGTTATCTGAATCTTTTCGATTCTCAGAGTGGAGATCCCACTCTTAGAATCACCTCCTAAGATTCTCGAAGTGGATATCCCACTTTTAGTTTCCTTTGCACTGGAGATAGAATATAAAATTCTTCCTCTCCAGGAGTAAGAGATAGGATATAAAATTCTTTCTCTCTTATTTCGGGTTCGTCTTTACCCTAAAAAGAAGACCTGGAGATAGGATATAAAATTCTTCCTCTCCAGCATCGGGAGACAGAATATAAAATTCTTCCTTTCCCACATCAATTTTATCTTTGCAATAATAAAAAATCCTTCAATCCAGGATTCATCTTGGGGAATTTTATCCCGAATCCTAAGTAGGAATACGTCAACGCCTAACACGCGTTGTCGGTTTAGTCTTTTTCTGATTGAAGAAGACACCAGAATTCAAGTCCGGGAAATTTTATCCCGAATCCTAAGTAGGGATAAGTCTACGCCTAACATGCGTTGTCGGTTAGTTCTTAACCGTAAAAAGAACAAAAGCCCACATATTCAAAATTATGGCAGGTTGTTATTAATAACACCACAATCCGCACCTTACACGTGTGGGGAATTTTATCCCGAATCCTAAGTAGGGATAAGCCAACGCCTAACACGCGTTGCCGGTTTAGTCTTTTACCGATTGAAGAAGACACCAGAATTTAAGTCTGGGGAATTTTATCCCGAAGCCTAAGTAGGGATAAGCCTACATCTAATACATGTAGCCGGGTAGTCTATTCCCGTGAAAAAGACGAAGCCTATGTATTCAACATCATAGCTCCAAGTCTAAAAGAGTTTCATTCTTTTAGCACAACATCACGTGCGGAACGGGTTTAGATAATCCGCATGCTAGCCCGATTCAAACGGTAATCGGTAAAGGCTCGTCAAATCCGTTGATGGCTGGGGGTTGGCCAATAACTCTAAATTCAACGCCTAACACGCGTTGCCGGTTAGTCTCTTGCCCGTAAAAGAAGACGAAGCCTATGTATTCAACATCATAGCACCAAGTATAAAAGAGTTTCATTCTTTTAGCACAACGTCACGTGCGGAACGGGTTTAGATAATCCGCATGCTAGCCCGATTCAAATGGTAATCGGTAAAGGCTCGTCAAATCCGTTGATGGCTGAGGGTTTGCCAAAAATCCTATGAGTATTGTGGTTGATTATTTCAAACGAAATGAGAAATCATAATAAACAACAATAAAAAGGAGGATAGAAGTTTATTCGATTAATGAAGAGTCGAGTCTTTCAATGAAGAAATTGCAGTTATTCAAACATCAAGTTTATGGCAAAAGATTTGTTGTTCTAACTTAGACAACTCATCGTTGTAAGCTTGTTGGAGCTCCTTCTGTAACTCAGCCCTGAAAGACTCCTCGTTGGCGTCCAACATTTTCGCGGTTTCTTCCTCAACTTCAGCTAGCTTTTGTTCCGAGAGTTTTAGCTTCTTTGATATGGCGGTTCGAGCTTCCTCTTCGTTGACCCTTGTCAGCTCCAAGACACTTAAGTTCTCTTCCTCCACCTAAAGTTCCCGCCTGAGCTGCGCTATCTTGGCCTCGCTTGACGCAATACAAGAATGAAGGTTACCCAGGGATGTTGATTTCTCGGCAAGGGCAGTCTTAACCTGATCTACCCAGCGTTGAACTGAACCGGACTGAACCAGACCGAACCGGTCCGAACCAAACCCTAAACTAGAATTCAAACCAGGGCTAAACCAGGCATCAAAACAACCCCGAATCAGCCCGTCGATTGATTTCTTCTTGTTCTCTCTCCCTCTCACACATCCGGAGGGGCCCGAGATATTTATTCAATGAGGCTATCACCCATTGAGGGTCACTTTTCATCCGGTTTAGTTTATTCGAGCCTCATATTTACTCCAATAAGGTATACGAGTCTAAACTGTTTCCTATTTTTGTTGAGAAGTTTCTAGAGAATATTTTTATAAAATATTCTTAAGGATAACTCGATAACCCCAAATCTCGCCCCACACATCCGGAGGGGCCCTGGATATTTATTCAGCGGGGCTATCACCCATTGAGGGTCACTTTTCATCCGGTTCGGTTTATTCGAGCCTCATATTTACTCTAATAAGGTATATGAGTCTAAACTTTTTCCTATTTTTGTTGAGAAGTTTCTGGAGAATATTTTTATAAAATATTCTTAAGGATAACTCGATAACCCCAAATCACCCCACACATCCGGAGGGGCCCTGGATATTTATTCAGCGGGGCTATCACCCATTGAGGGTCACTTTTCATCCGGTTCGGTTTATTCGAGCCTTATATTTACTCCAATAAGGTATACGAGTCTAAACTGTTTCCTATTTTTTGTTGAGAAGTTTCTGGAGAATATTTTTATAAAATATTCTTAAGGATAACTTCGATAACCCTAATTTCCTCGGCGTAGTGGAGTTCTATGACAAGCATCGCGGAGAATTCATCGACTAAAGGAGAAATCTCAAGAAGTTTGATGGTCGGTTCTACAACAACTCACCGACCACGAGCTAAAGCAAAAATTAGTTACCGGCTTGGTTCAAGATTTCGGCGGTGGACAATAAATCGGCCGTGACACTTTTGGACGTTCGACAAAGCACCGGATAATCTGAAAGAATTGAAGAAATCAAGAATTGAAGCTGTGTTCAGGTCCAGTTATACCGATTGAAGGTTTGGGCCTATCATATCAAAGTATTTCGACTCTTATATAAAGCGAGACTGAAACACTTTGGAGGGGTATCTCAGAGGCGTTGAAAATTACCTATAAGTCACCGAACATGACTCGTGACAATGAGTTGACGATCGACGAGCCATCGACGACGTAATAACCAGTGACCGCAACGCAAGCGCGTAAACAAGTCGGCGATCGCATGAATCAGTCGGCGAGGCGTGTAAGTCAAGTGGCGAATCGCATGCGGGCGATGGGATAAACTCAATTCTGAAGCTTCAAATTAGCGAATATCGATGAGACTGAACCGGATCGGACTCGGAAGCGACGAAAAAATCCCGAAAGCACCCTTAGGGGCTCGGCGAAAGCCGAGCCACGAGGGTCGCTTCGGCAAAACGAGCCACCCAAGGTGGCTCACCATGCTCGAAACCACTGAGGGTGGCTCGGCCAAAATCGGCCCACCGAGGGTGGCTCGGTGGCAACCACCCTAGGAGGTGGCGAGCCACCCAGGTGGCTCGGTGGCGAGCCACCTAGGAGGTGGCCGAGCCACCTCTTGGTGCTTGACTAACGCCGAGCCACCAAGAGGTGGCTAGGCGGGCCTTTGTTCTTTTTTGATCTGATCCGCTTTTCAAGGCTATAAATACAAGGGGGGTCTCATTTTGAGGGATCTGGATTTTTGACAAGAAGCTGAAGCTCTGCCGGATCAAGATCTGAAAAAGGAGGGACTTTTGGACGAGAGATCTAAACTTTTGCACGAGATCTGAGATTTTGGCGAACCTATCGACACAAAGCGAAGGAGTTCGAGAGATCTTAGATCCGATCTACACGTGATTCCTCCGGATCAAACTTTGGTTTGATCCCGAGAAGAGTGGTGATCTCGCTCGGTCAATTTCATTCACTTCGGCGATTATTTCCTTCGTGAAATAATCCCATTGATTGTGTAGATCTAGATCTTACACCGGATCATAGCACGCGGCGGTCCACGGATAAACCCTGACACAGGCAAAGATCCCACGCAAGTAGGAGTCTGATAAACAAGGTCCTGCGTTTGTTTTAAGGAAAAAGTTATAATTTTTATTTTGATTTTCATTGTAATCGAGTCTTATAAAAAGACAAAAAATTTTGAATTCATTGTAAAGCATAAAGCTGTAATGAGTTCATCGATGAAGATCCAACCGACTTTTCCCGAACAGTCATCACCAGCCAAGTCCATCTCAAAAGCTCGCGGATCCGCACGTGGCTTATGGACTAACTTTTTCCATTTAACAGCTTGAGTCCCAACTCGAGGCTTCACCCGATAAGAGGGGCGAAGTCCCTCCTCCTCCTCGGCTGTCGTTCCTGAAGCTTCAAATTGTTATCAAACCCAATAATTCTAAAAGAGGAAAGAGAAAAAGGGAGAGGAAGTATCAACGAACCTGTCCCAGAATCCTCCTCACGATCCTTGTCATCCGCATGACCTCCTCCTGAGGTCTCTTCGGCAGAACCGGAGGTCTCCTCTTCTTCCTCGTCTATTTGACGAGTCTTGCATCGTTTCCTCTGGGACCGAGCGGCCCTCTGAATCATCTGAGTATCAACCCGGGAGGTCTCTTCGGCCACTAATTCTGCAATAGGCTTCACGTGAACGGGTTCATTAGCTGCCAACAACCACCTGCAGCATAAGAATGTCAGCTCCAGCTGACGCTCAGCACTCGAAAGGCTGAACTTAGCACCAGTGCACCCTATCACACTCCATAGCCATGCTCGGACACTGTCCACTAATCCACCATGAGTCCGAAGCCATCGACTCGGATTTCCAACATAAAGTTGGTCATAACCAAACTGGCGGGCAAATCGACAAGGTAGATACGGCTCTATAAAACACTCGTCTCTCACCCGGAATGTTAGGTAACCCGGCCTAATGTTCATCAGCTAATTGAAGTAGCCAACATCAAGAGAGGTCCGGCTCACCATCGGCCTCTCCTCATCAATCAAAGACTCGCCGTACTGACTAGAGAATCGCGGGAAATATCTGGAGAAAACCCAACCCTTGTGAATCTGCAATTGCTTTCTTATTTCTGAGAATCCTCTCCCCTTCCATCTGCAATTCTCTAATAATTATAGTAAGGGCTGGATTGATCTGCAGTGCTCGGTGCTGACATCATATCTGAGCAGTGAAGGACGAACCAGGCCATCAGGTAAGTGTATGGAAGCTCCACCTTAGCAAGAGGAATCTGAATCGACGGCTCACCCTTTTTCTGAGTGAAGGCACTGACTATCTGTTGAAGCCCACGATGAATGTTAGCCATCATCACCGGAAGGAGAGAAAGTTACTTCTTGTGAGCAAGCTGAACTGCAGGATAAAACACTTCTAATGGCAAAGCATCACCAGACTGATACGGTACCACGTATTTCTTCAACCAGATCGCGAGGTAACCGGCTAGGAGAGTCATCGGCTAAATCGGCTTTACTGCATGCCACAAGAATGTCTCGAATTTAGTCCCTGCAAGAAAACCACCCTCGGTGCTACTAATGGTATAAGAGTGGGTGCTAGATTTCTTGATTAGCTCGTTAACTTCTGAAGAAGTGAGCGGTGCCAACCCGCAAATCGCCTTGCCAGAATTACTCTCCAGGTGCCTGAACAAGTAACTTGCGAACTGCTTCAGACTCACTTGTGACTTGGTCCTCTTTGCTAGTGGCTCAGCCTGTGCCAAAGCAATATAATAGTGGCAAGTAAGATCCCATAAGGTATCATAGCGACCGGGCATGCGATCTTTCAGCTGACTCAACTCACGATTCGAGGGAAAGTACTCCTGGTATAATATCTTCCCCATAGGTAAGCCGGAGACTTGATGCATCTCATGGAGAGCTAAACCTAGCTCCCCATGCTTGGTCAAGAAAGTATTCGAATCCAGGTCGTAGAGCTCTGACAATGTAAAGAAATGATTGGCACTGATCGGCAACCCATACATGGTGACACGAATTGTTGCATGTAAACCACAGGCATGTAGCTCCTCACCCCATTGGCTGAGGACATAGTTCGTCATATGAGCCCACCAAAGCTTGTCTGAAGAATGAAGCCAGCCGTAAAATCTGTGACGGGTCGCAGGCATTTCTCACCCTAGCCTCGCGAGACGATTCTTTAAGGTATGAGTAGTAGTGAACAGCTCGTCACGGGGTGGTGTGTCTAATCCCAACACACCAGGACGTAGTCCACTAACACAGTTCCTACTCGAACCCGGAATTGCCTGGTGGGTAATATACCCGCAATGTATGTGATCATGCTCCTCCGTCAAGCGCCACGACATCTCCCGTGTCATGGCCTGACACCTCAACTCAGTCAATGAGTGATGGCGAGGTATCCGTGGGAGATATAAGAACCCTCCGTCATCCTTATGCAACCATTGCTCACTTTCAATAAAAGCTGCATCTGGATCTTCAACGGAATCACCGAACAGTTAATCCGTCTTCCTCAGAGGCTGAGTGGAACTGGTGTTCCTCACAAGTGGTGCGTCAGTAATCAACAGTTGAAGCACACGAGGGCTCTCCTCACGTAGCACCTGGATGGTCTCCGCTGACATACCCGGTGTAAACAGAGGAGTAACCAAAAGCATCGAAGAATCATCTAAGTGGCATAATAATGTCAGCCACGTCCACAACTACATGAGAGGGGAACGCCCGTGAGGGTATTCAACCGAAATGAGTAATTAATATTTGTTAGACTCAGCCATAAAGAATATTTTAAAGACAATATACGGCGTAGGCGTCAAACTCATCTCATAGACCTATGAGATAGAGTCACTGCCTTATAATGGGTGAGACGATTCAACAAGATTATGCACTCATAGGACAATGTATACTATCGCAAGTAAAGCGATAATATACCTATCCTACAATTATGATACATGAATCACCCCTTAAGATAGGTGTCCACCAAACAAAACCTATCTTTTAAAGCCAACCCTCACAAAGGAGAATCTCGGCTCTTCCCAATTGCCTCACGAAGGAGAACAAAGCGGGATGCGATGCCATATACAAATTTTGAATGCACTAAGAGATGGGGAAAAGGCTCACCAAGAATGATGGAGGCGACTCTGGCGGGATAGTTGGTCGACTTCTGAGCGTGATCTCCCCGACGATATTTTGATCTCAAAAAGAAATGAACGGGTCAGATACAAAGATAATCCGAGGATCCGAATATAAAGGGAAACTATGAATTTTAACCAAAATCCTATAAAAATATATGGGATTTTACGGTTAAATTCTAGTTAAACCTACAGGGTCCACATACGCCGAGATCGGATTCAATTTTCGTTCGAAACCTCTCCTGATCAAAATTGGTCATAAAATGACCAAAATACCCCTGAATCCGGGTTGAAATTTCAGCCATTAAAGTCACTTTCAAGCCTAAATTCTCAGCCACTCAAATCACCCTTGAATCCAAAGTTTTGGGCCGTTTTTGCATCTAAAACCCCAAAATTTCAGCCCTTTTTGCAATTTAGCCCAAAATTTCGACCACTTTTACACAAAAGACCCAAACTTTGGCCAACACGTGCATAAAGAAAATTCCAGCAATCATTAGCATATCAACCCCTCAAACTACAGCCCAATTTTTGCAACTAAAGCCCTCAAATTTCAGCCCTCTTTTCTTGATTAAAATCCTTCAGATTTCATGCAATTTCCCCTCAAAAACCCTAATTAGAGGTGTGAAATTAAACCCTAAATCCTTGCATATCTACCCATGGATTCGTGTGCCAAACTAAAAATTAGATATGCAAAAGTTATGGGGATTTACCTGAAAGAAAGCTCGAAGACTTGATAAATCTAAATCTGAAAGGAGGTTTACCTGAATGCTCGAGGGACTGAGAGACCTCAAAAAGTATGAGGATTTGAAGGAATCTTTAGGTCCAAGATGGGGAGGAAACTTGGATCTTGGATACTCGTTAGGGTTTGAGGGAGACGAGGTGAAAGAAAGAAGAAGAAAACTAGAGAAAAAAAGTGAGGAAGTTCGGCCAAAAAAAAAGGAGAAAAAAAAAAGAATTTTGGGGGGTTTTAAATTAGCCTAGGTCAAACCGAACCAGACCGAACCGACCCGCTTCATCCACTTTTCAACGCTATAAATAGAGGAGGGGGTCTCATTTTTGGGATCCAGATTTTTGATAAGAAGTTGAAGCTCTGCCGGATCGAAATCTGGACTTTTGATAAAAAAAAAGGAGGGACTTTTGGACGAGAAATCTAAACTTTTGCACGAGATCCAAGATTTCGGCGAACCCGTCGGCATAAAGCGAAGGAGTTTGAGAGATTTTAGATCCGATCTACACGTGATTCCTCCGGATCAAACTTTGTTTTGATCCCGAGAAGAGTGGTGATCTCGCTTGGTCGATTTCACTCACTTCGGCGATTATTTCCTTCGTGAAATAATCCCCTTGATCGTGTAGATCTTACGCCGGATCATATCACGCGGCGGTCCATGGATAAACCCCGGCACAGGCAAAGATCCCACGCAAACAGGAGTCTGATAAACAGGGTCCTACGTTTATTTTAAGGAAAAAGTTATAATTTTTCTTTGATTTTCATTGTAATCAAGTCTTATAAAAAGACGAACTTTTTTGAATTCATTTGTAAACGCATAAAGCTGTAATGAGTTCAGCAATGAAGATCGATCCAACTTTTCCCGCAAACAGAGGTTATGGAATCAATAGTTAAGGACGATTATCTTAAAAGCCCCAAAAAATAAAAGGGAATTTATAAAATTAACTCTTGAAACAACTTGCTAGAATTTGGGGACTTAATAGTAGTTTCAATGATTTGAGGGCTAAATTTTGGTCAAATCGAACTGAACCGCTCTAGATTTAGAAACCGAATTCATTTGGCTCGATTATTGGATTTGGTCTTGGACCCACGTAGTTAATAAATATGGACTATTTTGCTCTAAAAGAAGAATGTGAATCTAATTTATCAATAAAAAAGACATGAATTGAAGAATCGATGGAAGGACGTGTATATTAATTGAAGCAATATAAAAATAAAGGGAATGAGGAAAGAAAATTTGTGGATCAACACATTTATTTATTTAATCTAATCTAATCTAATACTATTATAAAATGGATTGGCATGTTAAAACATTTCTTCCCAAAATACCCTCCAAAACACATGCATACATAAATAGAACACATACATACATCCTCCAAAACACGTGCATACATACATAATAAAACACATATATACATGAACATACATGTATACTTAAATGAGAACAATTATTATTTTTATAATTATTTTATTAATAATTTTCTTAATTAAATTCTTTTATTGTCTCAGATTTAATATCTTAAATAACCTCTTCCATCCACTCTCTCCACTATTTCTCCTATCTAATAATAATTGACTTTATTTCTCATCTATACCTTCAAACTTTAATCGAACTCCAACATTATCCACAACCTATATAGTGTACAAGTCCAAGGCATTCACAGTAATTTTATACCATCAAGTTTTAAGCATAAAAATCAATAAATAGCAATTGACTCATAAGAGTAACTACACGCTCACATAGTAGCATATTTTATTTGTTTAATTCAAAACTTCAAATTGAAAGGAAGATGAAAATATTAGTATTGCATGAAAGTAAGATATAGAAATTTAATTTACACTTATGACTATTCTTGTTATAAAAATAAAAGTTGAAGCAAGATATGGTACTAATTAATTAAGCATTAATTGCATCATATATGTGACTAATTCTCTTCATCAATCTCTTAATTCAGAATTTGTTCATGTCCACCATCTCATAACCAAAGCAATCCTCATCATCTATAAATCACCTTCTTTCTCTTCTCCTTCTTCTCACCAATCTCCACCATTAGATCCAAAAATATCACCTCTAGAACTTCTCTTCTTAACAATCTCTCCATCATTTCCTATCTCATAACACTTCTCGACCTTCCGCAACAAATATAAACCCTCCCATCCTTTATCCATTGCCCTCAAGAATGATGACGTTGGCCTCCTTGCTAGAGTGCAATATTACAGGTCCGACCTTGTTCTAAGAAGATCATACTCTACTTCGTGAATGACGTATGCGCCTCGGCATTGACTGCTGTAGGACAATGCAAACCATCATGCATCAATGCTCGACCCCGCCTAATGTTCGTCATGGGTTTTGAGATGTGGAGATGACAAGAAGGACATTTCCTTGGATGCAAGTACTTCTGGGTGAAAAATAGTGATGAATGAAATTGAAGTTTAGTGGTTTAGTAGTGTGGTTTGTTTGTTTATAAGAGAGATGATATTAGTGGAGTATTATTAGTAAAATTTGATTTTATTGATAGTATTTCATAAAAATGGTGTTTTTATTTATGAAAGCTTCTCGATTTGTTCTTGACAGAAAATTTCTTGTCCAACTTTCACCCGTTGCATTCAGATGGATAATATTACTTGCAATTTCAAAGTCACAGTGCTCTACAAGAAGTCCTATGGGATTCTGACCAATTACTTATGATGATGAAATTTTGAAAAATCCATAAAGATGCTCTGTAGATCGGTTTCTACATTGACTACCATTGAGATTTAATGATTATAAATAATCCCAAAAAATGATAAGATTCTATATGATCCACTTGTAGATACATTATATACTTATAGGATGTATTTTGTCAGATGACTCAATTGCATAATGGATCTCCATTCCAAACCCTAATGATGGGAATATAATTGATTTCATGTGCATATTGCGGAATTAGATAAAGTAGATTGAATGTTGCACATCTAATCTAATACTATTATAAAAGTGGATTGGTATGTTAAAACATTTCTTCCTAAAGTACCCTCCAAAAACATGCATACATAAATAGAACACATACATACATCCTCCAAAACACATGCATACATACATAATAAAACACATATATACATGAACATACATGCATACTTAAATGAGAACAATTATTATTTTTATAATTATTGTATTAATCATTTTCTTAATTAAATTCCTTTATGGTGCATTTAATATCTTAAATGACCTCCTCCATCCACTCTCTTCACTATTTCACAAGTCCTTTTAATTCCTACTATTATTGTTACTTTTATACATGAAAGTCATTAATAAAACATTTTCACCATCTCTCCTGTCTAAGAAATGTTCTCATGCATTTAGGAATTGATGAAAACACCTCCTCTCTCTTGCAATTATTATCGAGTGAATTAGAATAAAATATGCAATTCACCTTTAGATCTTTCCCTATGGAGTGATCAAAATGACCATTTTCTTTATACTCTTTTCCATTGAAATTTTGAGCTCCTCCTTATTTCTCCCCTCCTTTGCCAAATTGGTAGTTTTCCATTTCTAAAATCAATTTATGGAAAAAATATATAGTTTTATAATATAAATTAATTATTGATATTTTTAATGTTTTGGTTGAATTTCATTTCCGCCACAAGCATGGGCAACATGTGGTTGTGCTAGTAGGATGCTCCAAAGCATAAATACAAAGACGAAAGAAAAGTTGACGTGGTGCTCTTTCTTACATTGCAATATCACTTACGGTAATAGACACTCTTATTTTCTCGTCTCTACACTTGGTTTTATAAACAAAAATCTTAGTTTGTCTTATTAGGTCTTTTCATACCTCTTTTCTATTGTGTTTCTTATTTGTTTGATCTTGATAAATGTTATAACCATCTCTCAAAAAATATATATATATAAAAAATTTACACCTTGAATTTGTCCATACTTGCCTTGATATTCACCAAGTATTAACCATTATGCTTCAAGAAGAAAGTACATGGGCAATTGTTATCTTGATGAACTTGCTTGATATTCACCAATAAGTAGGAGCACTACATGATTATTTTTGGCATCATTAATTTCCTAGGAAAATAGTAATATTTCTTGCTATGTCAAGATGAGTTCTTCTGGACACATATTGGTCATAACAAAGATCTTTTATCATGAGAGAGGATGGCGAGCCTATGAGACAAGAGCTATGATTTAGAATGAAGTTGGACATACAATAATTGAAGGTTATCGTTGAAGAAATTAGCAATTAATGTATTTATGTCAAAATTTTAGTCGAAAGTAGAATATTTCATCTGTTGGTTGAGAACTTGCACATCGAGATATCTTGCTAATTATTTAGAAGAGAGTTCGATTTTGAACATTTATAATGAATCAATGTCTAAAAGAGAGTTCATTTTATTCTTGATCTTCTACACATGTTTAAATATTGGGGTAATTTTTTAAAGAATATAAATTATCTTTTACTTTTACCATATATCTTCTACACATGCATATTGGTCTTAACAAAGATCTTTTATTATGAGAGAGGATGAAGAGCCTATGACATAGGAGCCATGATTTAGAATGAAGTTGGACATACAATAATGGAAGGCTATTGTGAAGGAATTAGCAACTAATATATTTATGTCAAAATTTTACCGAGAACAAAATATTTCATACCGCTGGTGTAGGCGTTAAAATACCTACAAGATCCCGAAACCAACTTCGTGGCGAGTCGGCGAATGACAACCCATCGAATGATCTGGACGTCGAATCGTTAAGGCCGCGAAACCGACGGCAAACCCACGTCACAACCGCGGTTTCGCGGACTTGAGCAGACGATCGGTTCAGGACCGTTGGCGGAGCGAATCAAAATTAGGCCGGAATCAAATCTGAGCGGAACCAAGCCGAGGCGGAAGCGGGAAAGCGACAAAAATGGCGAAAGCGGTGAGGCGGCGGCGCCTCGGCACCAACTTGGCGAGGCACCTCGGCAAGTGGCGAGGTAGCTCGACCACTTTGGCCGAGTGACTCGCCAAGTGGCGGTGGCTCGACCACCGGCCGAAACCACCTCGACATCTGGTAGGGTGGCTCGGCCAAGTGGCCGAGCCACCACCCGATTTGTATAAATGGGGGTCTTCTTGGGGGTGGAGAGTGGCCGAGCCACCTCGGCCAATCTGGCCGAGGTGGCTCGGCCAAGTCAGAAACCTGCATTTGTATAAATAGGGGGTCTTCTTCAGTGGTGGAGGTGGATTTTCTTAGAGTTCGACTAGACTTTTCTGATTTGGGGGATTCTGGTGATTTTGGGAGTTTGGATTCTCAAGATTCTGGCCGATCGGCCTTACGAATCCAAGTGGGCCGAGCACAGTTGATGGCGTCCCGGATCTTCAAGAGCAGGGTGCGAACTCGGGTGGCTCTGAGTCATGTGATTTCTCCTAGTAGATCTCACCGCTCGGCGATCCTCTCCTTCGTGAGTCGCGATCCCGGCGATCCTCTCCTTCGTGAGTGTGATCCCCTTAGAGCCGTTTCCTTGGCTTGAGCCCCTTCCGTCTGTAGTTCCGAACGGGTTTCCACGGATCGGGATTGCGCGGTGGTCCACGGACGATTCAAGTCCCGACGCAGCGAAGAACCCACATAAGCGAGGATTCCGATAAACGGATCCGAGCGTTTGTTCATTACAGGAAAAAGTTGTAATTGTACGCCTTAAAATAAAAGGCATTTCTTTTGTTTGAATTTTTGTTGTAGGCCCAAGAAGCTGTAAACGAGTTCAAACGACAATGAATAACAAAACAACTTTCCCCGAACAAAATTTGGCGACACGATGGGAGCCACCTCCATCGGAGGAGTCGTAGTGCGCCTTGAGTTCTTATCCGGTGGAGGAAGAGGTCGAGTTCGAGTTCGACTAGGAAAAGTTCGAGGAGTACCTATCCTCACCCTCCTCCAGATCCAGTTCCCCCCGCCGCTCCAAAAAGGTCTCCGCTGCAAGGAGAACCCGATGGGCCTCCGATGTAGAGCCCGGGGCCGGCGAGTCAATCCAGCTGCCCGTAGTGCGAAAATCGGCGCCAGAAGTCGGTCTGACGGCGAGAGATGAGCAGGATATGGCGCCAGCGTTTCAGCGAGAGCCCGGCGGGCATGGCGAAATCGCCAAGGCCATGCAATCCATGGATGGGGTCCACTACGGCGGATCTAAGATCGGACTTACTTGAGGCTCCACCTTAAGCGATCGACGGTTCATCAAGCCATCAACCAATGAGTGGGTCCGTGTCAAGCGGAACGCTCCACGCTTTCGAGGCGTATCCAGAAAGTGTCGTGCACTTCTTGCGAGCACGAGTTGGTACAACAAGCTCGTGAATTGAAGAAGGAGGTGGGGAAGAAGCCGCGGCCTCTGCCGGGTTTGGAGGCCCAAGTCTAACGGTGCCCCAACCCGGTTGCCCATACTCAGTTCTGTCCGGCACTTAAGCGAAGGCTACAAAGCGTTACAAACTCGGCGCCAAAGTCCAAGTCAAATGGCCTCCGAAGTCAAAGGTGAAGCCGGCTCCGCCACCACCACCAATCTAACTATCAAGGATTGTTTGGGTCCTCTCAAGGAATCACGGGTCACTCCTCATGCGAGGAGGTCGCACCGCTCACGAAGGAGGAAGATCCTATGGTCCCACCAGGAATAAAGGTGAGTCAGAGTCGCCCGAGACTTCAGACTCGAGGCGAGGAGTCACTTTCGGTAATTCTCGGAAGGAGGCGGCTTTCGTCGGCGGCAGCGACATTATACCCAGGGATCGTGCTGACCACGGCAGGTTGCTCCGGTACTCATCCGATGGTATGTATTGAAGGCGAGAGTGCGAGGAAATCTCGGAGGGATTCCCCCAAAGTCATGTGGTTGTGCTTGTGCTCTAAGCTCATCGGGGCAGTGCTCTCGAGTGCAATTGCGGCAAGAAACTCGAAGAGTTTGGTCTTCGAGACTGCTGCAAACCGTCGGGACCTAGGTCAAAGCGATTCCGCGGAGGATGGCATCAGAAGATGAATTGCCAGTGGTCACTAATAATATGACCAGCAAAGAACCGTCGTCACGGGCTGTTCCCAGCGCATCATAACGGTTAACTCGTTTGCGGTCCGGGACTATCCGACGGTCGAGATCGACAAACTGCGGGGATACCCGAGAGGATGGCGTCGGATATTGGCTCCAATCGCTTCGATCACACCGTATCTAGTGAAGGAGCCCCAAGAAATGCTTATGATCGATTGCATCAAGTGGCTAAAATGCTAGGCGGCGTTGGCTAAACAACGGGAAAACTTCAAGCTAGAGATGGATTTGGCCATGCAGACGATGAGAGAAATGCATGACCAACAGATCCAAGCCTTGACAAAACATCGAGGTGAATCGAGTCAGCGCATCGACATCGATCAAGATGACAGCGACTCAGATCAGGAGGAAGCACAAGAGGATGATAACCCTCCTGAACCACGCAACGCTGCACATAACGTAGATGCTGTTGCTCATGAGAACGAGAAAATCAAAGACCTCGAGAGCAAAATCAACTCATTGATTTCCGCTCAAGAGGTGAAGAAGACAGGTATTCCTTGCCCATACCCGAGGGAGTGGGAATCAATCCCATACCCGTCAAAGTTTAACTTAATAAACTTTACACCGTTTGACGGGAAGGGTTCCCCGACGCAGCACTTGATTTACTTCAAGTCGCACCTCGGAGTCATATCCGGAAATGAGCCCCTGATGGTTCGGTCATTCGTTGGTACCCTGCGGGGAGCTGCCTTCGATTGGTACCGCCGTCTCAAGCCAGGGAGCATTCACAGCTGGGACGACATGGAGTCTAGCTTCCTCACCAATTTCTTCGACGACGATACCGAAGTATCGATCGGGACATTGCTCGACGAAAAGCAGAAGGACGGAGAAACTGTGGATATCTTTGTCAAACGATTCCGGAACAAGGCAATGAACTGTCGGGATCCGATAACAGAGGAGTTCATCCTCCAGACCTGCCACAACAACTTGTCGATAGACGTGCTCGAGGCAATGGGGACAGCACCGTCTATAACGTGGAAGGACTTGAAGGTTCGTGGAGAGCAAGCTGAAAGATTCCTCAAGAGGAAAAAGGCGGAAAGAGGCCAGCCGACAGCGGAAGCTCCGAAGCGTAATTTTGTCCCACGCGGCAAAGGGAAAGAGCAAGCCAAGACGGCGGTTGCGAACCAAACGTTCCAACTCCAACCCCAGCAGCAGCAGCAGCAGCAGCAACAACGGGCGCCGCAACAGGCACAATCAACGTGGCAACCTGGGCCACAGAAACAGAAGGCCTCAGAGCCGAGATTCCCGAAGTCCTATTCCTTTAGGGACGACGAGATTCCCGGTCTCTTCAAATATCTTGTCGAAAATAACAAGATCAAGCTCCCTCCGATTCAGAATCAAGAGGAAGCAATGAGGACGAACGACCCAAAATACTGCGCGTACCATAGGGCAGTTCATCACCCCACTAAATCCTGTTTCAGCCTCAAGGATAAAATCCAGGCTTTAATTGACGTAGGGGTCATCACTATGAAGCCGTCCAAAGAAAAGAAGGTCGAGCAAATGCGGTGTCCATAAGCTTTGGGTCGATGCCATTGACATGGTTTGAACCCAAACCGATGGTCAAAGTCGCAATGAAGGCGGTGAATGGCGACCCACATGAAACAGCGCCGAAAGGACTCGTATCATATCTGACCCCAAATGGCGAAGTCCTGTGGATCCACCCGGACCTGCTTGAGGATGAGCAATGGGTAGCCTCTTCTTCATTGAAGAAAAAATCAAAGTAGAAGGAAATGCATGCCATGCTACTTACGCAGTGCGGAGGAGATAGCGAGCAGTGGTAACATTCATTTGTCAGAAGGGACACGAAACCCACGCCACCGGGGCGGACACGGTACAAATACAAGTACGGAAGTCCCGACCCTAATGCCAAGCGGCTGTCGGCGGGGTGCCAGCGATTCCCCTCACTCAGCGTCGGCGCAATAGCGGTGGGCGCCAAAGCCCACGGTGAAGCGACCACAAGAAGTTCAGCTCGAAGCGGTCTCGGTTCAATCACCCGATTAGAAGAGACAAGCAGGAAGCTCCAACGCCCATATAAACCGGCGTTATGGCCCAATTGGCTAATATTCCCGCAAGGATCACTCTTCTGACTGTTGCGGTTGTCAAAGAGACAAGAAGCTCTTCAAGCCACAGGCGATTAGGTTTTCCTCACCCGGATTGCCGATCGGAAAAGTGGCCCAACAATGCAACCTTGCGGCTAAACACTTCCCCTGCATCACTTTTACAAAGGATGACATGCAGACGAGGAATTCCAAGCACGATAGGCCGCTATACTTCACCGGGTATATTGGCTCTAGTGAAGTTAACCGGATCCAAGTCGATCCGGGTTCCGCCGTGAGCGTCATGCCCCTGCGCCTCATGTATCATCTTGGAATCCCTACCAAGAAGTCGGTGTCAAGAGCAAAATGATCTACGGATTTAATACTAGCGGGTCTCGGCCGCTGGGTAAAATTCGGATAAAGTGCCAAATGGGGGACTTAAAGTCCGAAGTCACCTGCTATGTGATTGACGCAGAGACTTCCTATAACTTATTGTTGGGTCGACCTTGGATCCATAGTAACGTTATAGTCCCATCCACTCTTCATCAGTGTCTCAAGTATGTAGACACGAATAATGAAGTCAAGACGGTAGTCGTGGACAAACAGCCGTTTAAGGGGATGGAGAATTATTTCACTGATTCTCTCCTCTACGGTAATGAGTCCGGCGAATCATCGACCCAAGGCATGGGCGGTGAAAAGGCGATAGAAGCGGGCTTGGTTATAGTGGTGGTTTTGTTTTAAATGACATTGTACCCCTTGTAATCAATCTTGACAATGAAGAATCGTCAGAGGAACATTGTAATTGGTAAATTGCCGACCAATCAATAAATGACGATTTAGAGTACCCTTTGTCTTTGAATGATGTAATGACAGGTTTATACAACAATCCGGAGTTGCACTTACCGACTCGGTCGTCTTGCTTTACACAAAAGCAGTTCCGAGACTCCTTTGGGACAACACTCGTCATCCCACGAAGATCGAGTATTGAAAAAGACTTGGTTTACGGTAAAGGAGATGCGCCCAGACCAAATCATTTCTTAGAAGAAGACGAAGATGACAATAGGCCTATCCTCCACACATTCAGATATAGTCCAGAAACACTGGGTATCATGAAGAGGTGGGGGTACGACTTGGCACAAGGGGAAGGTCTATGTTTTGGGCGAGGTCCTCGAGTCCCTCCTAAAGCGGTATATGTCCCAAGAGGGAGGACAACTACTACGCATTTAGAAGGGATTGGGATACGAATCCTCCTCGAAGATGAATGCTCATGGTGATTGATAATAATCCACCCGATGAGGGGACTACATTCGCCCCGATTCTTCGCTTGGGATTCCGACACCAGCCTCGGAGAAGCCTTCAAGGCTTTGATGTCAAATATGGCTACGGTTGATCCTGCTACTATTGAGGGTGATGAAGATATGCCAACATGGGAAGACCCATGGATCCATCAACTCAGAGAGCAGTTTGGGGATAGATTCGAACAAAGAGAACCCCCCACTAAGGATGAGGTAGTCCATGTTAATATGGGTGACGAAGAGCATTCTAAGCTCATAAACATCAGCAATACTCTTCCCTCGGAAGAGAAAGAAGAGTTGATCGCCCTAATCGGGGAGTATATCGATGTATTCACGGAATTACGAGGACATGAGACTCGACCCTAATGGCGACACATCACCTCAACATCAAGGTGGATGTCAAACTGCCAAGCAAACGAAAGACGGTTTCGGCCCACGATCTTGCAATCGTTGACGAAGTGAAGAAACTCATAGAATCGGGATTCATCAAGGAAATTCAACATCCGGATTGGGTGGCAATATAGTCCCGGCCATGAAGAAGAATGGTCGATTAGGATGCGTATGCATATAGAGACCGAACGCCGCTGCTTCGAAGACGACTTTCCTCTTCCAATCACCGATGTCATAGTTGACAATACGTGTGGATTTGAAAGAATGTCGTTCATGGATGGTTTCTGATACAATCGATCAAGATGCACCCGATGATGCCAAACACACAGTTCAACGCCCATCGGTATATATACGGGTCATGCCGCTCGGCTGAAAAATGCTGGCGCCACGTACCAGTGAGCAATGACTAAAATTTTCCAGGATCATCTCCGGAAAACGGTCGAATGCTACGTCGATGACTTAGTCGTAAAAAGCCGTGACAGAGGAGATCACATTAAAGACCTTAGAACGGTATTCGAGCTCATGCGGACTCATCAGCTAAAGATGAACCCTGCCAAATCCTTCCTTGGGATGTCCAGTGGCAAGTTCCTCGGCTTCGTCGTAACCGACAAAGGAATCCACGTCGATCTTGACAAAGTGAAGGCAATTCAAGAGTTGCAACCTCGAAATGCGAGAGAACTTCGAGGGGTTACAAGAGCGATTAGGCGTACATCCGGCGGTTCATATCGAACCTATCAGGAAGTGCCAACCGTTCTCCAAGTTGAACAAGAAGGCATTATCATTCATTTGGGATGGCGCTTGCCAAAGCGTTTGAAGAGATTAAATCGTATCTCGCTAAACCTCCCGTTCTTGTTGCACCCGATGCGAAAACCGTTTCGATCTACGCCAAGGCAACGGATCACTTTCGTTAAAGCCAGCGTGGGGCGATGGCGGTCCGCACGAGCGGCGGTGTATTACAGGCGAACATTAGTATTTGTGAGTCTCGGTATCCAATGGTCAAGCGGTGCCTTGCATTAGTGTTATAATTTGAAAATGCGGCACTACTTAGTCGAGACGGGCGATTTATGTTATCTCTAACGTAAATCCGGTCGAATATTTATGACAGCTAATGAGTTGGCGTTTGGCGAAATGGGCCTTGCTCTTGTCCCAATATGACTTGCACTTCAAGCGAAGTCGGTCAAAGGACAAGCGATTTACGATCTCTTGAAACTTGACCCACGCGGACGGATGATTGAACTATATGCGATCTTCTGATGAAGTCCACGAAGTCAACACTACATCGCACCAACAAATATGGCGGCGTACTTTGTGGACTCGAGCCACTAATGTGGCAAGTACCCCGGATGTTCTAAAATCTCGGTAGAGTCGGAGTTGTCTTGATTTCCGGAATCATGTCATGCCGTGCTTATTCACTCGAACCTTGCTCTAATAGCGTGGCGAATACAATCGCTACTCATTGGACTTAGTTTCGCCAAGGAGCTGGGGGTCGAGTATCTCGAAGCGTACGGCGATTCGCAATTGATAGTCAAGCAGATCCGTGGAGACTATGAAGTTATAAATCCCGATTTGGTCCCCTATCATCAGGTAGCTGTTGAAATGGCAGACTCGTTCGAAGAATTCTTCATCGAATATATCCCACGCCTCCAAAACGCTTACGCGGATGCACTGGCGGCGTTAGCTGTGTCATTAGCACAACCTTCCGAGACCGAGCAGCTAGTTACAGTCAGGACTCATCAGCTTTTTGTACCGATGTATGATGAGGTACAAGAAGACAAAGGGATAATTACTAAAGAGGTACATGCAACCCAAACCAAATTGGAGCCGAGATTGGCTTTCCTATCATCGACTTCTCTTGCGGCGCATTACGCGAGAAGGCGTGAAGGAGAAGTCAATCCGGCGAAGAGCTCAAGATTCTTCTACGATACGGAGACCGGATGTTATATCGCCGAGAATGCGATGGTCTTTACTCCGATGCCTTTCAAACAAAGAGAAGAGGTCCCGGGAAGCACATGAAGGTGAATGCGGCACCGGCTGGTCCCAAACTCTACGATCGAATCGGAGAATGGGCTACTTTTGGCCAATAATGATTAATGGCGGATGCGTATGCTCGGAGATGCCGCAGCGTGTCAAATTCCGCAAATTATATGCATCGACCTCGAGGCGGTTGCATCCTTCGGCCACATCGGCCATTGAGACATGGGGAATGGGCGTTGTAGGTCCCATTTTCCTCCGTCGGTCAAAGCGTCGGTTTATTCTAGCGATCACCGACTACTTCTCCAAGTGGGCAGAAGCAATCCCGCTAAAAGAAGTAAAGGCGAGTACCATCGTCAAATTTATCAAACACCATGTCATCTACCGACACGGTGTTCCAAGACGGATCGTGCATGACAACGGTCCCCAATTCATCAGCAATTCCTTCATCAGGTTTTGCGAGAAGTTCAAGATACAAGACGTCTCGTCGACAGCCTATAATCCAGCTGCAAATGGATTAGCCGAGGCATTCAACAAGACGATTATTAAGATTCTGTCAAAGCTTGTGAAGAATAACAAGCGAGACTGGGATGATAAACTCGGAGAAGCACTCTGGGCATATCGCACAACCGTGCGCACGCCAACTGGAGATCCGGTATTCTCGGTCACGGGTGTGACGATCCTCCCATTAGAAATCCGATTCGTCACTCGCATAAGCCCGCACAGCGAGATGACGATTGAAGAACAACATCAGAAACGTCTCGAAGAGCTCGAGATGTTGGATGAAAAGCGTCTGGAAGCTCAACAATGCATTGAGTTCTACCAAGCTAGGATGTCGAGAGCTTTCAACAAGAAAGTACGACAACGGAGCTTCAAAGAAGGAGATCTGGTCCTCGCTGCTCGACAACCGATAATCCTCACTTCCAAGAAGAAAGGCAAATTCGAACCTAAATGGGAGGGTCCGTTTGTAATAGAAACGGTCTATTCCAATGGTGCATACCGCCTAATTACCCAAAATGGCGACCGGCAATTAATGCCGATAAATGGGAAGTTCCTGAAGAAATACTACCCCTAGTATCTTCAGGATAACCTGTTTCAACGGGAAGTTCCCCGTGGGATGTTTTGCCCACTTTCCTTGAGGATAACCCTAAGTTTATTCTCCATCACAATTTCCCTCACCGATCAAATTCCTTAACGGTAGGTCTACAAATTTTCTGGTACATTACCAAAATCCCCTCTTGATTCCTTCTATGAACAAGAGGCCCACTCAAAGTCCCTTTCACGCCGGAGATAGAATATAAAACTCTTCCTCTCCAAGCGTAAGATCCTTTTCGTGACAAACGGAAGGGTCCTATCCATCTCTCTCGGTGGCGCCGGTGAAGGTATCGTAGGGATTTTCGAACCAGGTTGTCCTTTGAAGGTCACGAGTCTCTTTGGTTCTCGGTGGAGATCCCACTCTTAGTTCCATCTCTCTCTAGGTAGCGCCCATTGAAGGTATCTTGTAGGGATTTTCAGAACCAGGTTGTCCTTTGAAGGTCACGAGTCTCTTTGGTTCTCGGTGGAGATCCCACTCTTAGTTCCATCTCTCCTAGGTAGCGCCGGTGAAGGTATCTTGGGATTTTCAGACCAGGTTGTCCTTTGAAGGTCACGAGTCTCTTGGTTCTTGGAGAGGAGATCCTCTTAGTTCCATCTCTCTCCTAGGTAGCGCCGGTGAAGGTATCTTGTAGGGATTTTCGAACCGGGTTGTCCTTTGAAGGTCACACGAGTCTCTTCGGTTCTTAGGTGGAGATTCCACTCTTAGTTCCATCTCTCTCGGTGGCCCGGTGAAGGTATCTTGTAGGGATTTTCAGACTAGGTTGTCCTTTGAAGGTCACGAGTCTCTTCGGTTCTTGGAGAGGAGATCCTCTTAGTTCCATCTCTCTCTAGGTAGCTGAAGGTATCTTGGGATTTTCGAACCAGTTGTCGCTGAAGGTCTGAGTCTCTTCGGTTCTTAGTGGAGATTCCACTCTTAGTTCCATCTCTCTCGAGTGGCGCCGGTGAAGGTATCTTGTAGGGATTTTCAGACTAGGTTGTCCTTTGAAGGTCACGAGTCTCTTGGTTCTTAGTGGAGATTCCACTCTTAGTTCCATCTCTCTCCCAGTAGCGCCGGTGAAGGTATCTTGTAGGGATTTTCAGACCGGGTTGTCCTTTGAAGGTCACGAGTCTCTTCGGTTCTTGGTGGAGATCCCACTCTTAGTTCCATCTCTCTCTAGGAAGCGCCGGTGAAGGTATCTTGTAGGGATTTTCAGACCGGGTTGTCCTTTGAAGGTCACGGAGTCTCTTTGGTTCTCGGTGGAGATCACTCTTAGTTCCATCTCTCTCCTAGGTAGTGCTTGGTAGTATCTTGTAGGGATTTTTAGACGGGTTGTCCTTTGAAGGTCACTGAGTCTCTTCGGTTCTTAGTGGAGATCCCACTCTTAGTTCCATCTCTCTCGGTAGCGCCGGTGAAGGTATCTTGTAGGGATTTTCAGAACCAGGTTGTCCTTTGAAGGTCACGAGTCTCTTCGGTTCTTGGTGGAGATTCCTCTTAGTTCCATCTCTCTCGGTAGCGCCGGTGAAGGTATCGTCGGGATTTTGAGACCGGGTTGTCCTTTGAAGGTCACTGAGTATCTTCGGTTCTTGGAGTGGAGATCCCACTCTTAGTTCCATCTCTCTCGGGTAGCGCCGGTGAAGGTATCTTGTAGGGATTTTCGGACCGGGTTGTCCTTTGAAGGTCACTGAGTCTCTTCGGTTCTTGGGTGGAGATCCACTCTTAGTTCCATTTCCTCCTAGGTAGCGCCGGTGAAGGTATCTTGTAGGGATTTTCAGACCGGGTTGTCCTTTGAAGGTCACACGAGTCCTTCGATTCCTACGGGGACACGCTATTGGTTTCATTAGAAATAGAACATAAAGTTCCTCCTCTCGCCAATTTAATCGAAAAAACTCTTTAATCCAAGATTCTTCTTGGGGTATTTTATCGAAGCCTAAGAAGGGATAAAACGGCCTTCTTGCGGTTTAATCTTTCTCCGATTGAAGACACGAGTTTGATTAGGGTATTTTATCCGAAGCCTAAGAAGGGATAAAGCCAGCATGCTGCAGCGTGTAGGGTTAGTCTTCGATGAAAAGAGCGAAGCCTACATATTCAATATCGTAGCATTAAGTCTAAGAGAGTTTCATTCTTTTAGCACAGCGTTGTGTGTAGAGCGGTTTAGATAATCTACATGCTAGCCCAACTCAAGCGGTAGTTGGTAAAGGCCATCAAACCCGTTGAAGGGTGGGGTTGGCCAATAACCCTAAAGTCAGCGCCTCCTGCGTTGCGGTTTAGTCTTTTTCGATTGAAGAAGACACGAGTTCGATTACGGGGTATTTTATCCGCGAAAGCCTAAGAAGGGATGAGTCTCACAGCGTAACAGCGTTCTTAGAATGGTCTCTTGCACGTAAAGAGTATCGAGCCTATGTATTCAATATCATAGCAACAAGTCTAGAAGAGTTTCATTCTTTTAGCACAGCGTCCGTCTTGAGCGGATCGAGATAATCCATACGTAGCAATTCAAGCGGTAGTTGGTAAAGGCTAATCAAACCCGTTGATGGTAGGGTTTGCCAAATATCCTATAAGTATTATGGTTAATTATTTACGGCGAAGTAAAAGAATCATAATAAACAATGAAGGAATAAATCTTATTCATTTGAACTAAACATAGAGCGAAGCTATTTGTTTAAACATCAAGTCTATGATAAAGGATTTGTTGTTAAGTGAGACACTTCACCATTGTAAGCTTTGGTGGAGTTCTTCCTGCCGGCTTCGACCGAAGGGCGCCTCATCGGTATTCGGTGTCTTCGTATTGCCTCTTCCATCTCGGCCGGTTTACGCCCGGCAGTTCGAGTTCCCTAGATCGCGGCGAGAGCTTCTTCCTTGTTAGCCTTAGCTAGCTCCAAGCTGCTCATCTTGTCTTCCTCGGCATGGAGCTCTCCCACAGCGATATTATCCTCTCCACACTCGCCACAATATCGGTCACGGATATGGCTTAGGAAAGAATATGTCACGGCAACAACGCTCAGAGCTGATGTGGCGGTCTCTCTGCATCACGGACCTCGAGCCCGGTAAAACACGAGCATCGCGCCATGCCTCTAAGCGTCGGTCACGGCGGCTATGTATGAGAAGCCCGGCTGCGCGAGTTCTTGCGGTCTCTGAAGCTTTCCCTCGGATGGGCGAGGTCATCAACAATGGCTGAGCATTTCGGGATAACCCATATCCATTATCAAGACCATCAGGGGATCAAGCGGTGGCTGGCGATGAAGAAAGCCATGAAGGACCTTTTCGATCACCGTGTTCACCAAAGAAAAGAATGGCGTACTTCCAAGCGGATAATAAGATGGGATGGATCTTCATCGGCATCAGCGCTCGCCCGAATCATGGAGTCGAGATGTAGGCTCTACGAAGAAGAGGACTTTAGAATCTTGATCAAAAATTGGCGAAAACTTATTTGGCTAAAGTTCTTACCGTCTCCTTGGTGTAGTTTGAGGGCTGAGTGAGTCTACGAGGGCGTATCTATCTTGGGATCTCATGTCCGCCGGTGAGCCCTCGGTGTGCTCATCTATCTCATGCATTTGTGGTAGGCGATTAGAAGCGGCGGAAAGAGGAGTCCCTGCCACTACACAAAGGAGCGTCTCGGCCTCTTTTAATTATAGTGGTATTGGCCAACGGTCCTATAATTAATCGAAGAAAATTCATACCTTCTTGGGGATGGTAGCGGGTAAATCTTCACCAAATGCATCGCCATCTGTGACCAAGTCGTAGTAGGTCATCCATGGAAGTATTAGGTATAAACCGGCTTCCGAAATCTTCCATTGAGAAGTCACGAAAAAGGCATTAGGAAAGCGAATGCAACTAAGAATTGTGAACAATAGGTAAAGCTACTTACCTCTACGATGGGGTTAGCTTGCCTAGCCTCGGTTTGTGCATTTGTCTCTGCAATCTCTCTAAAGAGCAAAAGCGAAGAGGTGGTGGAGTCACATTCGAGTCGTTCAATTCTGCATTCGCCATCCAGAAGAGTAATTATCAACGTTAGATGTACCTGGATTCACCGAATCAGGTCCTACATCGGCCTCCTCCGCCATAGCTCCATACATTTGTTGAGTAAAACTTGGCTCGGCATGGCGAAGCTAGGCCAATGAGAATGTGGTGAGGAAAATCAAAGCCAGAATCATGATCTCTAAAACCCCCTGCATGCAAATGGAGAAATGTTAGTCTCCAAAAGCGGAAAATTTCAGGTTACATCACGGCAAATTGTTACCTCCATCGCTGACTGGATCATCGCTGGTCAAGTCTATATCGAAGGACCGAGGATTCACGCGAGTCTTATGGGCTAATCTCTTTCGTTTAACCCCTCGAGAAGGTCGAAATTCTTCTTCTTCAATAGATTTTCCTAAAAATTCAGTTGGATGAGGAATCCAATAGAAAGGATGAGAAAACGAAGGGGAAAAAGAGAGAGTACCAAGGTTGCGACCTACGCTTGGTCCTCTTCTAAAGTCCGCCGAGTCGTGGAACTCCCCTCAGTCTCAATTGGTGGATGAGATTGACAGCGCTCCCTCTGAACTTGAGCGGCATCTGGGGATGTCTGAGTGTCGGCTCACAACGATGCTTCGACCACCAGGTTTGAGATAGCCCTCACAGGGACTAGCTCGTTAGCTACTAATAGCCAACTGTAATGAAGGAATGTCGACTCCAGCTGACGGTCTGAGCTCGGGAGGCTGAATCTAGCACCGGTACATCCCATGACGCTCCACAACCATGCTCGAAGGCCATCCACAAGTCCACCACGAGTCTGGAGATGTCGGTTCGGGTTCCCAACATAAAGTTGGTCGTAACCGAACTGGCGAGCAAAACGACAGGGAAAATAAGGCTCAATGAAGCATTCCTCCTTTACTCGGAAAGTGAGATAGCCTGGCATGATGTTCACTAGCCGGTTAAGCGGCCAATGTCAAGTGAAGTCTGGCGTGGCACCTCCTCGTCGACCAAGGACTCACCATATTGACCGAGAATCGAGGAAAATATCCGAAAAGATCCACCCTTTATGAATGCATCGTTTCTTGATCTCTGTAAAGCCACGTCCTTCCATCGCAATCCTCTACCAACCGCAAGAAAGGAGTAGACGAATCTGTGGAACCGGTGCCGACATCATGTCGGACGATGAAGGACGACCAAGCCATCAAATAGGTATATGGGAGCTCTACCCGGACGGAAGGGATACGTGATGATGGCTCGTCCTTTCTCTGAGTAAACACTCGAACTATATGCCGCAATCCACGGTGAATATTGGCCACCATCACCGGAAGGAGAGAGAGTTCCTTCTTGTGGGCAAGCTGACTGCGGGTAAAGGACCTCCAAAGGTAAAGCATCATCGATTGATATGGAACCACACATTTCTTTAGCCGATTGCAAGATAGCCTGCTAGAAGAATGATCGGCTGGATAGGCTTCACCGCATGCCACAAAAAGGTTGCAAACTTGGTCCCTGGGGGAAAGCCATCTTTGGCATAGCTGAGCGTATAGGAGTTAGCCTCGGACCTCTCGATCAGTTCATTAACCTTCGAAGGAGTGGCGGTGGCAGTTCACATATTTCCTCGCGATTTGTCCTCCAAATCTTTGGAACAAGTAATGGCGAATCTTCAAACTCACTTGCAATTTCCTTTTGGCAAAGGTTGATTGGGCGAGCTATATAATAATGACAAGTGAGATCCCATAAAGTCTTATAACCGCATGCAGTGTTCCTTCAAATGCTCAGCCTCGATTGAGGGAAGTACTCGATATAGCATCTTCCCCATGGGTAGACTGAAATCGGTACATCTCATGTAAAGCTAGCCCCAACTCGCCGTGTTTAGTGAAAAACGTATTCGAATCTGGATTATAAAGCTTGAATAAGGTGAAGAAATGGTTGGCTAATTGGAAGGCCATACATGGTGGCACGAATCGCCAATACGTGCCGCAAGCACGAAGTTCTCCATCCCATCGGTTGAGGACGAGTTGGTCGCGACTCCCCACAAGCTTGACGAAAGTGAACCCAGCCGAAGAATCTATGACTGGACGACGGCATCTCTCGCCCCAATTTAGCGAGGCAATTCTTTAAAGTCGAGGCAGGAATAAAAAGCTCATCACGGGGCGGTGTGTCCAGCCCCACAATTCCGGGACGAAGGTCGATGATGCGATTCGCTGGAACCTGAACCGGTCCAGTAATAAACCCGCAATGGATATGATCATGCTCTTCTGTCAGACGCCAAGACATACGGCGTGGCACAACATGGTGTCTAAGGTCGGTCAATGAGAGCTGACGAGGTATCCGGGGAATATACAAAGGGCCTCCGTCGTCTTTGTTCAACCACCTCTCACTCTCGATAAGAGCTGTATCCGGATCCTTAACTGAGTCACCGAACAGATAATCTATTTTTCGCAAAGGTTCAGTGGAGCTGGTATCTTTTACAAGCGGCGCATCGGTGACCAATAGTCTGAGGATGCGGGAACTCCCCTCAAGCACAGTCTGAATCGTCTCGGATGATGTGCCGGGTGCAAATCGAGGCGAGATACAAATCGCGGGATCGTCACACGTGGAATAATAGTCGCTATGGCGTCCATCAACCGCGTAAGTCGGAAAAGCTCCCGAGGAATAATCAACTGAAATCAGAAAATATTCAGTTAGTAAAAGGCGTTGAATTCATCTTACATAGATTGAGTCACGACCTTATAACAGGTATAACGATTTCATCCGTATCGAATACCCGGAGAACGATAAGTATAGTCGCGTAAACAAAGCGGCAATATATTCCGTTCTACAGAGCAAGGGTACGGTATGAAATCGCTCCCGTTAAAGATATCGAGACGGGTGATGACCAAGCAAAACCAATCTGTGAAGCGTCGGTCCCCACAAAGGAGGATTTCGGCTCTTCCCAATCGCCTCACAAAGGAGAACGAAGCGGGGTCATAACGAGTGTACACAATCTGAAGCGTCGGTCCCCACGAAGGAGGATTTCGGCTCTTCCCAATCGCCTCACAAAGGAGAGCGAAGCGGGGATACAACGTGTATATATACGAGAATATGATAAGCTGGCGCACCACCGAAAGAAGGAGGCGTGCATTCACGCGGCGTGCGAGTTGATCGACCCCGTTGAACATGAGATCTTCGCGACGACATCGGAAACTACAAAAGGAAACAAATAGAGTCGATACACGCTTGAAAATCGCAAGTAAAGTACCGTGCTATTAATCCGACGCTGGCACTCCGACGAGCGCTCGGCCATGACGCCGCGGCCGCTGGCGTTTCTGGCTGCCGGGTTAAGGGCATGCTGCTACGGGCGCTACTGGCTGGCGGGCGCTGGCGCGTTGTTCGGCCGCTTCAATGCCGGCTGCCAGGTTGGCCACGCAGATCGCCTCACATCGCCGACGCGTCCTTCTCTCATGGTCAGCGGCCTCGTGACGCACAAAGAAAGAAAAAAGGGAAGAAAAGAAGAAAAAAATTTACAAAACCCTCGTGCACATACCTCGTTGATCGAAGGAGACGAGACGGCGCGAGAGGAGAAGAAAACAAGAGGAAGGCACAGAGAGGGGGGGCCGGCCTAGGTCAAAGAAAAGGAGGATTTATGGGTATTTATAACAACCCCATATGAACCCAATCCTCTTTGAATAAGGAGTCCTATTTGGCAACAAGTAGGAATTCTAATTGGAGCCTAATTGGATAGCCAAAAAGGAATCAAATCAGTCCCTAATTAGAAGTCCTAATTGGAACCTTATCCGGATGTCAAGATAGTGCCAAATCAATCCGTTGATTGACGCCTATTCACTCCGCTATATTTGGAAAGATTCTGAAGGTTTATTCGGTAGGATAACACCTCGCGAAGGCCATCGACGCCGATCAACGCGTCGCCCAATCCTACTCCAACTAGGATTACGAGTATAAACTGTTTCCCAATTTGTCGAGAAGTTCCCGGAAGAATATTCTCACAAGAAATATTCTTAGGGATAACTTCGATCGTGCGGATTGCATCGACGCATCAACGCCAATCCTACTCCAACTAGGATTACGAGTATAAACTATTTCCCAATTTGTCGAAGTTCGAAAGAATATTCTCACAAGAAATATTCTTAGGGATAACTTCGATGGTGCGGATTGCATCGGCCGATCAAGCGTCGCCAATCCTACTCCAACTAGGATTACGAGTATAAACTGTTTCCTAATTTGTCGAAGTTCGAAAGAATATTCTCACAAGAAATATTCTTAGGGATAACTTCGATCGTGCGGATTGCATCGACGCATCAACGCCAATCCTACTCCAACTAGGATTACAGTATAAACTGTTTCCTAATTTGTCGAAGTTCGAAAGAATATTCTCACAAGAAATATTCTTAGGGATAACTTCGATCGTGCGGATTGCATCGGCCGATCAAGCGTCGCCAATCCTACTCAACTAGGATTACGAGTATAAACTGTTTCCAAATTTTCAGCGAGGAGTTCTGGAGAATAAACCCATATTCTTAAGGATAACTTCGATAACCCTTAATTTCCTCCCACCATAATATCCAAGAGAGGAACAACCCGACGAGGCATGTAAGTCATGTTGACACCGGACAACGTGTCGATCGAAGAAACTTCTCCCATCGTGAATAATCATATCCCAACAAAGGCCAAAGCGTCATTACTCGCCGTGAAGGCGGCCACGATGGTTGAAAGCCAAATGGTCTCTGTTTGACAAAGGAATCCTCGGAGGATATCTCCATGAAAAGATTAGTCCTCGTGGTTAAACCAACAATACGTGATGATGGAAGGAATAGCCGATTGAGGGTCATGAAATTCCATGTATTCGACACGACCAGCGTGTCACCAACAAGGAGTTCGCCGACATAAGGAGAAGTCCAAAAGTCGATGGTTAGTCAAACAACAACCAACCGACACGAAGTTACAAACAAAACTCACCCACCGGCTTGAATCAAGATTTTAACAAGCGGTCGGACAATAAATGCAAAGACCGTGATCTTATCGAAATCCTACAAAGAACCGGATGGTCCAAAAATCAAGACTTGAATCTAACTTTGGGACCCTCACGAACGAAGGTCGAACCATCATGTCAAAGTATTCCAACTTTATAAAAGAACGATGAAACACTTTGGAGGGTATCTGTAGGCGTTAAAAATACTTACAAGATCCCGAAACCAACTCGTGACGGGAGTCGGCGAATGACAACCCATCGAATGATACGGATGTCGAATCGTTAAGACGCGAACAATCAAGAAACCCACGTACAAGCACGGCTTAAACCGGACTTGAACAGACGATCGATTTCAGACCGTTGGCCGAACGAACCAAGAATTAGGCCCGAATCAAATACGACGGAACCCAAGCCCGAGACGGAAAAACGGAAACGACCTAAAAAACGACGCCAAACGGCTGGCGCTACGGCCAACTTGCCGAGGCACCTACCAATCTGCCAGGTGACTCGCCAAGTGGCCGGTGGTTTCTACAACCACCATTTGTATAAATAGGGGTCTTCTTCGGGGTGGTGGAGGTGGATTTTCTTGGAGTTCACCGACTTTGCCGATGGGATTTACAGGTGATTTTCAGAGTTTGGATTCTCGCAAGATTTACGAGCCGTCGACGCGACGATCCGGAAGCCCGAGAGCACGAAGTTCACCGACGCCGATCTTCAAGAGCATTGTGCTTAACTCTGGTCGCCTACAGAATAGCGCCTGTGATTTCTCCTAGTAGATCTCACCCGCTCCAAATGATCCTCTCCTTCTTGAGTGCGATCCCCGGCGATCCTCTCCTTCGTGAGTGTGATCCCCTTAGGCGCCGCTTCCTTCGTGAAACGAGCCCTTCACGCCTCAGAGTTCCAACCCGGTTTCCACGGATCGGGATTGCGGTGGTCCACGGACGATTCAAGTCCCGACAGCGAAGAACCCACATAAGCGAGGATTCGATAAACGGATCCGGCGTTTGTTCATCTGAGGAAAAGTTGTAATTATGCGCTTAAAATAAAGGCATTTCTTTTGTTTGAATTTTTGTTGTAGGCCCAAGAAGTCAGAAACGAAGTTCAAACGACAATGAATAACAAAACAACTTTCCGTGAGCGGTTGAGAACTTGCAGTGCGATATCTTGCTAATTATTTGAAAGAAATTGATTTTAAACATTTGTAATGAATCAATGTCCAAAAGATAGTTCATTTTCATTCTTGATCTTCTACACATGTTTAAATATTGAGGATAATTTTTGAAAGAATATAAATTATCTTTTAATTTTACCATTTATATTCACAAAATTCTATCTTATTAGTTTTGAACAAAGTTTGTAAAATCAAATTGATATTTTTGGCCATATAAAGCGAAAGTTTTATTATGAAAATTCAAAAGAAAAAATAAATATGTCCACGTGCAACGCATGCTACTATACTAGTACTATTATAAAAGTGGGTTGTCATGTTAAAATATTACAAAAATTTCATGTTTAGTTATATCTTTTAATTAAAATTAAAAAATAAGAAACTTTAATCATGTGCATTACATGTGTATTCCACCTAATTAATTTTATTATACTTGCTTTGTTATAAGATAAAATTTGAAACTCAAGTCTATATATCAGATGCAATTCTTGTATATAATTCTTCATTGTTTTCTATTGTTAAGGATGCACCCACTATACTATCCCCAATTGATCCATAATTATAATTTCATTGTTCAAACATTGTGAATTTTTTAGCTAACATTGCCTAAATAAAATTATAATGTTAAAATAAATATAAAAATTATACCACGTGCATTGCACGCAATCCACCTAGTACTATTATAAAAGTGGGTTGTCATGTTAAAACATTTCTTCCCGAAATGCCCTCCAACACATCCATTCATACATACATAAAGATACATACATGCTCAAGTTTTCATAACCTCCCCATTGCTTGCACATCCATGCATACATACATGACGACATACATACAATTTTTCATAACCTCCCAATTGATTGCCATTAATTTTCAAATTAAACACCCACTCATAACACTCCTCCACTAACTCTTGGTACACTAAATATAAATGTATTCACATTAATGATAAAAACATTACAACTACTCCTCTCCCACCAAATCACTATAAATAACAACAAAATTTATCCTACTTCTCCAATCAACATTCCAATTCATAATTAAAATTTAGATAGAGAAGAAAAGCGCCAAATCTAGCTCGCTTTTCTCCTCGCTGCTTCAGCATCCTCGAGCTCACTTTCTCTATAATCTTTATAATTTTCATGTTCTTTTCTTGATCAACATTGCTATGCACTGAGATTTTAAGGTGTTCAATATTTTCTGTCTTTTTTTGTGGTAATGATGTGAATATATGTGATTCATTTAATAAATAATAATTAAAGTTTCTATCCATTTTCGCATTTTGTTTTTGTCTCAAACTATGTTCGTGCGGGATTTTGTTAACTATGAGGTTTTTAGTGATTCCTTACATGATTACATGCATTGAATTAAAGGAGCAAAAGAAACTCCTCTCTTATTTATGTAGCTTATCAGTTTGAGGCTAAAATTATTCTATACAATAAGTTATTTATTATTAATTAAATAAATAATTTGATAAATAACTAAGTTAGTTTAATAAATTATAAGGCACCTAAGTTTGGAAGTTTAGTGATATTTTAAAAGTTCGGAAGTTTATTATGAGGTTTGTTGAATTTACCCTAAATAGAATGTATAAACTTATGACTAGAAAAATTGATTTGATATCTAATAAATTATCCATTACAAATCAAACTAATTTGAAATACTATATATAATAAAATATACATTAGGTACATAGAATTATCATTGCATATAAATAGGAAAAATGGAAACACGTGCAATGCAGCACCATACTAGTACTATTCTAAAAGTGTGTAGCATGTTAAAACATTTCTTTCAAAATTGTCCTTGAAATTATCAATACAACTGTAAAAGTGACATTTATGATCTTATGGCTATCAAGGTAATTTGTGTTTCTTGATGATAAAAGACACATACATGAACATACAAGCATCCATAAATAGCATGATAAAGACCATCATATATGCAATAAATAACATTATTGTTGAGAGTAATTAAACTAATGAATACAGACAACTATTATTGAGAGTAAACTAATGAGCTTCATATTTTACTATGCATTTGATATTTAACTATTATGCATTTTTCAATAGTAGTCAGTGCATGGGAGATGTGCTTAATAGGAACAATACTATCCATGAGAATTAACAAAATATAATAATTAATGGCGTAGATAATTTATTAATATAAAACCAATTAATCAAATATTGTTGGAATTTAGAAAGTATTGGATTTGTAATCCATCACCCCACTAGCTGTTCAAATTCTTTTCTTTCGTAACCACCTTCATTTAACATATTAATCAACCAATTAATCATACTTTATATCAATGACTTTCATTTTTCCTATAGCATAACCTCCGCAGAGATGAAACACCATATTAAACATCGTGCTCATTAACAATGAAATTTAGTGTCTTAGACTTCTAAGACTCCAGAACTTATTTAGTTGAATGAATTAGTTATGAACCAAATTAACTAATCACCTTTTATTTTCCATCAATGTAACCTCCCTTCTATCTCTATCCTATACATTTACTCATTCATTCTCTTCAACCAACCACATCACTTCTAAGTCAAGTTTCTACAATTACACAATCAAAACTCAATCAAAAGCTAAATGCATCAATGTAGTAAAGTTAGCCTAGAAGATGGCGCCGCTTCTTTCAAGGATCGAATTTCTCCAAACACATGTTAGCGCAAGATTGTTCATCTTTAATTCAGTTAGAATTTTGAGAATTTTTTCTTGAAATAAGTAAATTTGATGTAATTTTGATTGTTGTACTTAAAACTGAAGTTTTTTTTAATGGAGTTACCAGTCACGAGACTATAGTAGCTTAATTTTTTTCACCTAGAGTGTATCAACCTCGAGTGGTTTTCTAAGCTTTGCGATAGTAAGAACCTCAACTCATAGTCGATGTGAGCATAAACAAATACTTAGAATTTTTATTTTTGGTGTTTTTTCCTTCTAACTAAGCAACATTGTTTTGGCATACGGCATTGTCATCTTTATGCAAAACATGTAATTTGAAAACCAATAGTCTAGCTAATAGTCAACTATCATATACATTACATGACATGTGTTGCAATTTGATTTGTTATGTCTCTAACACTACATCAAGCTAATATCTATCTAATACTTTAACTTCCTACATTTATACATTTATATTCCTTAGTAGAAATTTGTCGTTCAAGGACGTACTAATGCTATAACTCTATTAGTTGTATAAATATTATTTATTATTTTACTTTAAATGAGCATCCTTTTTGATAAACGAGCTAAAAGTCATTAGCTTATTCTGAAAATAGGATACACATATAATAATAACAAAGTTTACTCAACGTTTACTAGCTTTTAGTTCTAGCTCTTAGTTCTCATTAGAAGGAAGATGAAGGTAGTTCGGGGAGTTTACGAGGAAACAAAGTTCTTAATTAACGCTAGCAATATATAAAAAATTAAAAAAGATTATAATATTTATAACTATGAGTTTCTTTAGAACAGGTCGTAGCCTGAGATTTATTTATAGAAAAAGTAACTAATTAATATTTATAGAAATAGAATACACTAAAATGAAGCTGTGTTGTTTGGACTTCCAACTCAAATTCCTTACTCTTAATTTAGTCTTTTTAAACTGTGGAATTGCTGAAAAATGGATCTTCTATAGCCATTAGAAAGCTACAAGGATTCGGATCCTCTCCATTTAAGTGGTAATTGGAGAGTATCCAATTATCCCATCTTTACCCCCTCTAATCCAATCCAACGACTTAGACGAAGCCACATAAGATTTCCACTTACACAATACTGGCTTTCATAATAGTGGTTTTAACAATATTGGTGATTTTCAATATAATATTTGGAGCCTACGTGGCGTCATCTTAGCCCTTAAAATTAGAATAAATGGTAAGGATTGGGATAATTGGACACTCTCCAATTACCACCTAATTGGAGAGGATCCCGATCCAAGCTACAACGCACTAGAAATGGGTTGGAGCTTCCTTAATGGATAGATAGAATGCAATTTTAATATTTAAAATATTTTTTGGTTAAAACTTTATGTAATTTTAATATTATCTAATACTAAAAAATATATTTACTCAATTTTCTCATTTTCCTGTAAAAAAATAGAACATAAAACAAGTCTGTCTACATGCAACGCACGTACACTATACTAGTAGAAATACAAATGACTAGTTTCAGAGAATTGAATAAGCACTCGGTTCAGGTTGAAAGTTTTCAAACCGAATCGATTCTGAAATTAAACTAAACCGTTAAATTTTCCGTTTTAATCGGCTTAGACCAATTAATGTTCATCCCTACAATAAGAGACCTATACAAATTTCAGTTATTTGAGGGGCTAATTTCACAATAATAAAGATTTAGTGGACTAATATGGCAAATACTCTTAACATATAAAATCCCAATTTTTCGACCCCCCTAGTTTATGAACTGGTATTCCCGCCTACAAAGCTTGGGGGAAGTAAAATCAAACTTCCAACCCCAAAATGGAATCTCAATGGAACTACAAAAAATCTCGATCTGTATGCGTTGCATTTTATTAACATTTTTTCATTAACTACTTGTTCACAACTATATTAAATTTTTTTAAAAAAAAGCTCTTTCCTACCTTTCGAGGAGAGAAGAAAGGGCCAAGATAGCAGTCAGTTTAGATTGTGAATGCCGCCAATTGTGTTTCTTAAGTACTGAACTATCTTGCTCTGATACACTCACGTGATGAAGCCTACCTTTGACCAGATCGATCCTTTTGCTACCAGAGATTTCCCACCCCCCCAAAAAAAGTATATTTTTTGTACTATTACAATACGAGAATTTTTTGAGGGATAGGACACTAATTTAGGAGTCATTCCTTATAACCAGCCACCTAAAATGCACAATGAATGGAGGGTAGGTGCACCAAGATAATGCAAATCTAATGCAATGGGGATCACTCATATATTGTGCATGGACCAGTCTCATTAAAAACTTTAAATAAAGAGCTTATCATCATGTGCATCATATATTGTGCATGGACCAGTCTCATTAAAAACTTTAGATAAAGAGCTTATCATCATGTGCATCCAGCAGCCAGCTAGCTATATATCCCAACTTGATTTTGGCCTTCAACTTCTCCTCTTACTTCCCGTGATATCCTTAATTTCTGTGTAGATTTTCAATAATGCACCAACTCTGCTTACCCTTTGCAGCCCTTGTCAGATTTCTGCCGAGGCTAGGGCTTTAATGTAATATATTTGCCCAGTTTTTATTATTCCAATACGTAGTTTATCATAAATATAGAATTATTTCGACACAGAAAGAGTCAACCATCTTCTAACAGAGTGCTAACCATATCATACATTTTATACTACATTATTACTATAAGATGTATGTAATAAATGAGATTTTTCCTCTGGTCCTCAACACTCCAAAGGTTTGATATAGTGGACGGAAGTTATGACACGGTGGAAAAACTCTTTAAGATGATATCAAAACAAGCGGGGGTGTTCCCATCTATATATTCAGGGCACGGTGAAATCCTCAAGCTGTCGCTCCGTTTGGCATGTGAATGGCCGATAATCTCTCTGAACTTTGGAGGGAGGTTCTGATAGTGTCCGCACTCATCGAAACTGCTATTCAATTCCTATGACATAAGTATACTAAGAAAGATATTATTTTGCGTTCTATATTAGGATTTCAGTACTAATTATGAACTGACAATATTAATAGATGGAAAATGACGTTAGTGGATCTCACTCTCTCAATAATGCATGTGATATCCCAATCTAAACGGCAGTGAACCCATGCGACCCACTCCACAGCCAGGCACGGGTGGTGCCCACCCCCCCATGTGGGTATGGTCTCCGTCGATCTCTACCGTTGCGCCCAATACTAAAAAAGAGGCGCAGCAAGAATCTATGTCGAAAGAAACCCCCACGAGTTCTAACGATACTTTTCACACACTATTATGTTATCTCTGTGTGTACGATAACTAAAGCTGTCCCTTAAAATTGTCCCCTGCTTATCATAGATCTCTAAGTGCTCTAGCTAAGCTTGCTAGCTTTGCTCATGGTGATTGAAAAGTAATTTGCTTCAATATTGAAATTAGATCAGTTGAAGATTAGCAACTTGGTTAAATGGGGAAGAAAGGAGGGAGCTCTTGGCTCACCGCTGTCAAAAGAGCATTTAGATCTCCTTCTAAAGACAGAGACGATGAAGAAAAGGTACTTTACTTGCTATATAATTAATCCTCCTTTTTTTTTTATTTTTCCTAATATTGTGTACTTTGCTATGGTTTGGTGCTGCAGAAGAGAGAGAAGAGGCGATGGTTGTTCCGCAAGAACACCAGCCACGACGACCACCACCACCACCACGAGAAGCAGCAGCAGGAAGAGAAAGCTTCAGCTGCTGCGGAAGAGCAGATAAGGCACGCTATCGCATTGGCCATTGCGGCTGAGGCGACAGCAGAGGCCGAGATAGTAACAGCGCAGGTGGCGGCAGTGGAGGCTGTGAGGCTCAGAAGGCCGACTCCAAGCTTCATTAAAGCGCACTGCGCTGCCGTCCTCATCCAAACTGCATTTAGGGGATATTTGGTAAATTCTACTTTGCATATTTTATGGAAATCATAGAAAAATATCCTCTGCATCATTTAGAACTTGTGAATTTGTGACGGAGTTTGAGACCTATAGTTTGGGTAAATTTTAAAAAGCCCACAGTTTGGGATAACCCCAAATGGACTGGAGATGTCACTTAACCTCCAAAATTTTTTTGAGATAATCCTCTTAGGCCTGGGGTTATCTGAAATAGATTCAGAAAGATACAAAAGTTTTTAAGTCAAGTGACATTTTCCAAAAACGTTTTAGGAGTTATCTCAAAATGCATCAAACTTCTTGAAAATTTTCTGAAATATACCCTTATAGTTATATAACATTACTTACATGTATTGGAAGATTGAATATTCTTTTCATGGACTGTTGATACTTCTTTTATGCTGCTTTAATCCTTGTTCAATGAGATTTGAATTTAGACTATTTTGACACCATCTTAAATTTTTTTCAAGGGTTTTTCATATTAGACCTCCGAATTTTTGTTACTTCTACATTAGACCCACAAATCTTCCTATTTCTAAATTACACTTCCAAATCCATTAAATTATATATGACCCAAAATCTGCTAAGTTTTACATAAGACCCTCATATTTATTAAATTGTTTTAACTAAGACCCATTTTCCAATAAATATGAAGAATTGGGGTCTACTTTAGAAATGTGAAGATTTGAGGTTCTAATAAAGAATGAACAAAGATTTGAGGTGCTAATATAGAATTAACAAAGATTTGAGGTTCTAATAAAGAACTAACAAAGGCTTGAAAAATGACAAAAGCCCTGCTTTCATGTTCTACTAATAGCCCCCTATATCTTATGACGTTGCATAAAATTATGCTATGAGTATGTTTGGGAAAACCCCTTACCCTGATTAATTCCTTAACTTTGTTAGTATTGGTCCAGGATAATAGGTGGTCCAGTCCTAACTTGGTTAAAAGAGGGAATGAAAATTAGGTCTTTCCTGACCTGCTTTGTACCACACACAAGCTTAGCTCCTTATCCATATTAGTATCCGCTAATCTGCTTTATACCACACACAACTTTAGCTTTCCTCATTTCACATTTTACTCAAATAATCATTGATTTCTATATAATTATCAACTTTCAATATAATAATTATTGTTTGAGTATAGAATCGTAACCCTCAATCTTCATCATAACATTAGAGTTTTAATGCAGTAGAAGATACCTTTGAAAATTATGTAACTACTTAACTGCAATACTTATTATCATAGTTTTTGCATCCAACGACTAACCTCGTATAAAATGCAACAAAGAACTAGTTAACTGTCAGTTGTGAAACCTTTAGAATATTTTTAATGTAATATGTGTAAAATGGATTTTGATTTGAGCGAAGGCAAGGAGAGCATTGAGAGCACTAAAGGGGCTAGTGAAGCTTCAAGCTCTAGTGAGAGGCCACAATGTGAGGAAGCAAGCCAAAATGACTCTCCAATATATGCAAGCTCTAATTAGAGTTCAAGCAAGCGTAAGGGATCAACGATTGAGACTCTCTCAAGATGGAAGCACAAAATCTTCGGTCATAATTAGTTGCGATACTCCTCTAAAAGACTCTAGATATATGCAAGAGATTGCTGAGAGAAGATGTATGGTGAGATTCTAAGTCTTTGGTGATTCCTAATTGTTGCTTACTATAAATTTTTATTCAAACTGAATGATTCGAGCAGAGTAACTTTGTCAATGATTGGGATGAGCGACCTCAAACCATCGAGGAGATCCAGGCAATGTCGCAGAGCAGGAAAAATGATGCATCCAAAAGAGAAAGAGCTCTTTCTTATGCGTTTTCACATAAGGTTAGTTTTCAGTTTCAGTCATGACTATTGCATCCTCTATAGTGGCATCCAGGATTTCTTGAAAATAGTGTCACCATATATAATGTATAAAATAAAAGTTTTACAATTGCCTCTTACGAGTTTTCATTTTTTAAAAGAAGTACATAATAACATCATTAGTAACACTATCAAATACATCTTTCTCATTATATGTTACTAAGCAATTATTGAACCAATGTCAATAGTGGTTCAAAAATAATAAGCATAAATTATGCAAGTTACCAATTAATATCATATGTAGAAATATCATGTAAACTGTAGCAACGGGAGTTGGTCTCAAGAATAGCTTCTATATGAGTTATGTCAATAAGCTTTTGGAGTCTAAGACTCTAAGGGCTCTTAAATTGCTCTCAACAGGTTTAGGTTTCAGTGTATAGCCAATTTCTTAATCTCACTTGGTTTACACGATTAAGAGGTTGTTGGGACAAACTCGGGGCCCACTAGAGCAGGGTCACAGCGAAAGTAGTGCGGAAATAGTAAAGATGAACACACAGATTTACGTGAAAAACCCCCTAAATGAATTTGGGGTAAAAACCACGGGCAAGAATAGAAGAATCCACTATGAGGAAAATTTAAGAGTTACAATCTCTCTTTACAAGGAGAAACTCTCTTTATTTTTCTCTCACTTTCTCTCTCTCCCTTTGTTTTTCTCTCTCTTAATTGGAGACACTGAGATTTTGGGATGATCTCAACTTAACGCTGAGGGGGGCTATATATAGGAGATTTTACGGTGGGTGTCTTGTTGCTCACGGTGTTTGTTGTTACTCTATGCAGTAGAATGAGAGTTAGTTTGGTGGATGCTATGCTTGAGTGGAAGTGAAGCTTTGTAGCTATTGAGACTTTCCAACAGGGGTCACCCAAACTTTTCTAGTGGGGTTACCTATAGTTGTATTGGATGGTTTTATTAGCGAGTATGAGTTGTAAGTGGGGTGGGTAATTTAGTTTACAGAGCAAAGCCACATAGATCCGCCCCTGATCCTCTACAGTCTCCGTTAGCTGTTCAAATTTATTGAGTGATTCTGTATGGTAGATAAATTTTTTATTTTTTATTTTTTATTTTTTTTGATAGCCTGTCTACTAGATAATTAGTGTACAAAGAATAGAACAAATTTTATAAATAAAAATAAAAAGAATAGAACAAATTTTGGATTATTACGTTGACTCGTAAATCATCCTAATATGTACGGCTCTAGGTAAATCAGCTATGTGGGAAAAAAAATATATAACAATAAATCAACAAAAGTTAAGAGTTAATAAGCTTTAAAATTAACATGTGTCACATGAGAATATCTGGAAAAAATTTCTCTCCTTTGTAACAGAGGGTACTACTGTCCCAAATTTAAAAACTTCATGCTTTATGAGCTAGTGCTTAAAAAGTGGGGAGATGTGATTGCAAACTAGGGAGAAAGTATAATGCTATAAGGGCAAATTAGGCAAAGAATAGAGATGTGCACGAGTTGTGGCAGTGGACTGTGTTCTGATCTCCTTAGTTTGTTCCTCTGTTTTCTGAAATGCAGACAATGAGATCAAGTAGAAATCATTTTCACCCACTAGAGGAAGATCAAGGACTTGAAGCAGTTGCAGAAGAACAAACTGCGCCTCGACGGATGTCGTCAAGATCCTCATTCGACATTCGCAGAAGCAGCAGCAGATCAAGAGCATCAACGGACAATCAAGACCCAATCAAAACCCTGGAAACCGACATGGCCGGCTGGCCTTACTCATACTCAACTCCCACGACGACAAACGGACGACAGTCCCATTATTACTCCCCCGTGACTCCTTCCCTTCAAAACCCCGTTCTGTCCAAGTCCGGTCATCGAGCCCCAGGTGCAACACTCCATCCGTCGCCGCATTCTACAACTACACCGGCGACGCAGTCACAAGACACCAACAAGAAACAATCCCCAACTACATGGCAGCGACCGAGTCTGCCCGTGCACGTGCACGGTCAAATAGTGCGCCTAGGCAGAGGCCGGGCACGCCGGAGATAGACCATGTCGGGTCTGTCAAGAAGCGGCTGGCGTTCCCTGCATCGACTACGACGGAGCGGTACTACGGTCGAAATAATTTGAGGAGCCCGAGCTTCAAGAGCCTGGCAGGACGGCTGGAGGAGATGTCGAATGTGTCATCAGCGACGTCGTGCGGCGGCGGGGAGATATCGCCAGCGTCCACGACGGATCTCAGGAGATGGTTTAGATGAGATTAATGGTTGTTTGGATTTGCTTGTTTGTAAGGTAAATTGTTTTGTTATAGTTGGTAGGAGTAGACTTTGTACTTGAGTCTGATATTTTGTGTTGAACTGATGTCACTGATTTCAGGGCCATTGGGAAATTGTTATTGGCAAGAATCTCTCACTGGAGAGATGGATTCAGGTGTTTTAGCAGAATTGAGAACAGGAGAATCTTAATTTTCAATTATAGCTATTTATATAAAGTATAGAAATAAATAAATTTAGATCACGGTGGATAGGATTTAGTAAGTGTAAAAAGTGTTGTATGTCTAAAAGTATGATCTTGGAAGGAAACTGAGATGATTTGGATGAATTAAATTTGCTTCAGTACAAACACTGTATGCACTTAATATATGACTTTGTAGCCTGAAGCAAGCTAGTTATCATGTGTAACACATGTCTATATTAGTGACTACATAAAAAAGCCCTTGCCAATAGCTGTGTGTTTGTCACAGCAGCCTGTTTTTCTGCAGTAACTGCTGGGGCCCACAGGTTTGCATAACCTCTTTGGGATTTTAAGCCTCCTCGCATCATCAGCTTCACCACATGGCCTCCGCCATCTTCACCTATGCGGTCCATCAACACTAGCCGGCACAACAATCAAACATGTTAATTAACAATTAATGATCCAAGCAATGCGAATATAAGTCAGTGTTCATAATTTAACCTCAGCCAAACAAAGACCATGATCAAAAGATGTTTTCTTTTCTTTTTTTATTTTTATTTTTTATGACGAGGGAACCTTAGTCACGTCACTCAATTATTCCGCCAGCAGGCCCTAGATTGAGTCCTCCGAACTTTGACTCTTGAAGGGGCTTTCACCTTAATACTAGGGGTCATCCCCTTGTGACAGGGCGACAAGAGGAGGACTGAAAGAGGACTCGACCCGGTGTTCTGGACGGCCTGAGTGAACTGACCAAGTGAAACCTTAGTTCCGCCCACCACCAAGCACCGACAGGAACATGTGAACGTGTGCGAGGGGATTCGAACTTTGGTGCTCAGTGGTCTCACTCCCTAAAACCTTTGGCACCTGACCACCCGAGCCACCCTATGGTGTATGTATAGAACCTATACGAAACTTTGTGTTAATTTTTTTCCTTTCTTTATATCTTTAAACTTGAGCAATAATAATAAATCAATCATTTGGCTATTTCTTTGCAACTCAAACTCTCAAAGACACAGAAGAACACTATGTCAAGTGTTGGGATCTAAGATGCAAGCCTAGAAGGGGGGGGCGAGGGAGTTTGAATAAGATTGTTACATTTCTACGATCAAATTAAAATTATTGATTAATTAACAGATATTGCAGCAGAATTAAATAAAAAATTAAACAATTATTAAAACTAGAAATAAGCAACTACAGATAATAAAGCAAAACAGCAAGACACGAGAGAATTTTTGTAATGGTTTGGAAAATTCCTACCTCCATTCTTTCTTATCTCGAAGGGGCTTCCACACTATGATAAATATTCTTTTGGATTACAAACCCTAATCTAGTAGGCTTTACAAGACCACTCCTATATTATATCCTAATCTAGTCGTCTACACCCAAACATCCCATCACTAGTGTGTACCCTAGCTCTCCGCTAGTACATCTTACCCTCAATTATCACCATCTTGAGTACGCCATAAATCCAATTAAGTAATCATAGAAACGAGTATTGTTTATGATCACAAATATCAATTAAAGAGCAGTTGAAAAGATCTTACAGCCCTTTCCTTATCAAACCGTGCTTTGAAAACTTTGAGATCCGGATCTAGAAAAACAGAGGCGACTACGATCATCCTAGGGCAACACTCATCGAAGGATATGGATTCAAGGATGAAGAACACGACAACGACGAGATAAAAAAGGCTACAAGATGATCCAAATGATAAACAAACTCCAATCTTCAAACCCTCTCTCTCTCTCTCTCTCTCTCTCTCTCTCTCCCCTTCAAAATTAAGCCAGGGTTGTAAATGAAAAATGAGATAAGAGAGAGGGTATAGCAGATGAAATGAACGGTTGAGCTTAGATCTCAGAAAGCTGCAATTCGATCCAGGTTCATCAATAGGCCATTTGCTCCTCGATGAGCAACGTGCTCATCAATGGGTCAATGGCTCATTGATGACGACATGCTTCTATAATTTTTCTGGATCAGTGAGGAGCTTCGAATCAATAACCAATAATTTTGCTCATCGATAGGTAACTTGCTCATCTATGGGTAAAAACTCTTTGTAAAATTCTTCATTGATAAGGGGTTAAAAGATTGATAGACTTAGCAGCAGGTTCATCAATGAGTATAAGCCTCATGATGAGTCTGCTTACAGAGTCATCATTTTCAGCTAATCTTCATTCTGTTTGAACTCGCTATCAATTCTATCCTATATAAACTAGCACAAGTCATCTCAAACACAAATTATTCACAAATAAATATTTCTTATTATTCAAACAAAAAAAATTATATGGACAAGGTCCTAGCAATCTCCCCATTTTGATAATAACAAACTCAAAATTTTAAAATCAAAGTCTAAACTATTTCAGATATATAAATAAATGAAAAACTCTTATTTTCATGATGAATATAAACCCACATGCAAGCCCAACTATGTGTGTGCATATATGAAATATGAGATACAAGTTTGAAATTATGCTCCCCTTTCATCAATGCAGTGAATGTTCAAAAATAAAAAATATACGATGATTGAGATCGACCATGCATTCAAAGACCAAAAAAATCATATGCATTTGGGTGTCAAATTTTTCACAAATCTCAAAACTTCTCCCCTTTTGTTATTAGCAAAAGTCAAGAATCCCATATGAACACGAAAAGAGATAATGACCTGTATAATAGTGTTCAAATGAAGAACAAGGAAGAGATATCCAAGCAAGTCCACACAATATTTTTCATAGAAAAATATGCGACATGATAAACAATAAGAATACATGTGAAATTTAACATTAACCTTCATACACACACATTCCATAACCAACAAAAGCGAGTGTATTAAAAACTGCGACAACCAAGATAATAATCAAGTGTAACAAGCAATGAGATCATGATATATGAGCATATACTAAGAAATAAACAAACATAACCTCGATAATAAGGACCAAAATTTCAACCTATCACCTAAACCATACATGAATTACAAGGAAGGATGATATGCGATGTACATCATCTCTAAATATGTGATGTTTAGTGTAGGATGACTACCTTTTACGATATGCAACTAACTATGAATCCATAAGTGTGGGCCTTTGACCATCTTTTCACAAATATACTTGATCTTTATGGGTTCTATATGAGTGTGGATCTTCAATTATCTTTTAATAAGTACACTTATATAAATTGGTTCTATTAATCATAAAATGCACATTAGCACACAAAAGAATTAGATAATGCATAGATCAAGTCCTAGAATATTGCTCATAAAACATATTTGATGTATATGCATATGAAATTGTATAGTACCACTACATCTAACAACATGACAAAATATAATATGAAATAGTGTAAACGTGAAGAGAAATCATAGTATCTTATCCGTCAACAAGTCGATTCATAGATAATATAAAATAGATGTGAAAAATAGGTGAACTTGTCAAGAGATAACCTAACCCATGTATCATTTAACAATATTGTCCAAAGAAATTATCTCTAATCATGTAGATACATGGAATTTCATAGTTTTAAAGAAAAATAAAAGGAAGAGATTTTTATTTTGTTTTTATAAAGAAAAAGAAAAAGGAAAAGAAAAATAAACAATAAAATGAAACTATTACAGGAAAAGAAAAAAATGTACACAAAGATGACATGCTAGATATCCAAGGATAAAATGCTTGAGTCATGTCTCAACTTTGTGAAATACTCCTCGAATAACGGTGTGGTAAAGATATCAGCAATTTAACAATCGGTTGGGACAAACTCAATAGATATGTCTTCTTTGGCAATGTGATGCTCAGAAAATAATAGCTTACATCTATGTGTTTGGTCTGGGAATGATAGACTAGATTGTCACTGAGGTCAATAGCATTCTTGCTATCACATCTAAGTGGAATTTTCTTGTAGATAAGTCCAAAGTCTTTTAAGGTTAAAGTCATCCAAAGTGCTTGAGCAGAACAACTTTCTAAAGTAATGTACTCAGCTTTTATGGTAGACAATGCTACATAGTTTTGTTTCCTACTTGACCATAATAGTATGGAGTGTCCTAACAAGTGTATCATGCCACTGGTGTATTTCCTATCAAAATGACAACTAGCATAATCATATCTAAGTATTCAACTAATTCAAACGAACTACATATTGGAAACTATAAACCGAAATTTTTGTGTTCTAACAAGATATCAAAATTTTTATTTTACAACTTTCAAATGAAATTCTTTTGGATTATCTTGAAAACTAGCGCACAAACACATAGTAAACATAATGTCGAGTGAGAAGCAGTAAGGTACAAGAGACTACCTATCATATCTTTGTACCTCTTTTCGTCAATTGAGACACAAGTTTCTTCTCGTGCTACCTCTATCGATGGACTCATTGGAGTGGAAGTTGCCTTCAACCTGTCCATTCCAAACCTCTTCAATAGCTCTTTGGCATATTTTTCCTCATTTGTTTGTTTGACTTGGAACCTGAGAAAATACTTTAGCTCCCCAATTTTGCTCATTTCAAACTCATACTACATTAGCTTTTCAAACTTTTGATAAATATCCTTATTAGTAGCTTCGCAAATAATATCATTAACACAAACTTATACAATAAAAATTTTTCTGTCATATTTGTGCATACACAAGGTATTATCTATAGACCCCTTTGTAATATCATGTTTCAAGAGATATAAGCTTAGACAATCATACCAAGCTCGAGGTGCTTGCTTCAAACCGTACAAGGCTTTATCAAGCTTGAAAACGTGACTTGGAAATTCATGATCAATAAAATTGGGGGTTGCTTTACATAAATTTCTTCCTTAAGGTAATCATTTAGAAAGACACTCTTCACATCTATTTGATAGAGCTTGAAACCTTAGCCAAATCATGATGGCTTCAAGTCTAGTAACCAGTATGAAAGTTTCATCAAAATCTATGCTTTGTATTTGATTATAACCTTTAGCAATAAGTGTAGCTTTATTTCTGATCACATTACCTTGTTCATCAAACTTATTTTTGAAACCCCATTTAGTTCCAACTATAAGATGATCATTTGGTTTGGGAACTAATTTCCGGACTTTATTCTTAGTGAACTGATTTGAAACTGATTTAACTTATTTTTGAAACCCCATTTATTTTTGACACTCTTCATATCTATTTGATAGAGCTTGAAACCTTAGCAAAATCATGATGGCTTCAAGTCTAGTAACCAGTATGAAAGTTTCATCAAAATCTATGCTTTCTATTTGATTATAACCTTTAGCAATAAGTGTAGCTTTATTTCTGATCACATTACCTTGTTCATCAAACTTATTTTTAAAACCCCATTTAGTTCCAACTATAAGATGATCATTTGGTTTGGGAACTAATTTCCAGACTTTATTCTTAGTGAACTGATTTAACTCTTCATGCACAATAATGACCCAACTATCATCTTTTAAAGCTTCAATGATATTTTTAGGTTCTATTTCAGAGATGAAGCTTACACTTGCACAAAAATCACAAAAATAGAGGTGACTCTTTGTTAACCTTGCCATGAACCACTTTTCTCTAAATCATGCGGGGATGATGTTGCAATGGATAGTCTTGTAAGTGAATAGGTTATTGATGAGTCCTTTCCAGAAGCTCTGTCATAGAAACCGCTGACTGAATGTTTTGAGTCCTACCATCTTGAGATTGATCTTCCGATATTTTGATTCATCTGACTTGACATTTCCATCATCATCCTTTTTCTTCTCCTTTGATTCTATATCCTCTTCTTGAATTGTCTTCCCGGAACCATCATTCTTCTCTGAGTTCATTTCTAGTAGCTCGTCATCACACCTATCAAAAGCAGCATCAGAATTATGAGTTTCATCAAATCTTACATGGATAGACTCTTCTAGCATTTTACTTCTTTTGTTGAACACCCTATATGCCTTGCTACAGAATATCCTAAAAATATATATTCGTCAGCTTTGGAATCAAATTTACCCAATGAATCTTTCATGTTCAAAAGATAATATTTGCATCTAAAAACATGAAAATGTGCAACGCTTGGGGACTTTTGATTATAAAGCTTGAAAGAAGTCTTGTTTAGTATAGGTTAAAGATATACTCTATTTATTACATCGTATGCTGTATTAACTACTTTGGCCCAGAAGTGCTTAGGCAGCGGATATTCATTTAAGATAGTCCTAGCCATTTTTTGGAGAGTTTGATTCTTCCTTTCGACTACTTCATTTTGTTAAAGTGTTTGAGGGGAAGAGAACTATTATGAAATTGTCTTTTCTGAGCAAAATTTTTCAAAAGAAGCATTTTCAAATTCTCCACCATGATCCGGACTTAAGGCTCGAATGGGGAGTTATAACTCTTTTTCAATCCTTTTTAAAGTTTTTTATATTTTTTGAAACAATCATTTTGTTAGCTAGAAAAATAAATCTTAAGAAATCGTCGACCAGTACTAAATAATATTTCTTACCACCCAAACTCTGCGTACTAACTGGTCCAAAAAGATTATGTGAAGAATTTATAAATGTTTAGTGGTGCTCACCTGGTTCTTACTTTTGTGAGAAGATCGAGTGAATTTACCTTTTATACACGCATCACATACTTTATCACTCTCATATGTACTGGATGACAAACCACTTATCAACTATTTCCTTGAGAGTTTCTGTAGTAGTCTCATGCTAGCATGTCCAAGTTGTTGGATATCTTATCCCCAAAGATCTTGTTTTGATGATAATAATTTATATTATGTGTTATATATATATATATATATATATATATATATATATATATATATATATATATATATATATATATATATATATATACATACACACACACACGCTAACTTGTCAATGCAGATATTGATATGTGGACAAGTACAAGATAAGTTCAAGGCATTGTGAAGTTTTGAAGATGAAAACTCAATGTAATTTTCTTTATATATCTTCTTTACTTAGAAAATTTGTACAAGCCTTGATCACTCACACACACACACACTTTTAGAACACACTAACACATGCTTAGTGTGTTGGTTAATAATAGAAATCCCTATGTTAACCATTAGAGTTTATAGTTAATAAGTCTAAAAATATTACAATTCATATCATTTTCATCTCTTAATAGTCGATTAATTAGAATAGTAGTCGACTATCAAAGTTTTGTGTCAAAATATAAGTTTCTATTATTTTACAGAATAGTCGACTAACATACAGTGTAGTCGACTACTTAAGACTTAGACATTTTTTAAGATTCTGTAAAATTACAGTGTAGTCAACTACTATGCATATTATAGTCGACTACTAAGAACTTTCACTTAAATTCAGTTTCTGTTAAATTACGGTGTAGTCAACTACTATGCATATTATAGTCGACTACTAAGAAAAATCTTGAATTAACAGAGTCTGTTTTAACTCAGAGTAGTCGACTACTATGAGTATTAGTCGACTACATATACAGTTTTCTGACTTTTCAGGTTTTAAATTTGTGACTGTTTTTAGCCGTTTATATCCATTTCTTTGGTTGAAAAAGTGTCTTTTCAAAGGGATATAAATAGGTTACAAGTTCAGAAATCAAGAAACAAGTTCCTTATCCATAAGCTTCAACTTTTTAATATTCTTAAGTGAGAAAAAGTTGAAAAAGTATTCCTTGATTTTTGCCTTTGAGTTTGATACTTCATACAAATTACTTGGGCATTTTTTCAAAGATTAAAAAGATTCCTAAGCCACTGTTACACACAATACATCAAGGCTTATAGGAATTGTTATTGATTTAAGAAAAGTTTTACTCTCGGGTGTTGAGAGGTGTTGATCTCTTGGTGTAGATATTGTTTGCAATTTGCATGGTCTTACAAATTGGTCAGGTTTGCTTTTTGATTTTGTAATTATTTTTCAAAATTATAGTGGAAATCTCAAGCGGGATTTGCTTGGGGACTAGATGTACACCGGGGAGGTGGAACCAGTATAAAATTTCTTGTTTGTGTTTGTGATTTTCTGTGATTGTTGCTATCTTTATTGCAATTTATAATCTATATTGCACAATTTTTTAAAGAATACTATTCACCCCTCTCTAGTGTTTTAGTGTGTTAGATCAGCGATCCTACAAAAGTCTTCTGTACCATAGATCAACATCTTCTATCCCTGGTCAAGTCTTCTATACCACAAATCAACATTTTCTATCCCTAGAACCAGGCATTTTACACCATCAGATTTTACATCAAGAAAGTTTCAGGTGTAAACATTAGCAGGTACATTACCAATTGAGCCTGTTTTAGAATAAAAAACCGTACACATTCTAGACTCAAATAAAATTGCCATATTTATCATATAACTGACTGAAGATATGAGATTATGCCCTAAACTGTCAACATGTAAAAGGAGTTTAAAATCATTGTTATCTATTTCACCCATTCATTCAATTTTACCTCTACTATTGTTGCCAAATATCACATATCCATCTTCCTTTTTCTTGGCGAGTCTAAGAAATATATTTTTATTCCCTGTCATATGTCACGAGCAGCCAAAATCCAAATACCAAGTGTTGCTTTGCTCCTTAGCTTGCCAATGCACGTACATAAGAGAAACAATGAGTGACCTGGATATCCAAATAGATCCACACTGGTTAGGGATAGTTCCTTTTGCATCCTACGTGACATTGATAAGTGTCTCATTCTTCCACATAATATACAAGTAGTAGATGATGCATCAAAGATATCTATATAGAAGGTCAAATTATTTCCTTTTACAAAAGTAGGTTTGAAACGATTGTTTTTGTTTGAATTTGAATAGCCAAGCCTAGTTTTAGCTTTTGCAAACCTTTGATTAAAGAGGACCATGTTTAAGCCTATTGAGCTTAACGAAAACTTTTTTATGGTTTTTATGGATCAATATTTTTAGACTTGAGCATTTTATTTTTAGATACAATAGTCATGCACGAACTTCAAATTTTTTATGTTCGTTTGATAGATCAGATGAGAGAGAGAGAGAGAGAGAGAGAGAGAGAGAGAGAGAGAGAGAGAGAGCTAATTGATTAACAAGGTTCTCATTTCTAGTTTTCAAGATATCTAAAAAAATTTATTAACTCATTATTTTCATTTTTATGCACCGAACATTCAACACAATCTTGAAGGGAGGTATTTAAACTTGCACCGATAGATTCATTTGATTTCAAAGGGGACTTTTTAACTTTCTCAAGTAGATTTTTTTTGTCCTTCTTTAGAAAAATTTATTAACTCATTATTTTCATTTTTATGCATCGAACACAACACAATCTTGAAGGGAGGTATTTAAACTTGCACTGATAGATTCATTTGATTTCAAAGGGGACTTTTTAACTTTCTCAAGTAGATTTTTGTTGTCCTTCTTTAGACCCGAAAGAATCTTTTTAGTAGAGTTATATTTACTTGCATGTTTCTCTAGTTGACTCAACATTTTAAAATATTTATAATTACATAATTCATCATAAGAAGATCGATATACCTCATCGTTGGTTCTTTCACATTGGAGTTGCTCGAGTAGTAGCTTTTGCTATGAGACAACGATTAGCATTCCTCCCATCCTCACTTGAGCTACTTTCAAAGTTCTCATCGCTACTCATAATGTCCCAAGATGAAACTTGAAGCTTTTGTTCTTCCCTTTTTATCCTTTTTGTTCAAAGGGCACTCATTGGTTACTATATTTTATTGCACATTTATACCCTCATTATCTATTTTATTGAAAAAAGAAACTTGCTAATAATAGTTATTCTATGTATTTCCAGGTAATCAAATAAGAGCTAAAAGAAGCCCATAATACCTCTTCTTGAATCCCACTAGAAGCCTAGAGGAAGCCTACAATGCCAAAAGCCCAAGAAGAAGTCAAGTCAATAAGTCAACATAAGGAAAATGAATTCTATTACAACCTAATCGATGAGCTAATCGATTAGCCAATCGATGAGCTAATCGATTACTTTGTAACAGAAACGATCAATGGATGATTTTGATTTTCTTAGAGTCCAAGTTTGATCCAAAGGCTGTTGTTGATTGTTGTAGGCTATAAATATGGGTAGAGAGTGAGGGTTCGGAAGATGTAAAATTTTATAAACTCTATTTGAAGAGAAGGGCAACTCTTGATTGAGAAGGATTTCCAAAATTATAAACTTCAGTTTGCAATAAATAAATATGTTTTCTTCCTTTTTAAATCTTGTCCTTCTTCTATTTTTTAAATCTTGTCCTTCTTTTATTTTGATGATGAAGATTTGCTTCACAAAGGGCCAACCTCTTGCAATGTAAATTTTTATTTTCTTCTTTTATTTTCTCAATTTAGAATTGCATGTTTTAAAATTTTATTTCTTATTTTTATTTCATGTTTTGTAGTGTAGATTTATTGCTTTATAATGTAGATTTATTTTCTTCTTATACTTTATAGTGTAGATTTATTTCTTGCTCTTTTATTTCATACTTTGTAGTGTAGATTTTTTTATTTCTTTTTATTTCTTGCTTTGTAGTTTAGATTTATTTTCTTCTTATACTTTATAGTTTAGATTTTAATTTCTAGTATGAGTAGCTAATCTCTTTAGGATTTCTCGATTATATGAAACTAGTTTAATTTCCTTTCGGTTTTAAATTGCTCTCGTCTATGCTTAAAATGATTATGCTTAGGATTAGAGAACTACGTGATAGAAAAAGAATTTGATAGGCTATACTTATCTTAAATGGTTTGATAGTTTATGTTTTTAATTCTAGGATTTCTATCTAGTTGTTATTTCTTTTCATGAGTAATAATATTTCTTGAATATGTTTTACTAGGTTACGCTTGTTTTTAGTAATTTGGTAGTCTATGCTTAATAATTCTAAGTAATATGAGAATAAAAAGAGAGTAATTATTAAATTCAAATTAAAATTAACTAGTGGATTCAATCCTATATTTCTAGTCTTCTTGATTTCCTCAATCTTTTTATTTTCTTCTTGTTTTAATTTTATTTTCTTTTGAATTTTTATTTGTTCTTCTCTTACACTCACTCTTCCTCTTATTTTAGTTTTAGTTTATTTGTGACAAACCCTCAACCCAATCAACCTTTACACTCTCATTCTTTCCTTCATATTTCAGGAGCCACTTTAGGGTTTTTTTCCTAATACACTCCTTCATTGTGGAATCGATATTTTTGTACTATAACTTAATTGTTATGCACTGCAATGTTTCATTTTTATTCGCATCAAGTTTTTGGCGCCGTTGTCAAGGAATGTACCTGTAGTTATGATTTCTCTATTTTGATTCTTTAATTTATGTGTTTCATTGTGAAGGATTGAACTGGAAGAAAATTGAAGATTGAAAAAGAAGATTTGCTTCAAGAGGGGAAAACCCCTTGAAAAGGTGAGTTCTCTTTCTTGGGATTTTTATTTTCACCCTCTAGTTAGGTTTTCACAATTAGAGACAATTAGGAACTAATAAAAAATCAAAAATTTCACTTGTTGACCGTAATAAAATCCATCCTCCACTTGAATAACTACTAAACAAGATAATAAATTTAAACATGAGCGCATTCTTCTCACATTTGTTTGTTTGTTGACCCTAATTAAAAATATATTATTTTGCATCCTATTGTAGTTTCTTTTAATTCTTGGGTTGCATTGCATATAGTTAGTAGGAATTTATCAAAGTGATTTAAGCATTTTAATTTGAGCACACACTTGAAAATACTTTTAAGCATAAAAACCCCGAATCAAGATAATGTGAGAGATTTTATCACCCTTTTCTTAGCTCAAAAATCACTACTTCCTAACTACACAAACTCAAACCTTAAAATTCATTAAACATTAGCCTCTAAGGATTCAAGCTCAATAGAAAGCAAGAAATTCTTAAGTGAACTAGTTTAAGTTTATTTGACTCTGTTGGTGTCTAAAATAAGATTTAAGGGTTGCGTAAAGTGCTCTACAAGAAAAGAGGGTCTTAAATGGTCTCCAACCTCCCTCTAGTACCATACTTACCTGGCCAACCGATCAAGTAAACTTGGATCTTTTCAATAAATTTTTTTGGTTAGTAGTTGGTCTAGTGAAGTTTAAGCTTAACCCTAGAAATTAAGGGTGATTATTCAAGTGGCTACCTTTTGATTTATTTAGTTCGGTTTTTCTTTCTCCTTCTTTTTCTTTTTCAACAATCTTTTAGATTTTTTAGTTTTCTTACTAAAAATGAAAAACAAATAAACAAAAAGAAATTTTTTTAGATCTTTTTCTTAGGTTTGATAAAAAATATCCAACAAAGAGTTTTACTATAATTTGTGGGATAAAATTTTATAGTTTTAGTCAACTTGAACTCAAAACTAAAACTAGGATAATTTGTGAGATAAAATTTTATAGTGTTAGTCAACTAGAACTAAAACTAGAATAAAATTTTATAGTGTTAGTCAACTAGAACTCTAACAAAACTAGAATTGGGATAATTGTACAAAATTATCCTACTTTTTATTTTTCTATACAAAATGAGAGTTCTAGTCTCTCAAATTATCCCAAATTTTAGCTTGAAACTAGGTGGTAAAAACTTGAAATCTTATTTATTTTATTATTTTTCATTTTTATATCTCTTTTTTCTTTACTTCTTTGCTATTATGGTCATCACCATCATTAGACCATGCCATTAGATCAAGTCTCGTCTCCTCTTAGTCATCTCTGATATTTTCTTTTTACCCAAATATTATAATTATATAATTAATTTAAAATAAAGATTGTATCAATCCATAATTTATTAAACAATAAAATTGAGAGATGAAGAAAAGAGATCTCGGGAGCAAACAAGGAAGGAAAATAAAAACTTTTTAGACTTGTACTATAATAATAATTAAAAGATAAAAAACTACAATATATATTATAATAATAATTGTCAATATCTTATAGTCTAACCAAAAGTTATTTAATAGTAAATAACATTCTCATAAACAATTATCAATCAATAATAGTAAGTTTAAAATACATAAATGTATTTATATCCTTAAAGTGCATAAATATATACTTCATGGTTATACAAATTTATCCCATGTTATTTTATCAAAATGTCTCGCTTCACAAAATTATTCCTATTTATCCCGCTAAAATATCCTATTAGCAAAAATTATTCCACTTTAACAATTATCCCACTTCATATGAAAATGTCCCAATTGACTAATACCCCCTTAGTGTATGCAAGTTTAGATTAGGGATAATACAAATTGTTTAGTTCATGTTGAATTTAAATAAGAAAAAATGGCTAATCTAAATCCACTCGTTCTTCAAGACATGTGTTACCCTACTAGGAATGCAATCCCATCTTGCATTAGGCTTCTAGATGTTAATGGTGTTAGTTATGAGCTTAGACCTCACTTCATAAACATGCTTCCCAAGTTTTAGGAAATGAATCGAAGATGCCTATATGTTTCTATCCGAGTTTGAGAAAGTTTATCTTATAATTAAGATTATTTGAGAATGTAATTAAGCTCAGGTTTGTCCCCTTTGCTCTTAAGGACAAGGCTAAGAAATGGTTGTATAGCTTGCTCATAAATTCTATCTCCATTTAAAATAAATTTGTTACCTTTTTTTCTTAAAAAATCTTCCCAATTCATAAAATGGTAAAGCTTAGGAGCATCATTTAGTTTTGTAGGATAATTCTAGGGGAGCCATTCTGAAAGTATTTTAATAGATTTAAGGATCTTCTTATCCAATATCCTCATTATGGTTTAGAGAAGTGGTGTTTATGCCAAATCATATATGAATGGTTGGATTATTCTTCAAAAGCATCCTTAGAATCTATGTGTCAAAGGGATTTCATGAAGAAAAATACTGATGAAGCCTGAGAATTTTCAGAGAATTTGTCTGAGAAAACCATGCAGTGGGAACACTGTGATGAAAGAGTTTCATCAGCTCCCCCAACTAAATTCAGTGGTTTTTTCCTAGAGTCGAACATTAGCCTCTGAATCTAAGACGGCTACGATTCTACGTCGGTTAGAAGCCCTAGAAACTAAAGAACAAGCTCCAGCTCAAATCAACCAAGTTTCTTCCCGAGAATGTCATAACTGCCTATCTCTAGCTCATGTTTTAGAGGAATGTCCTCTCTTAGAAAATAACCAACCATTTGATTAGATGAACGCTGTGTTCCAGCATCCTAGGAGTGATCCATTTTCTCGAACTTACAATCCATGTTAGAGAAATTATCTAATTTTGCACGGAATTAGGTAAATTTCTTGGAAAATTAAAATTTCACTCCTTCTTCAGTTTTTTAATTTTTTTAGGGGAAACACGGGTCCATTTAATATACACAATTTCCATAATCCACAACCAAATTTAGTATATCCAAGTCAACCTCCTTAAAATCAATCTATAATTCTGACCATGAGAAACGATTCAGAATCTTAGAGAAGGGTCTAAAAGCCATGATGAAAGCATCCACACAAACTACCTACATGCTGACTCAATCATTTAACGCTTTGAATTTCTTCGTACAGACAACATGCAAATTATTAAATTCTAACACTCAAGTTATAGCTAGACTGATAACTTAGTTAGGATAACTAGCTAGTATCATGAGTGAGAGAGAAGGAAAAATTTTCAAGCCAACCAGTTGTCAATGGTAAGGACGCTAGCTCAGGTCAATCCTATTTAGCTCATGTCAACGTAGTCCACACTTTAAGGTCATGAAAATAGGTTGATAACCAAATCAGAATGCCTCATGATTAAACTTTTTCCTCTCCTATTCAATCTTCTAAACCTGGACAATCATCTCTTCCTTCTGATAATTCTACACAACCATCCTTCTTTTTCAGTGAACAAGTTTCTATTGAATCTGATGACCAAGAACTTGAAACTAAATTAGAGCTCAATCTAGATAGGTATAAGCCCGTTGCCCCCTTTTCAGATAGAGTCAGACCTAGAAAAAACTCTTCTCAGATAGAGAAAATCCTAGAAACTTTCAAACAAGTCAAAATTATTATTTCTTTCTTAGTTGTCATCTAACAAATCCCATCTTATGCAAAATTCTTAAAGGATTTGTGTACTAAGAAGAGAACAATAAATGTTTCAAAGAAAGTCTTTCTTGCTACCAATATCAGTGACGTGCTCTCAAAGCTCATGCCTTTGAAACATAAGGACCCTGGTTGTCCTACTATCTCATGCATCATAGGTAATACCTTCATTGATAATGGACTATTAGACTTACGGGCTAGTGTCAATTTGCCTCCTTATTTTGTCTACCAGCAACATGGTGTAGGAGAACTTAAACCAACCAAATACACATTACAGTTAGCTGATAGATCCATTAAAATCCTCAAAGGATAGATAAAGGATGTTCTGATTAAGGTTGGAGAGTTCATATTTCCTATTGATTTCATAGTCTTAGTCCATTTCCAATCTCAAGGGTTAGATATCTGTCATTTTAGAAAGGCCGTTCTTAATAACTTTTAGGGGCTTTTTTTAAGGTCCAAAAGTTTATCCTAGTTTATCTTTAAACTCAACTAATTTATTTTGTATCATTGAACCCACTTATCTTTATATATTTATCTCTAGACCCAACTTTTAAAATACAATACATACATATGTGAGCCCCCCTTAAATTAAAAAAAATCTAATTATACCCTTCCCCAACCCCCTTCCTTTGTTCATGCATTCTTTCATATGTGGGCCCCCTTAAAAAAATTTAAAATCCAATTATACACTTCCCAACCCCCCTCTCTCTCTCTCTCTCTCTCTCTCTCTCTCTCTCTCTCTCTCTCTCTCTTTCTCAATTAATTCTCCTCTCTCTTCCATTATTCTCTTTGTTTTATTCTTCCACTCTTATGAACCCATCAGTTAATTCTCAACCACTCTTATAAATCCATCAATTAATTCTTAATTTCATTAATGCGTATAACTTCATTAATGAGTAGGGTGTAGTTGCTTGATTTTGGTGGAGATTCATCACTTTCTTAGTAATTTAAGGTATAATTTTATATTTTACTCAACTACTTAATTTATAGTATTAATTTATCATTTTATTCATAAAACATATTTCATATTATTATTCATGAATTCATGAAAATTATTTTAGTTAGTTAAATTTGATTTTAGGTGCCTATTTTTATAAAATTTTGCACAAATTTATTTATTTTTGTGACAAACATAGATGGATGAAGAATTATATTGTGCATTGACTGATTTTAGAGGAAATAATCACTTTTTAAAATTAAATGTCAATGGAAAATAATCATTTCTTATAAACTCAATTCCTGACGATGACAAGCCATATGTAGATGATAAAAATATGTTGATTCGGCCGCCAACAACAACAATTCTTCGTGGAAGACCAAGAACAAAGCGCATTCCTTCAGGATTGAATCCCCATAAAGAGTTAAAGTCTAGTAGATGTCAGCAGTACGATCACAACGGTAGAATATACAGACAACCTATTGCAGACTAAATTGGCTTTTATATTCTAATTTTTGGAACATGTAAGCAAAAAATTGCAACCATGCATGAGTTTTTATGTTCTACTTTTGTGTAAGTGTCATACACTTTATTTTATAAGATATGACTGTGTTTGTTATGTGTTTGGTATGATTATTTTGTTATGCGTTTGATATGATTGTGGACTATCAGGATAACCCGGTATGATTGTGCACTTTTAGGATAATCTGTTATACTTTCAGAATAACCCGCTATACTTTCATAATATCACCCTATACTTTCATAATAACCGCCATAATTTCATGATATCACGCTATACTTTCATATAATCCGCTATACTTTCATAATAACCGCTATACTTTCATAATATCACGCTATACTTTCATAATAACCCGCTATACTTTCATAATATCACGCTATACTTTCATAATAACCCGCTATACTTTTATAATATCATGCTATACTTTCATATTATCCGCTATACTTTCATAATAATCCGCTATACTTTCATAATATCACGCTATACTTTCATAATAACCGCTATACTTTCATAATATCATGCTATACTTTCATAATAACCCGCTATACTTTCATAATATCACGCTATACTTTCATAATAACCAGCTATACTTTCATAATATCACGCTATACTTTCGAATAACCCGCTATACTTTCATAATATCATGCTATACTTTCATATTATCCGCTATACTTTCATAATATCATGCTATACTTTCATAATATCATGCTATACTTTCATAATAACCCGCTATACTTTTATAATATATAAATTAAGTAGTTGAGTAAAATATAAAATTATACCTTAAATTACTAAGAAAATAATGAATCTCCACCAAAATCGAGCAACCACACCCTACGCATTGATGAAGTTGAGAATTAATTGATGGATTTATAAGAGTGGTTGAGAATTAATTGATGGGTTCATAAGAGTGGAAGAATGAAAAAAAGAGAATAATGGAAGAGAGAGGAGAATTAATTGAGAGAGAGAGGGGGGGTTAGGGAAGCATATAATTGAATTTTTAAAATTTTTTAAGGAGGCCCACATATGAAAGAATGCATGAACAAAGGAAGGGGGGTTGGGGAAGGATATAATTGGATTTTATAAAAAAACTTTAAGGGGGGCTCACATATGTATGTATTGTATTTTAGAAGTTGGGTCTAGAGATAAATACACAAAGATAAGTGGGTTCAATGATACAAAATAAATTAGTTGGGTTTAAAGATAAACTAGGGTAAACTTTTGGGCCTAAAACAAAACCCTAACTTTTAATGCTCTGATCAATTATAGAACTGGTCAAATAAAGCTGTCCTTTAAGAATATGACTGTAGATCTCAATATATTTAATCTAGAAAAATAACTGACTAATCTATTTGACCAACCCCTAGAAGCTAACATGATTTAGGAAATATCTAGTGAAAAATGTGAGGAAGAGTTTAAGTCAAACTTTAGCCCTATTGGCCAGAATTTTGCAGAGATCATTGATGAAAAAATCGCTTTTTGCTGAGGAATTTAGGTTTCTAGCACCAGCTTATCATGCTTTAATCATGAACCCCAGTTTTGAAAAGATTTTTAGTGTTGAGCTTAAGTTTTTCGAGAAATTAGAACAATATTATGATCTTTTGTCCAAATCTGAACCTAACATTTCGCCGATGGAAATGCACGTCAACAACATACAAGGTGATTTTGATTTGACAGATTACTCTCGACCAACCTACCATTAAATACTACAGAAATTATTAAAACCTTGGAGAGTACATAACTTAAGCACGTCATAGAGTTTATCATTTTAGACTACTTTAAAATTCGAGGTAAAATTTTCGAAATAAGGTAGGAACTAATGTAGAATGTGAGCTTTTATTTCAATTATTTATTCTATATTTTTACTCTATGTCTCATAATAATAAGAATAAAAAGAATTTATTCTTCTCTCATTTGGAGAGAAAAAAAAAAAAAAAAAAAAAAAAAAAAAAAAAAAAAAAAAAAAAAAAAAAGAAAAAAGAGAGAAAATTTTTGGCTACATCCTCCTCATAATAAAGTTAATTATAGATTTTAATCATTTTATCATTGTTCAAGGTCAACCGAACAAATGTAAGTGCTTTATTTTCTATCTGCTTTACTTTGTGCATCATATGGTTTGTATTAAGGACAATGCAAAATTTAGGCGTAGAGATGGGGACTAGTTATCTTTTCTCTCTATTTTTATCCTTTCTTTTACCCTTTCTTTTCTTTCCTTAAAAACATTATCACTTGCTAACTTGATAAAGTTAATTAATAATTAATTTATTTGATAAATTTTAAACTTTCTAATTTTAGTTAGTTTTATACTCAAGTTAGCCTTTTATGATAACACTAAAAACATTTTAAGAAATAATTTTAAAGTATTATACTTTGTCAGTAGCTCTAACTTAGGACTTTATTTGAAGTACTAAAAGTTTTTATACTTAACTTAGAGTGGATAATAATTTCTCAGGTTTTCTTGATCTAAATATTTGTCAAGTTATACTCACACACACACACACACACACACACACACACACACACAAACGCACACACTAACTCAAAAAAATAAAAAAATAGAAAATGTGTGCCAAAAATAGACACCAATAAAAATCTTGAACTCTAAGGTCATTTTATCTTATAAGCCTAAGTTGACAGAGCAATTAAGCCCGAGGAGTATTTCTATACTTAATGACCTTAAGCCCAATTTGGTTGGGATCCATTGACCCAAAGATCATTATATGGTCACTTAGAAAAGCGATAAAGTAAAAAATCACCAAGAAATAAAGATATATATATATATATATATATATGTGTGTGTGTGTGGGGGTAGGTGTGTGTGTTCAGGCAAGTAAGTGCTATGAAGCATGATCAAGAGGCTTAGGAATTAATTGAAATAAAGAGTTAGCCTTTTCAGAATTTTAAAATAAAGTCCCTAAGTTGAACTTAATTTTGTATAACTACAATGAAATAATTTTCTAGGAAATTTACTTTGGAGTTATGCATAAAAATATTTTTTAAGTAAAACTAGCTTTAATTAGAATATTTAAAGATATTAAGTGAATTAATTTTATATTAACTTCTTCAAATTGACAAGTTGACCGAATTTTATGGGTATATTCACTACAAATCATCACGAGATTACAACACGTCTTTTAGGATAATCTAGGGGTTTAAAGAATTGTTGTATGCGCTAAATACAACCACAATTCCTGCGAAAGTGAGTTAGAATTTTTCTTCTTTCTTTTTCATTTTCTTTCTTTACTAGAGGAATAGCAAAATTTAGATGTGGGGCTATTTGATCACTATATTTTATTATACTTTTATACTCTCATTATCTATTTTATTGAATAAACTTGCTAATAATGGTTATTTTATGAATTTAGGCAATAAAGAAGTTATCAAATAAGAGATAAAACAAGCCCAAAATACCCTTCTTAAAGCCCACTAGAAACTTAGAAGAAGCCTGCAATGCCAAAAGCCCAAGAAGAAGTCAAGTCAATAAGTCAATGATTATCACATTTTAATTACATTTTTATACCCTTATTACCTATGTTATATGAATAACGATATTACTAATAATTATTTTTATCTACAAAACTTGATGGGAAATAAATGATTACCTCCTTAGTTGCAAGTATACAATCTTTATCAAGTTATAGTATATAAGATTATCGATCCCACGAGGAACGGGAAGTAGGAAGAGTTTTGTTTAAGTTTTGGTTCTCAAATTATGCGCATGACAATTAGGAGTTATTCAAATAAAATGAAAGTGAGAAAATGGTGAAAGTGGATGTGGAGAGATAAGAGAGGGTGGGTGTGGATTATGTGCAAAAGAGAAAAAAAATGAAGTTGAGAATGTGGTTGTGGTTATATGCACATAATAACAAAACTAGGTTTGAGATTATATGCAGGGAATATGAGATTGAGAGAAGTAAAAATCAATGAAATCAAGAATCAAGAATAAAGAAAAATAACAAACAAGTGAAAGGATGAGGAAAAGAAAGGTAAAGTATGGAGGATTAATTAAAGATATGAGGAATCTAGAGTAGATCCACTTAGCTTATCTCAATCTCACAAGAATGAGTTGGATTTGTTAGCTAGTTTCAAACAATCTCTAGGGATCCCACAAGTATTAGCTCCACACTTAGAAAGGGTAATTCCCTAGAGGTTCTAGCCTCAAGGTGAATTAAAAAGAAAGAAAAAATCTATTCTAGAAAGTAAATACAAGAATTAAATACATTGCATGAAAGTAAATTGCATGAAAGTAAATTGCATAAAATTAAATTGCATGAAAGTAAATCTAAGCTACAAAGCAATTAAATGAACAAGAAAGAAAATGAAAAAGAAATAAAATAGAAACCACAACTGTGATCTTAATCTAATCCTCCTTTTGGTCCTTGGATTAGAAGAGAAAGGAGAGTGAAGGGGTGAAATATTTCATTTATTGTGTAACAAAAGTTACAATTTTTAGAAGGTCTTCTCAATTAAGAGTGACCCTCCTCTCCAAATGGAGTTTTTACAAAATATTTCACAATCTCAAGCCCTCACTCTACCCCTCTATTTATAGATAATAAGAATCTCTCACAACCTTTGGATTTGCCTTGGCCCCAAGTAACACTCACAATAGGATTTAGGTTAGCCCCTAAACAACCCTCATAGCCATGGGATCTCCAATAATCTAGACCATTGATTTAATCCTTGAGAGATGGGTTTTGTGGGCTTTATTTCTTTTATATTTAATTCCTTTAAGACTCTTGGGTTTCTCTTAAATGCTCTTGGGCTTCTTAGAATTCTTGGCCGAAAATAATTGAATATACATCACTTAAATTCGGTTTCTGTCATAACCCTGCTGCTGATGGAATTTTGAGAATCTGGTAATTTGTATGGCTCGTCTCGTCGAGATGGCGATTTTCATATATAATATGTTGAATTCTTCGGGATTGAGAGATATCCTTCTTTCGGTTTGACCATCCAAAAAGTAATGTGTGTTGAGATTTTTCCTCTAAACTTAGTCGTGGGTTTTGGATTTAGGCATTCGGCTTCATTAGAAATCTTTTGGGCTTGAAATAATCTTCATTTGGGCTCTTATTCAATAATACTCCATTAGCACGCAAATTAAGATAAAATAGTTATTAGCGGGATATTTATTCATATAACATAGGTAATGAGGGTATAAAAATATAATTAAAATGTGATAATCAGTCAACATAAGGAAAGCGAATTCTATTAAAAATCGAATCAATTAGCAAATCGATTAGTTTATAACGAAATGATCAATGGTGATTTTGATTTTTTGGAACTCAAGTTTAATCTAGAGCATTGTTGATTCTGTAGGCTATAAATAGGGGTAGAGAGTGAGGGTTAGGGAGATATAAAATTTTATAAACTCTATTTGGAGAGGAGGGCCACTCTTAATTGAGAAAACCTTTCAAAATTATAAACTTTAGTTTGCAATAAATAAATAAAAATTCTCTTTTCTAAAATTTGTTCTTCTTCTCCTTTGATGATGAAGATAAATATTTATTTCACAAGGGACCAACATTGTGTAATATAAATTTTATTTTCCTCTTTTATTTTTTATTTTATAATTGCATATTTTAGGATTTTATTTCTTATTTTTATTTCATATTTTGTAGTGTAGATTTATTGCTTTGTAATGTAGATTTCTTTTATGCTTTGTAGTGTAGATTTATTTCTTGCTCTTTTATCTCATGCTTTGTAGTGTAGATTTTTTATTTCTTTCTTTTCTTACTTTGTAGTTTAGATTTATTTTCTTTTATGCTTTATAGTTTAGACTTTAATTTCTAGTATAAGTAGCTAATCTCTTTAGGGTTTCAAGGATTAGATGAAACTAGTTTAATTTCTTTTTAGTTTTTGAATTGCTCTCTTTTGTGCTTAAAATGATCTTGCTTAGGATAATCAACTAGAGAACTAATTGAAAGAATAATTTGATAGGCTATACTTATCTTAAATGGTTTGATAGTTTATATTTTTTAATTCTAGGGTTACTATTTAGTTGTTTATTTCTTTTCATGAGTAGTCATATTGCTTAAATATGTTTTAATAAGTTATGCTTGTTTTAGTAACTTGACGATCTATGCTAATAATTCTAAGTAATATGAGAATAAAAAGAGAGTAATTCTTAAATTTAAATTGAAATTAACTAGTAATTCAATTCTAGATTCCTAGTCTTCTCACTAGATTTCCTCGATCTTTTTATTTACTTCTTGATTTGATTTTGATTTTTTTAATTTGTTCTTCTCTTTCTCTCATTCTTCCCTCTTGTTTTAGTTTTTATTTGTGACAAACCCTCAACCCAATTAACCTTTACACTCTCATTCTTTCCTACACATTTCAAGAACCACTTTGGGATTTCTTTCTTCACTCATTCCTCATTAGGGTCGATATTTTTGCTTTCTATGACAGTTGTTGTGCACTCGCCAACATTTCATTTTATTCGCATCACTCATTTCAAAAGAAATAATCCTAGTTGATGGAAATAAATGATTGGATCAGTTAGAGCATACAACTCTTGATCAGAGATTATATGCAAATATGATAAGAAAGTAAAGTGGGTCCAGAGGAGAGGGAAGTAAAAGGGAAGAAGAGTTTGATCAAGTTTTGGTTCTCTTGAATTATGGCAGGAGACAATTGGGAGTTTATGTACAAATAAAATGAAAGTAGGGAAATGGAAAGAGGAAGTGGTGGACCTATCTGGGGAAAAGGAAAATGAGTAAAGCCTCTGATCTTAATCCTCTATTTATTAGAAAACAGAATCTCCACGACCTTGGAAGGTTTGCGCGGCACGATGAAAGCCCTTCTCGTAAATATGGCGGTTAAGGTAGCGCTAACAACCCTCGCCGCCGGATCTCTCCAAATAATCTAGACCATTGATTTAATCCTTGAGGATGGGCTTTGTTTTATTTCTTTTTCATTTAATTCCTTTAAGACTCTTGGGTTCTCTTAAATGCTCTTGGGCTTCTTAAATTTAACAGCCTTCAAATAATTGAATATATATCACTTAAATTCAGTTTCTGTCATAACCCGCTGCTGTTGATGAAATTTTGAGAATCTGGTAATTTGGATGACTCTCTACGTCGAGATGGCTTTTCATATATAATATGTTGAATTACGCTTCGGGATTGAGAGATACGCCTTTTCTTTCTTGGTTGACCATCACGAGCACGAATTTGACTTTATTTTCCATATTTGATTTGATTCTCAATTGTAAGCCAGAGTTATTAATAATTGACCAAAAAGTGATGTGTGTTGAGATTTTGCTTCTAAAGCTTAGTCATTGGGCTTTGGATTTAGGCATTACGGGCTTCATTAGAGATCTTTTGGAGCGAAATAATCTTCATTTGTGCTCTTATTCAATAATACTCCATTAGCACAAATTAAGATAAAAATAGTTATTAGTATATATCTTTATTCATATAAAATAGGTAATGAGGGTATAAATTTGTAATTAAAATGTGATAATCAAATACCCCCACACCTAAACTTTTGAGTCCTCTATAAAAGAAAATAAAAAAAACTAACTTTTCGCGGGAATGCATGCGGTATTTAAGCATACAACAAGCCTTTAAACCCCTAGGTTACCTAGTGGACGAGTTGTAGTCTCGTGAGGGTTTGCGATGAATATACCCACGACATTAGATCAACTTGCCAATTTAAAGAAGTTAATGAAATAATTAATTCATTTGATATATTCAACCATTCCAAATGAAGTTGGTTAATACTCAAGAAAACGTTTTTATCATAACTCCAATGTAATTTTCTTAAGAAAATCCTTCCATTATAGTTATACAAAATCAAGTTTAACTCAAAAATTTAATTTAAAAGTTTTGAAAAGAACATGCTAACTCTTTGTTTTTAAACAAACTTCAAGTCTTTTAATCCATTTAATTCTTCAAGAACATATATAATATAACTATATATAAAAACATGGTTAGTATCAAAAAATTTATTTTTATTTTTATTTTACTCTTCTTTGGTGGTTTTGTTCTTTTTAATCGGGCTTTCTAAAGTGACCATTTAGTGAGTTTGGGCCGAGAATCCCAACCCAATTGGGCTTAGGTCATTAAGCATAAAAAATACTCCTCGGAACTTAATTACTCAGTCAACTTGGAAGCTTAGTAAAATAGAACCACCAATGATTTTAAGAGAAATTTTTCTTCTTCTTTTTTTTTTTTTTAAGTTAGTATAATATATATGTGTGTATATGAACAATATTTGGATCAAGACAACTTGAAAATATTTTCAACTCTAAGTTAGGCATGCAAAATTTCATTACTTTAATTAAAAATCTAAGTTAAAACTTAAGTAAAGTATACTACTTTGAAAATCATATCTTAAGAAATTTATTTAGAGTTATCATAAAAGTAAACTTGAGTATAGAACTAACTAAGAGTTAGAAGACTTAAATTTTATCAAATAGATCAATTATTAATCAACTCTATTAAGTTGGCAAGTGACTTTTTATGAAAGAGAAAAAAATGACATAAAAGAAAGAAAAATAGTAAGAAAAAGAGGAAAATAGCTAAGATAAAGAGCAAAAGTGACTAATTCCCACCCCACACCTAAATTTTGCATTGTCCTTAATGCAAATTCTATTATACAAAGTAAAACAGATAATAATGGAAGCACTTACATTTATTAAATTTAGCTTGAACAATGATAAAATGCAAATACCTTCAAGATGAGGGTGAAGCCAAAATTTATTCTCTTTTTTTTTTGAAATAAAGAACAACAAGAACTCTCACATGAGAGAAGAATAAATTCTTTTATTATTATGAGACAAAAATAAAATGTAGAATAAAAGATGAAACATAGAAGCTCACATTCTACATTAAATCCTACCTTATCTTTGAAAATTCTACCCGAAATTTAAAAATTTTAAAATAATATAATCACTGATGTTGCTTAAATTCTAAAAATTTCTGGGTTTTTAGTGATGTTTGCAGCAATGGAAGGTAGGTATTAATAGTTGTATGCTTTTGAACTTAGATTAGTTATTAACAAAAATTTCATCAAAAATAAAATCTTGTTGTTTTCTATTTTCCAAAAATCTAAGTTCATTGACAAAGGGTTCTTCAAGCGTTGGTGATTATCACATTTTAATACATTTTTATACCCTTATTACCTATGTTATATGAATAGCGATATTACTAATAATCATTTTTATCTTATTTTGCGGGCTAATAAAGAAATAATGAATAAAAGCCAAATGACTCAAATTCTGAATTTCTACCATATTTGAAGCCCAAATCGAAGAGACAAACCAAGGCCCGAAGATACCAAATTGATCGAAATTCGTGAAGAAAAATCGAAAGAAAATTCGGTTTAGGAGCCAATCGGTTGATAATAGGTTGGCAATAGGTTAGCTATAGGTTAAATGCAAATCGACCAGCGTCGGTTCAACAATTCAGTTCGGTGGATTTCTCTTCCTTTTGGCTAGGTTTGATCCAGTAGTTGCATCAACTCCGTTGGGCTATATAATAGGGAGAGGTGAGGGTTTTGGGTGTGAAATATTTTGTAAAAACTCCATTTGGAGAGGAGGTCACTCTTAATTGAAGACCTTCAAAATTGTAACTTTTGTTACACAATAAATGAAATGTTTCACCCTTCAATTTCCTTTCTCTTCTTCTAATCAAGGACCAAGGAGGATTAGATTAAGATCGAGTTGTTGGTTTCTATTTTATTTCTTTTTCATTTTCTTTCTTGTTCATTTATTGCTTTGTAGCTTAGATTTACTTTCTTGCAATTTAATTTCATGCAATTTACTTTCATGCATTTACTTTCATGCAATGTATTTAATTCTTGTATTTACTTCCTAGATTAGATTTTTCTTTTCTTTAATTCACCTTGAGGCTAGAACCCTCTAGGGAATTACCCTTTTCTAAGTGTCATTAATAAGTGGGATCCTAGAAGTTGTTTGAGCTAGCTAACAAATCCAACTCATTTTTCATGAGATTGAGATAAGCTAAGTGGATCTACTCTAGATTCCTCATATCTTTAACTAACCCTCCATACTTTACCTTCTTTATTTTCCACTTATCTTATTTTTCATTTCTTTGTGATTTTCCTTTATTCTTGATTTTGATTTTCCCTTTACTCTCTCCTCTCTCTCTCTCGATCTTGCTTTCTTTTATTTTGCATATTTTCTCTCAATCTCATTTCCCTCCATGTGCATATAATCTCAAACCTAGTTTTGTTATTATGTGCATATAACCTAATACATTCCCAACTTCATTTTCTCCTCTTTTGCACATAATCCCATCCATCTCTCTTATCTCTCCACATCCATCTCACCATTTTCTTACTTTCATTTTATTTTAATAAACTCCTAATTGTCCTGCAGCAGCATAATTTGAGAACAAAACTTGACAAAACTCCTCCTACTTCGTTCTCGTGGGATCGATAATCTTTATACTATAACATGATAAGGGTTGTATACTTGCAACCTAGGAGGTAATCATTTATTACCCATCAAGTTTTGGGCGGTTTAGCGGTGGTCATAAGTAGGATTTTCATTAAGTTTGGTTTTATTTTGTTGTGTTTTCTTTTGTGTAGGAACTTGGAGCTTGAAGATCAAAGTTGAAGATTCAAAGATTGAAGAATTCCTCAAAGAGAGCTTTGCATTGCTTTTAGCGTGGGTAACTTCTCCATCTAGTATTTTCAATTTCACACCCTTATTACCTATGTTATATATGAATAGCGATATTACTAATAATCATTTTTATCTTATTTTGAATAATAAAGAAATAATGAATAAAAGCCCAAATGACTCAAATTCTAAATTTCTACCAATATTGAAGCCCAAATCGAAGAAGACAAACCAAGGCCCAAGATACCAAATTGATCGAAGAGCGTGAAAGAAAAATCAGAAAAAGACAAATTAGGTTGGGAACGATGGTTTGACCAACCGGTTGGCTTAGGTTGGCTTTCGATTATTCTTTGATCGACCAACCGTCGGTTCTAACAATTCAGTTAATGGTGGATTTCTCTTCCTTTTGGCTAAGGTTTGATCCATGGTTCACATCAACTCCGTTGGGCTATAAATAGGGGTGAAGAGTGAGGGTTTTGAGTGTGAAATATTGTAAAAACTCCATTTGGAGAGGAGGTCACTCTTAATGAAGACCTTCAAAATTGTAACTTTTGTTACACAATAAATGAAATGTTTCACCCCTTCAATTTCCTTTCTCTTCTTCTAATCCAAGGACCAAAAGGAGGATTAGATTAAGATCGAGAGTTGTTGGTTTCTATTTTATTTCTTTTTCATTTTCTTTCTTGTTCATTTATTGCTTTGTAGCTTAGATTTACTTTCTTGCAATTTAATTTCATGCAATTTACTTTCATGCAATTTACTTTCATGCAATGTATTTAATTCTTGTATTTACTTTCTAGATTAGATTTTTCTTTTCTTTAATTCACCTTGAGGCTAGAACCCTCTAGGGAATTACCCTTTTCTAAGTGTGGAGATTAATATTAGTGGGATCTAGAGATTGTTTGAAACTAGCTAACAAATCCAACTCATTTCATGAGATTGAGATAAGCTAAGTGGATCTACTCTAGATTCCTCATATCTTTAATTAACCCTCCATACTTTACCTTCTTTATTTTCACTTATCCTTATTTTTCATTTCTTTGTGATTTTCCTTTATTCTTGATTTTGATTTTCCTTCTCTCTCTCTCTCTCTCAATCTTGCTTTCTTTTATTTTGCACTTATTTTCTCTCAATCTCATTTTCCCTCCATGTGCATATAATCAAACCTAGTTTTGTTATTATGTGCATATAACCACAACCATTCCCAACTTCATTTTCTCCTCTTTTGCACATAATCCACATCCTCTCTTATCTCTCCACATCCACTTTCACCATTTTCTTACTTTCATTTTATTTTAATAAACTCCTAATGAATTGTCAGCATAATTTGAGAACCAAAACTTAGCAAAACTCCTCCTACTTCGTTCCTCGTGGGATCGATAATCTTTATACTATAACTTGATAAGGGTTGTATACTTGCAACCTAGGAGGTAATCATTTATTACCCATCAAGTTTTGGCCGTTGCAGTGACGGTGCATAAGTAGGATTTTCATTAAGTTTGGTTTTTTATTTTGTGTGTTTTCTTTGTGTAGGAACTTGGAGCTTGAAGATCAAAGTTGAAGATTCAAGATTGAAGAATTGCCTCAACGAGGCTTTGCATTGTTAACTTTCTCCATCTAGTATTTTCAATTCCACCCTTTAGATAGTTCATATACATTAGAGACAATTAGGATAAAAAAAAAACAAATAAATAAAATAAAAGATTTTTTTTCCTTATGGAGACCCTAATAAACTTCATTTTTTTTATTTATGGAAATAATAAAAAATAAAAGATTTTTTGCATCCTTTTAGTTGCTTTTAATTTCTAGGGTTGCATTTTATAATAGTAGGAATTCACCAAAGTGATTTGAGCATCTTGATTTGCACACTTGAAAATATTTTAGGGCAAAACCAATCAAGATAAGGTGAGGGATTTCATCACCTTTCCTTGGCCCAAAATCACTAATTCCTCACTACATACCCAAGCCTCTTAAAATTTGATTAGGCGTTGGCCCCTAAGGATTCGAGCTCATTAAGGAACAAGAAATCCTTAAGTGGACCGGTCCAGTTTATTTGGATTAATTGGTGTCTAAGGCAAGGTTTAGGGGTTCGTAAGAGCTCAGAAAGGAAAGAGGTACTTAATTGATCTTTGATCTCCTCTAGTACTATCCTTACGGCTAATTCCCAGTAAACTTTGATCTTTTCACTAAGGGAATTTTTGGTTAGGAGTGGTCTAAGTCAAGTTTAGGCTAACCCAGAGTTAGGGTGATTGGAAAGTGATTGCCTTGATTTATTTTAGTTAGTTTTTCCTTATTTTTTTCTCATCATCTTCTTAACTTTTTCTCTTATCCTTTTTCAAATAAAAAATTTTTGATTTTGGTGTATGCAAACTTGGGTTAGGGATAATACTAATCGTTTAATCGTTTTGATTCATCTCTTGAACCAAACGAAATGGCTATCTAACCCACACATTCTTCAAGATGTTTGTTACCCCACTAGAAATGCAATCCCCTCTTGCATAAAACTCCCGAGGTCAATGGAGCAAATTGAACTTAGGCAGCATTTATTAACATGCTTCCCAAATTCCTAGGAGTAGAAACCGAAGGCATTTCATCTCGAATTTGAAGAAGTTTACCTCATGATCAAGATGAGGACTTAATGAAGATCTCGATCAAACTCGGAGATTTTCATAAACATGCTTCAAGAGAAAGAGCATACATCTTTATCTCGAATTTGAAGAAGTTTGCCTCATGATTAAGATGAGGGACTTAGCGAAGATCGCGATCAAACTCAGATTTATTCCATTTGCCCTTAAGGACAAAGCCAAAAATGGTTGTATAGCGCCCACAGATTCCATCTCAACTTGGGGTGAATTTGTAGCGGTTTTTAAGAAAAAATTCTTTCCTATCCACAAAACAATCAAGCTTAGAAACGACATTCAAAATTTTAAAATTGTCCGGAGAACCTTTTGGAAGTATTTTGACAAATTCAAAGATCTTCTTATCAATGTCCTCACCATGGTCTTGAAAAGTAATTATGCCAAATCATTTATGAAGGATTGGATTATTCTTCAAAAATTTCCTTAGAGTCAATGTGTCAAGGGATTTCATGAAGAAAAATGTTAGATGAAGCTTGGGACTTTTTAGAGTTTATCTAAGAAAACCATCGCAGGAACATTGTGATGACCGTGTTTCATCGGTTTCCCAACCCAAAACCGATGGTTTGTCCTTAGAAACAAACATAGCCTCTGAAGCAAGATGGCTACAAATCATCGCGTGGGTTAGAAGCTTTAGAAGTCAAGAAACGACTCGGCTCAAATCAACCAAGTTTCTACCTCGAGGTTGTCATAGCATGCGTCTATCTCATGTTTTGAGGAATGTCTCTTTTAGGATCGGTTGACCACTAGGTGGATAAGGCGCATTTGACGTCCGTTGAATGATCCATTTTCTCAACCTACAATCCGGGTTGGAGAAATATCAAATTTTGCATGGAACCGGGGAAACTACTCAAGTCAAAATTTCCTCCTCTTCAACCCAACAATTCTCTAGGAACAATCTGATTCCTCTCAATTTTCAACAACCAATCTGTCATTTCAAAATCGGTCTCCTCATCCATCACCAAATCACACTCCTCAAATTGGATCATGATACGTCTTAATGTTACGGAAAAGGGTCTAGATACTTTGATTAAAACCTCTACAGACCACGAACTTATTGACTCAAACATCAAACCACGAATTCCTTCATGCAATCAGCAGGGCAAATCCTCACCTCGACACTCAAGCAGCTAGGTTAGAAACCCAACTTGGTCAACTAGCTAATGCCAGAGTGAGAGAACTTTAGAGTCAACATGCCCAACTTAGAAGGACACGGGATCAAGTTCAACCTACTGTGAAGTGAATGCAATCCATTCACTAGATTGAGATGAGCAGTCGATAATCGAGGTTAGAATGCCTCTAAGTGAAACTGAACGAACAAATTCTCTCCTTAAATCACACCCCGATGACCCGAGAACACGAACTGAGAACTGAGTCTAATCAATTTAAACAGTTGCTCCTTAGGATAGACTCGGGCCTAGGAAGCACTCCTCCGGAGGAGAAAATTCTAGAACTTTCAAGCGGGTTAAGGTCAACATTCCTCTTTAGATGTCATTGAACAAATTCCTTATGCCAAATTTTTAAAGGAATTATGTACCAAAGAGAGCAAATAAATGTTCCAAAGAAAGTCTTTCTTGCTTGTGATATCGGTGAAGTCCTCTCAAAGTCGTACCATTGAAACATAAGGATCAGTTGTCCTACCATCCATGTATCATTGGTAATACTCATATCGATAAAGGCACTTTTAGACTTAGGGCAGTGTCAACTTGCTTAGTATTCGATCTACCAACAACTAGGTGTCGGGGGCTCAAACCAACTAGATGCACTGCCAGTTAGGCGATAGATGCATTAAGGTCCACATGGGTGAAATACGGATGTCTTGATAAAGGTTGGAGACTTCATTTTCTGTTGATTTGATCCTCGGAAACACAACCTGGTTTCCAATCCCAAGGATAGATACGTGATCTTAGGAAGACCGTTCTTAGCCACTTCTAATGCTCTCATCAATTTGTAGGCTGGTCACATGAAGTCTTTTGGGAATCATTGCTTGAACTATTTTCAATCGAGGAAATAATATTGATAGCGACCTTTAAATCAATTACATCCAAGAAAGTTTAGAAATTAGAATGATCGACATTAGTTTGAGAAATCTTTCATGAGGAGGCGGAAATCTTAAAAATTGGGTTTTATTTAATGAGAAGCTGTGTTGTTGAATACATGCATCTTGAATGCAACTTGAAGAACTCTTTTACGATGAGCTTAGATTTTTGGAAAACAACAAAATGTCAAATTTTTATTAATCAAAAATCTAAGTTCAAAATGCATAACAAATAAGACCTACCTTAATTTCTTTGCAAACAGGCATTGGAATTTTTAGAATTTGAGAACATCATTGATTATATCATCTTGAAATTCTTTAAATTCGAGGTGAATTTTCAACAATAAGGTAGGATTTAATGTAGAATATGAGCTTCTCATATTTTATCTTTTATTCTACATTTTATTTTTGTCCCACAATAATAATAAAAATTTATTCTTCTCTCATGTGAGAGTTTCTTGTTCTTTTCAAAAAAGAAAAAAAAAAGAATAAATTTTTGACTCACCTTCTCATACCAAAGGTAATTCTGAGACTTTTATCATTGTTCGAAGTCAAATACAGAACAAATGTAAGTGCTTCCATGCTTATCGTTTTTACTTTGTGCATAATAGAATTTGCATTGAGGACAATGCAAAATTTAGGTGTGGGGTGGGAATTAGTCATTTTGCTCTTTATCTTAGTCATTTTCCTCTTCTTACCATTTTCTTTCTTTTTGTCATTTTTTCCTCTTTTCATAAATAAAATAAAAAAAGAGTCACTTGCCAACAATAGAGTTGATTAATAATTGATCAATTTGATAGAATTTAAGTCTTCTAATCCTTAGTTGGTTCTATACTCAAGTTTACCTTTTATGATAACTCCAAATAAATTTCTTAAGAAATGATTTTCAAAGTAGTATACTTTACTTAAGTTGTAACTTAGATTTTTAATTAAAGTAATGAAATTTTGCATGCCTAACTTAGAGTTGAAAATAATTTTTCAAGTTGTCTTGATCAAATATTGTTCAGAATATATATACATATACACATATATACTAACTTAATAAATAGAAGAAAAATTTCTCTTAAAATCATTGGTGGTTCTATTTTACTAAGCCTAAGTTGGTGAGTATAATTCTTAGGAGTATTTCTATGCTTAATGACCTAAGCCCAATTGAGGTTTATTCATTATTGAAAACTAAGCTAAATGGTCACTTAGGCTTAGATTAAAAGAACAAAACACCAGAATAAAGAGTAAAAAATCATACTAACCATGTTTTTGTATATAGTTATATTTGTATATGTTCTTGAAAAATAAAATGGATTAAAAGACTTGAAGTTGTTTAAAACAAAGGGTTAGCATGTCGTTTCAAAACTTTTAAATTTTTGAGTTAAACTTGGTTTTGTATAACTATAATGAAAGGATTTATTCTTCTCTCATGTGAGAGTTTCTTGTTCTTTTCAAAAAAAAAAAAAAGAAAAGAAAAAAAAAAAAAGGAGAGAATAAATTTTTGACTCCACCTTCTCATACCAAAGGTAATTACAGATTTTATCGTTCAAGTCGACCAACAAATGTAAGTGCTTCCATGCTTATCTGTTTTACTTTGTGCATAATAGAATTTGCATTGAGGACAATGCAAAATTTAGGTGTGGGGTGGAATTAGTTTTGCTCTTTATCTTAGTCATTTTCCTCTTCTTACCATTTTCTTTCTTTTTATGTCATTTTTTCCTCTTTTCATAAATAAAATAAAAAAAAAAAAAGAGTCACTTGCCAACTTAATAGAGTTGATTAATAATTGATCAATTTGATAGAATTTAAGTCTTCTAATCCTTAGTTGGTTCTATACTCAAGTTTACCTTTTATGATAACTCCAAATAAATTTCTTAAGAAATGATTTTCAAAGTAGTATACTTTACTTAAGTTGTAACTTAGATTTTTAATTAAAGTAATGAAATTTTGCATGCCTAACTTAGAGTTGAAAATAATTTTTCAAGTTGTCTTGATCCAAATATTGTCTTAATATATATACATATACACACATATATACTAACTTAATAAATAGAAGAAAAATTTCTCTTAAAATCATTGGTGGTTCTATTTTACTAAGCCTAAGTTGACTGAGTAATTAAGCCCGAGGAGTATTTCTATGCTTAATGACCTAAGCCCAATTGGTTGGGATTCATTGGCCCAAACTCTAAATGGTCACTTAGAAAGCCCGATTAAAAAGAACAAAACCACCAAGGAATAAAGAGTAAAAAAAAAAAAAATCATACTAACCATGTTTTTGTATATAGTTATATTTGTATATGTTCTTGAAAAATAAAATGGATTAAAAGACTTGAAGTGTTTAAAACAAAGGGTTAGCATGTCCGTTTCAAAACTTTTAAATTTTTGAGTTAAACTTGGTTTTGTATAACTATAAAGGATTTTCTTAAGAAAATTACATTGGAGTTATGATAAAAACGTTTTCGAGTATTAACCAACTTCAATTAGAATGTTTGAAGATATCAAATGAATTAATTATTTTATTAACTTCTTTAAATTGGCAAGTTGATGAATTTTGTGGGTATATTCACTGCAAAACCCTCACGAGACTACAGTCCACTAGGGTAACCTAGGGGTTTGCTTTTGTTGTGCTAATACAAAGCCATTCCCCGGAAAGTGAGTTAGGTTTTTTATTTTGCTAGAGGACTAGCAAAAGCTTAGTGGGGGTATTTGATTATCACATTTTAATTACATTTTATACCCTTATTACCTATGTTATATGAATAACGATATTACTAATAATCATTTTATCTTATTTTGCGTGCTAATAAAGAAATAATGAATAAAAGCCCAAATGACTCAAATTCTCTCAATTTCTACCAATATTTGAAGCCCAAATCAAGACAAACCAAGGCCCAAGATACCAAATTGATCCAAGAGAAATTCGAAGAAAAATCAAAGACAAATTCTATTGGAACCATCTATTGACCATCGGTTGGCCAACCTATTACAATTGTTATTAACCGATCGCCAACCGATCGGTTCCCAAATGATTTATTAATGGTGGATTTCTCTTCCTTTTTGGCTAGGTTTGATCCAATGGTTCACATCAACTCATGGCTATAAATAGTGAAGGCCGAAAGTGTTTTGAGTGTGAAATATTTTGTAAAACTCCATTTGGAGAGGAGGGTCACTCTTAATTGAGGAGACCTTCCAAAATTGTAACTTTGTTACACAAATGAAATGTTTCACCCTTCAATTTCCTTTCTCTTCTTCTAATCCAAGGACCAAAGGAGGATTAGATTAAGATCTGGTTGTTATTTATTTCTTTTTTTCATTTTCTTTCTTGTTCATTTATTGCTTTGTAGCTTAGATTTACTTTCTTGCATTTAATTTCATGCAATTTACTTTCATGCAATTTACTTTCATGCAATGTATTTAATTCTTGTATTTACTTTCTAGAATAGATTTTTCTTTTCTTTAATTCACCTTTGCTAGAACCCTCTAGAATTACCTTTTCTAAGTGTGGAGCCATATTTGTGGGATCCCTAGAGATTGTTTGAAACTAGCTAACAAATCCAACTCATTTTCATGATTGAGATAAGCTAAGTGGATCTACTCTAGATTCCTCATATCTTTAATTAACCTCCATACTTTACATCTTTATTTTCCACTTATCCTTGTTTTTCCATTTTTTGTGATTTTCCTTTATTCTTGATTTTGATTTTCCTTTACTCTCTCTCTCTCTCTCAATCTTGCTTTCTTTTATTTTGCACTTATTTTCTCTCAATCTCATTTTCCTCCATGTGCATATAATCTCAAACCTAGTTTTGTTATTATGTGCATATAACCACAACCACATTCCCAACTTCATTTTCTCCTCTTGCACATAATCCACATCCACTCTCTTATCTCCACATCCACTTTCACCATTTTTCACTTTCATTTTATTTTAATAAACTCCTAATTGTCACGCTGCATAATTTGAGAACCAAAACTTGAGCAAAACTCCTCCTACTTCCTGCCTCGTGGATCGATAATCTTTTATACTATAACTTGATGGTTGTATACTTGCAACCTAGGAGGTAATCATTTATTACCCATCAAGTTTTTGGCTTCAAGATGCATGTATTCAACATAATTCTCTGTTACGAAGGACTTGATTATTAACACAGTTTACATTTGTTGTGAATGGATTGCATTCACTTGATCTTGAAAAGTTGAACTTGACCCCGCGTTCCTTGGATTGGTCACGTTGACTCGAAATGATCCTTTCTCTCTCACTTATAGCTAGCTAGTTGACCAAGCTGAGTTTCTAATCTAGCTATGGCTTGAGTGTTGGAGTTGAGAATTTGTCACATTGATTGCATAAAGGAGTTCATCGTGCTAGATGTTTGAGTCAACAAGTTAGGTAGTGCGTGTAGAGGTTTTAATCAAGGCTTCAAACCCCTTTCCAAAACATTAAGGCGTTTCTCAACATTTGAAGGAATATGATTTGTAGATTGATGATGAGGAAACCGATTTGGAAATGGTGATTTGATTGTGGAAAATTGGTTTGGTGAAAGCTGCGTTGCCCTAGGGAATTGTTAGTTTGAAGAGGAGTGAAATTTTGATTTCTCGAGTGCACCACGATTCCATAAAATTCGGATGATTTCTCCACTGGATTATAGGTTGGAGAAAATGGATCATTAATCGGATCTTTGGAATGCATTCATCTGTTCTAGAGATTGAGTATTTCCTAAGAGTGGACATTGCTTTGAAGCATGGGTACGTAGAAAAGCGATTATGACAACTTTGGTGAAACTTGCTTGATTTGTGTGAACTCGTTCTTTGGTTTCTAAAGTTTCTAACATCGTAGAATTGTAGCCATCTTAGCTTGAGGCTATGTTTGACTCTAAGGAAGGACCTCTAGAATTGGATTGGGAATCGATGAATCACGTTGTTCCCACTGCATTGTTTTCTGATAAATTTTCTAAAAGTCCCAAGCTTGACGTTTTCTTCATGAAATCTCCTTGACACATTGACTCTAAGGAAGTTTTTGAAGAATAATCCAATCCTTCATAAATGATTTGGCATAATCGCCACTTTTCAAGACCATGGTGAGGACATTGGATAAGAAGATATTTGAATTTATCAAAATACTTCCAAAAGGTTCTCCTGATAATTTTAAAATTTTGAATGTCTGCTTCTAAGCTTGACTGCTTTTGTGGATAGGAAAGAATTTTTTCAAAAACTGCTACAAATTCACCCCAAGTTGAGATGGAATCATGGGCAAGCTATCTGACCATTTTTGGCTTTGTCCTTAAGGGCAAATGGAATAAATCGAGTTTGATCGCATCTTGATTAAGTCCCTCATCTTGATCATGAGGTAAACTTCTTCAAATTCGGAGATGAAAATGTAAGCGTCTTCGGTTTCTACTCCTAGGAATTTGGGAAGCATGTTAATAAAATGCGGTCTAAGTTCGAAATTTGCTCCATTGACCTCGGGGAGTTTTATGCAAGAGGGGATTGCATTTCTAGTGGGGTAACAAACATCTTGAAGAACAGGTGGGTTGGTATTGGCCATTTCGTTTGGTTCAAGAGATGGATCAAAACGAATTAAACGATTGGTATTATCCCTAACCCAAGTTTGCATACACAAAAATCAATTTTTTTTATTTTTATAAAAAAGGACAAGAGAAAAAGTTAAGAAGATGATAAGAAAAAAAAAAGAAAAACTAACTAAAAGCAAATCAAGGCAATCACTTTTCAATCACCCTAACTCTAGGGTTAAGCCTAAACTTGACTTAGACCAAATTCTAACCAAAAATTCCCTTAGTGAAAAGATCAAAGTTTACTTAGGTAATTAGCCGTAAGGATAGTACTAGAGGGAGATCAAAGATCAATTAAGTACCTCTTTCCTTGGGCGCCTTACATAACCCTAAACCTTACCTTAGACACCAATTAATCCAGATAAACTTGGACCGTTCACTTAAAGATTTCTTGTTCCTTAATGAGCTCGAATCCTTAGGGGCCAACGCCTAATCAAATTTTAAGAGGCTTGGGTAAGTTTAGTGAGGAATTAGTGATTTTGGGCTAAGGAAAGGGTGATGAAATCCCTCACCTTATCTTGATTAATGGGTTTTGCCCTTAAGATATTTTCAAATGTGTGCCAAATCAAGATGCTCAAATCACTTGGTGAATTCCTACTATTATATGAAATGCAACCCTAGGAATTAAAAGCAACCAAAAGGATGCAAAAATAAAAATCTTTTCATTTTTATTATGGTCGACAATCAAAGAAATGAAGTTTATTAGAGATTGACAAAGGGTAAAAATCTTTTTATTTTTATTTTTATTTTATTTATCTAATTGTCTCTAATATATATGAACTATCTAAAGGGTGGAATTGAAAATACTAGATAGAGAAGTTACCCATAAAGCAATGCAAAGCCTCGTTGAGGCAATTCTTCAATCTTGAATCTTCAACTCTTGATCTTCAAGCTCCAAGTTCCTTAGTTGCAAGTATACAACCTTTATCAAGTTTATCACATTTTAATTACATTTTTATACCCTTATTACCTATGTTATATTAATAGCGATATTACTAATAATCATTTTTATCTTATTTTGCGGGCTAATAAAGAAATAATGAATAAAAGCCCAAATGACTCAAATTCTCGAATTTCTACCAATATTTGAAGCCCAAATCGAAGACAAACCAAGGCCCAAGATACCAAATTGATCCAAGAGAAATTCGTGAAGAAAAATCAAGAAAAGATAAATTAGGTTGGGAACCAATCGGTTGAAAACGGTTGTGCGGTTAGCTAACGATTGGCTAATACGATCGGCTTACCGTCGGTTCCAATAATTCAGTTAATGGTGGTTTCTCTTCCTTTTGGCTAGGTTTGATCCATGGTTCACATCAACTCCGTTGGGCTATAAATAGGGGTGAAGGTGAGGGTTTTGAGTGTGAAATATTTTGTAAAAACTCCATTTGGAGAGGAGGTCACTCTTAATTGAGAAGACCTTTCAAAATTGTAACTTTTGTTACACAATAAATGAAATGTTTCACCTTCAATTTCCTTTCTCTTCTTCTAATCCAAGGACCAAAGGAGGATTAGATTAAGATCGAGTTGTTGGTTTCTATTTTATTTCTTTTTCATTTTCTTCTTTATTTTCTTGTTTGTAGAATAGATTTACTTTCATGCAATTTACTTTCATGAATTTACTTTCATGCAATTTAATTCCTTGCAATTTACTTTCATGCAATGTATTTAATTCTTGTATTTACTTTCTAGATTAGATTTTCTTTTCTTTAATTCACCTTGAGGCTAGAACCCTCTAGGAATTACCCTTTTCTAAGTGTGGAGCCAATATTTGTGGGATCCTAGAGATTGTTTGAAACTAGCTAACAAATCCAACTCATTTTCATGAGATTGAGATAAGCTAAGTGGATCTACTCTAGATTCCTCATATCTTTAACTAACCTCCATACTTTACCTTCTTTATTTTCCTCTTATCCTTATTTTTCATTTGTTTGTTATTTTCCTTTATTCTTGATTTTGATTTTCCTTTACTCTCTCTCTCTCTCAATCTCATATTCCTCCATGTGCATATAATCTCAAACTTAGTTTTGTTATTATGTGCATATAACCTAACCACATTCTCAACTTCATTTACTCCTCTTTTGCACATAATCCACATCCACTCTCTCTTATCTCTCACCACCACTTTCACCATTTCCTCACTTTCACTTTATTTTAATAAACTCCTAATTGTCGCGCGCATAATTTGAGAACCAAAACTTGAGCAAAACTCTCCTCCTACTTTCCCGTTCCTCGTGGGATCGATAATCTTATATACTATAACTTGATAAGGGTTGTATACTTGCAACTAAGGTAATCACTTAAAATTTACCCATCAAGTTTTGGCTAATTCTTGGGGGCGGTGCATAAGTAGGATTTTCATTAAGTTTGGTTTTATTTTGTGTGTTTTCTTTTGTGTAGGAACTTGGAGCTTGAAGATCAAGAGTTGAAGATTCAAGATTGAAGAATTGCCTCCAACGAGGCTTTGCATTGCTTTTGCGTGGGTAACTTCTCCATCTAGTATTTTCAATTCCACCCTTTAGATAGTTCATATACATTAGAGACAATTAGGATAAAAAAAATAAAAGGATTTTTTTCCTTGTGCGACCCTAATAAACTTCATTTTTTATTGTCGACCATAATAAAAATAAAAAGATTTTTGTTTTTTTTTTTGCATCCTTTTTAGTTGCTTTTAATTCTTAGGGTTGCATTTCATATAATAGTAGGAATTCACCAAGTGATTTGAGCATCTTGATTTGGCACACACTTGAAAATATCTTAAGGGCAAAACCCATTAATCAAGATAAGGTAAGGGATTTCATCACCTTTTCCTTAGCCCAAAATCACTAATTCCTCATTACACATACCAAGCCTCTTAAAATTGATTAGGCGTTGGCCCCTAAGGATTGAGCTCATTAAGGAACAATAATTTCTTAAGTGAACCGGTCCAAGTTTATTTGGATTAATTGGTGTCTAAGGCAAGTTTTAGGGGTTGCGTAAAGGCTCAGAAGGAAAGAGGTACTTAATTGATCTTTGATCTCCCTCTAGTACTATCCTTACGGCTAATTACCCAAGTAAACTTTGATCTTTTCACTAAGGGAATTTTTGGTTAGGAGTGGTCTAAGTCAAGTTTAGGCTTAACCTAGAGTTAGGGTGATTGGAAAGTGATTGCCTTGATTTATTTTAGTTAGTTTTTCCTTATTTTTTTCTCATCATCTTCTTAACTTTTTCTCTTATCCTTTTTCAAATAAAAAAAATTTGATTTTGGTGTATGCAAACTTGGGTTAGGGATAATACTAATCGTTTAATTCGTTTTGATTCATCTCTTGAACCAAACGAAATGGCTAATACCAACCCACCTCGTTCTTCAAGATGTTTGTTACCCCACTAGAAATGCAATCCCTCTTGCATAAAACTCCCAGAGTAAATGGAACCAATTTTGAACCGACCGCATTTCATAAACATGCTTCCCAAATTCTTAGAGTCGAAACCGGCATACATCTTTATCTCCGAATTTGAAGAAGTTTGCCTCATGATTAAGATGAGGGACTTAGCGAAGATGCGATCAAACTCCGATTTATTCCATTTGCCCTTAAGGACAAAGCCAAAAATGGTCAGATAGCTTGCCCATGATTCCATCTCAACTTGGGGTGAATTTGTAATTTTTCGAAAAATTCTTTCCTATCCACAAAACAATCAAGCTTAGAAACAGCATTCAAAATTTTAAAATTGTCCCGGAGAACCTTTTGGAAGTATTTTGACAAATTCAAAGATCTTCTTATCCATGTCCTCACCATGGTCTCGAAAAATGGCGATTATGCCAAATCATTTATGAAGGATTGGATTATTCTTCAAAAACTTCCTTAGAGTCAATGTGTCAAGGGATTTCATGAAGAAAAATGCCGATGAAGCTTGGGACTTTTAGAGAGTTTATCCGAGAAAACCATGCGATGGGAACATTGTGATGACCGTGTTTCATCGGTTTCCCAACCCAAAACCGATGGTCTTTCCTTAGAAACGAACATAGCCTCAAGCAAAGATGGCTACAATCATGCGTAGGTTAGAAGCTTTAGAAGTCAAAGAACGAGCTCGGCTCAAATCAACCAAGTTTCGCCTCGGGTTGTCATAGCTGTCTGTCTCCATCTCATGTTTCGAGAAATGCCCTCTTTTAGGATCCGGTCACCACTAGGTCGGATAAGCGGCGCATTCGGCGTCAGGTTAATGATCCATTTTCTCCAACCTACAATCGGGTTGGAGAAATCATCCAAATTTGCATGGAACCAAGGAAACTACTCAGAATCAAAATTTCACTCCTCTTCAAACCAACAATTCTCTAGGGGCATCTGAGTTCCTCTCAATTTTCAACAACGAATCTATCCTTTCAAAATCGGTCTCTTCATCACACTCCTCAAATTGCATTCATGATAAGCGTCTTAATGTTACGGAAAAGGGTCTAGAAACTTTGATTAAAACCTCTACACGGACCACGAACTTATTGACTCAAACATCAAACACGTTGAATTCCTTCATGCAATCAACAGGGCAAATCCTCACTTCAACACTCAAGCCATAGCTAGGTTAGAAACTCAACTTAGTCAACTAGCTAATGCCATGAGTGAGAGAGAAAGGAACTTTAAGTCAACCCGTGCCCAACCGAAGGACACGGATCAAGTTCAACCTACCAAGTGAAGTGAATGCAATCCATTCACTACGGTCGTAGACAGTCGATAATCAGGTTAGAATGCCTCTAAGTGAAACCCTGAACGAGAACAAATTCTCTCTCCTTAAATCACACCCTTCGATGACCCGAACACGAACGAGAACGAGTCTAATCAATTTAAACCGGTTGCTCCTTACAGGATAGACTCGGGCCTAGGAAGCACTCCTCTCGGGAGGAGAAAATTCTAGAGACTTTCAAGCGAGTTAAGGTCAACATTCCTCTTTAGATGTCATTGAACAAATTCCTTCTTATGCCAAATTTTTAAAGGAATTATGTACCAAAAGAGGCAAATAAATGTTCCAAAGAAAGTCTTTCTGCCAATATCGGTGAAGTCCTCTCAAAGTCGTACCATTGAAACATAAGGATCGGTTGTCCTACCATCCCATGTATCATTGGTAATACTCATATCGATAAAGCTTTTAGACTTAGGGGCAGTGTCAACTTGCTTCAGATTCGATCTACCAACAACTAGGTGTCGGGGAACTCAAGCCAACTAGATGCACACTTGATTAGGCGATAGATGCATTAAGGTCCCTATGGGTGAAATAGAGATGTATTGATAAAGGTTGGAGACTTCATTTTTCTGTTGATTTCGTAGTCCCGAAACGCAACCCGCTTCCAATCCCAAAGGACGATACCGTGATCTTAGGAAGACCGTTCTTAGCCACTTCTAATGCTCTCATCAAGCTGTAGAAGCTGGTCACATGAAGGCTGTCTTTTGGAATCATTGCTGAACTTAATATTTTCAATCGAGGAAATAATATTGATAATCACTTTCAAATCAATTACGTCCAAGAAAGATTAGCAGTAGAGAATGAATCGACATTAGTTTTGAGGAAATCTTTCATGAGGAACTGGAAATCCTAAAAATTCGGTTTTATTTTTCAAAATGAGGAAGCGTGTTGAATACATGCCTCTTGAATGCAACATTCGAAGAACTCTTTTCGATGAGCTTAGATTTTGGAAGAGCAACCAAAATGTCAAATTTTCATTAATCAAAAATCTAAGTTCAAAATGCATAACATCAATAAGACCTACCTTAATTTCTTTGCAAAACATTGCAAACCATGGAATTTTCGAATTTGAGAACATCATTGATTATATCATCTTGAAATTCTTTAAATTTCGGGTAGAATTTTCAACAATAAGGTAGGATTTAATGTAGAATGTGAGCTTCTCATGTTTTATCTTTTATTCTGCATTTTTACTTTTGTCCCACAATAATAATAAAAGAATTTATTCTTCTCTCATGTGAGAGTTTCTTGTTCTTTTCAAAAAAAAAAAAAGAGAAAAATAAACATATGAAAAAAAGAAAATAAAGAGAGAATAAATTTTGACTTCACCTTCTCATACCAAAGGTAATTCTGAATTTTATCATTGTTGAAGTCGTAGAACAAAGGTAAGTGCTTCCATGCTTATCTGTTTTACTTTGTGCATAATAGAATTTGCATTGAGGACAATGCAAAATTTAGGTGTGGGGGTGGGAATTAGTCATTTTGCTCTTTATCTTGGTCATTTTTCCTCTTCTTACCATTTTTTTATGTCATTTTTCCTCTTCTCATAAAAAAAGTCACTTGCTAACTTAATAGAGTTGATTAATAATTGATCAATTTGATAGAATTTAAGTCTTCTAATCCTTAGTTGGTTCTATACTCAAGTTTACCTTTTATGATAACTCCAAATAAATTTCTTAAGAAATAATTTTCAAAGTAGTATACTTTACTTAAGTTGTAACTTAGATTTTTAAATAAAGTAATGAAATTTTGCATGCCTAACTTAGAGTTGAAAATAATTTTTCAAGTTGTCTTGATCCAAATATTGTTCAGAATATATATACATATACACATATATATTATACTAACTTAATAAATAGAAGAAAAATTTCTCTTAAAATCATTGGTGGTTCTATTTTACTAAGCCTAAGTTGGTGAGTAATTAAGCAGAGGTATTTCTATGCTTAATGACCTAAGCCCAATTGGGTTGGGATTCATTGGCCCAAAACTCGCTAAATGGTCACTTAGAAAGCCCAATTAAAAGAACAAAACCACCAGGGATAAAGAGTAAAAAAAAAAAAATCATACTAACCATGTTTTTGTATATAGTTATATTTGTATATGTTCTTGAAAAATAAAATGGATTAAAAGACTTGAAGTTTGTTTAAAACAAAGGGTTAGCATGTCCTTTTCAAAACTTTTAAATTAAATTTTTGAGTTAAACTTGGTTTTGTATAACTATAATGGAAGGATTTTCTTAAGAAAATTACATTGGAGTTATGATAAAACGTTTTCTTGAGTATTAACCAACTTCAATTGGAATGTTTGAAGATATCAAATGAATTAATTATTTTATTAACTTCTTTAAATTGACAAGTTGACTGAATTTTGTGGGTATATTCACTGCAAACCCTCACGACTACAACTCGCCCACTAGGATAACCTAGGGGTTTAAAGGCTTGTTGTATGCGCTAAATACAACCGCGATTCCTAAAGTGAGTTAGGTTTTCTTTTTATTTTCTTTGCTAGAGGACTAGCAAAAGCTTAAAAGGGGTATTTGATTATCACATTTTAATTACATTTTTATACCCTTATTACCTATGTTATATGAATAACGATATTACTAATAATCATTTTTATCTTATTTTGGGGCTAATAAAGAAATAATGAATAAAAGCCCAAATGACTCAAATTCTCTGAATTTCTACCAATATTTGAAGCCCAAATCAAGACAAACCAAGGCCCAAGATACCAAATTGATCCAAGAGAAATTCGTGAAGAAAAATCAAGAAAAGACAAATTGGTTGGGAACCAATCGGTTGACCAACCGTTTGCTAACCATATGCTAACCGACGGCCAACCGATCGATTCCCAACAATTCAGTTAATGGTGGATTTCTCTTCCTTTTGGCTAGGTTTGATCCAATGGTTCACATCAACTCCGTTGGGCTATAAATAGGGGTGAAGGTGAGGGTTTTGAGTGTGAAATATTTTGTAAAACTCCATTTGGAGAGGAGGGTCACTCTTAATTGAGAAGACCTTCCAAAATTGTAACTTTGTTACACAATAAATGAAATGTTTCACCTTCAATTTCCTTTCTCTTCTTCTAATCCAAGGACCAAAGGAGGATTAGATTAAGATCGAGAGTTGTTGGTTTCTATTTTATTTCTTTTTCATTTTCTTCTTTATTTTCTTGTTTGTAGAATAGATTTACTTTCATGCAATTTACTTTCTGCAATTTACTTTCATGCAATTTAATTCCTTGCAATTTACTTTCATGCAATGTATTTAATTCTTGTATTTACTTCCTAGATTAGATTTTTCTTTTCTTTAATTCACCTTGAGGCTAGAACCCTCTAGGGAATTACCCTTTTCTAAGTGTGGAGATAATATTCGTGGGATCCCTAGAGATTGTTTGAAACTAGCTAACAAATCCAACTCATTTTCATGAGATTGAGATAAGCTAAGTGGATCTACTCTAGATTCCTCATATCTTTAACTAACCCTCCATACTTTACCATCTTTATTTTCCTCTCATCCTTATTTTTCATTTGTTTGTTATTTTCCTTTATTCTTGATTTTGATTTTCCTTTACTCTCTCCTCTCTCTCTCAATCTTGCTTTCTTTTATTTTGCACTTATTTTCTCTCCTCTCATATTCCTCCATGTGCATATAATCTCAAACTTAGTTTTGTTATTATGTGCATATAACCTAACCACATTCTCAACTTCATTTACTCCTCTTTTGCACATAATCCACATCCACTCTCTCTTATCTCTCACCACCACTTTCACCATTTCCTCACTTTCACTTTATTTTAATACTTACATGGCTAAGATAATTTGAGAACCAAAACTTGAGCAAAACTCTTCCTACTTCCGTTCCTCGTGGGATCGATAATCTTTTATACTATAACTTGATAAAGGTTGTATACTTGCAACTTAGGAGGTAATCACTTATTTCCCGACAGCGCCAAAACTTGATGGGAAATAAATGATTACCTCCTAAGTTGCAAGTATACAACCTTGATCAAGCTATAGTATAAAGATTATCGATCCCACGAGGAATGGGAAGTAGGAAGAGTTTTGCTCAAGTTTTGTTTCTCAAATTATGCCACACAATTAGGAGTTTATGTACAAATAAAATGAAAGTAAGGAAATGGTGAAAGTGGATGTGAGATAAGAGAGAGTGGATTGTGGATTATGTGCAAAAAGAGGAGAAAATGAAGTTGAGAATGTGGTTGTGGTTATATGCACATAATAACAAAACTAGGTTTGAGATTATATGCACATGGAGGGAATATGAGATTGAGAGAGAAGTAAAATCAATGAAATCAAGAGAGGAGAATAAAGGAAAATAACAACAAATGAAAAGCAAGGATAAGTGGAAAATAAAGAAGATAAAGTATGGAGGATTAATTAAAGATATGAGGAATCTAGAGTAGATCCACTTAGCTTATCTCAATCTCATGAAAATGAGTTGGATTTGTTAGCTAGTTTCAAACAATCTCTAGGATCCCACCTAATATTAGCTCCACACTTAGAAAAGGGTAATTCCCTAGAGGGTTCTAGCCTCAAGGTGAATTAAAGAAAAGAAAAATCTATTCTAGAAAGTAAATACAAGAATTAAATACATTGCATGAAAGTAAATTGCAAGGAATTAAATTGCATGAAAGTAAATTACGAAAGTAAATTGCATGAGAGTAAATCTATTCTACAAACAAGAAAATAAAGAAGAAAATGAAAAGAAATAAAATAGAAACCAACAACTCTCGATCTTAATCTAATCCTCCTTTGGTCCTTGGATTAGAAAAAGAGAAAGGAAATTGAAGGGTGAAATATTTCATTTATTGTGTAACAAAGTTACAATTTTGGAAGGTCTTCTCACTAAGAGTGACCCTCCTCTCCAAATGGAGTTTTACAAAATATTTCACAATCTCAAGCCCTCACTCTACCCCTCTATTTATAGATAACAAGAATCTCTCACAACCTTTGGATTTGCCTTGGCCCCAAGTAACACTCACAACCATAGGATTTAGGCTAGCCTCTAAACAACCCTCATAGCCATAGGATCTCTCCAAATAATCTAGACCATTGATTTAATCCTTGAGAGATGGGCTTTGTGGGTTTTATTTCTTTGTATTTAATTCCTTTAAGACTCTTGGGCTTCTCTTAAATGCTCTTGGGCTTCTTAGAATTTAACTTAGTCTTCAAATAATTGAATATATATCACTTAAATTCAGTTTCTGTCATAACCCGCTGCTGTTGATGAAATTTTGAGAATCTGGTAATTTGGATGACTCCGTCTCGTCGAGATAGGCGATTTTCATAATCCACATCCACTCTCTCTTATCTCTCACCACCACTTTCACCATTTCCTCACTTTCACTTTATTTTAATAAACTCCTAATTGTCGCGCGCATAATTTGAGAACCAAAACTTGAGCAAAACTCTTCCTACTTCCGTTCCTCGTGGGATCGATAATCTTTTATACTATAACTTGATAAAGGTTGTATACTTGCAACAGGAGGTAATCACTTATTTCCCGACAGCGCCAAAACTTGATGGGAAATAAATGATTACCTCTAAATTGCAAGTAACAATCAGAATATAGTATAGATTATCGTCCACGAAGAAAATGAAGCAGAAGTTTTGCTCAATTTGTTTCTCAAATTATGTAATGGAAGTTTATGTACAAATAAAATGAAAGTAAGGAAATGGTGAAAGTGGATGTGAGAGATAAGAGAGAGTGGATTGTGGATTATGTGCAAAAAGAGGAGAAAATGAAGTTGAGAATGTGGTTGTGGTTATATGCACATAATAACAAAACTAGGTTTGAGATTATATGCACATGGAGGGAATATGAGATTGAGAGAGAAGTAAAATCAATGAAATCAAGAGAGGAGAATAAAGGAAAATAACAACAAATGAAAAGCAAGGATAAGTGGAAAATAAAGAAGATAAAGTATGGAGGATTAATTAAAGATATGAGGAATCTAGAGTAGATCCACTTAGCTTATCTCAATCTCATGAAAATGAGTTGGATTTGTTAGCTAGTTTCAAACAATCTCTAGGATCCCACCTAATATTAGCTCCACACTTAGAAAAGGGTAATTCCCTAGAGGGTTCTAGCCTCAAGGTGAATTAAAGAAAAGAAAAATCTATTCTAGAAAGTAAATACAAGAATTAAATACATTGCATGAAAGTAAATTGCAAGGAATTAAATTGCATGAAAGTAAATTGCAAGGAATTAAATTGCATGAAAGTAAATTACGAAAGTAAATTGCATGAGAGTAAATCTATTCTACAAACAAGAAAATAAAGAAGAAAATGAAAAGAAATAAAATAGAAACCAACAACTCTGATCTTAATCTAATCCTCCTTGGTCCTTGGATTAGAAAAAGAGAAAGGAAATTGAAGGTGAAATATTTCATTTATTGTGTAACAAAGTTACAATTTTGGAAGGTCTTCAATTAAGAGTGACCCTCCTCTCCAAATGGAGTTTTACAAAATATTTCACAATCTCAAGCCCTCACTCTACCCCTCTATTTATAGATAACAAGAATCTCTCACAACCTTTGGATTTGCCTTGGCCCCAAGTAACACTCACAACCATAGGATTTGAAGCCCTAAACAACCCTCATAGCCATAGGATCTCTCCAAATAATCTAGGCCATTGATTTAATCCTTGAGAGATGGGCTTTGTGGGTTTTATTTCTTTTGTATTTAATTCCTTTAAGACTCTTGGGCTTCTCTTAAATGCTCTTGGGCTTCTTAGAATTTAACTTAGTCTTCAAATAATTGAATATATATCACTTAAATTCGGATTTCTGTCATAACCCGCTGCTGTTGATGAAATTTTGAGAATCTGGTAATTTGGATGACTCCGTCTCGTCGAGATAGGCGATTTTCATATATAATATGTTGAATTCTGCTTCCCGGATTGAGAGATATCGCCTTTTCTTTGGTTGACCATCCGAGCACGAATTTGACTTTATTTTTCCATATTTGATTTTGATTCTCAATTGTAAGCCAAGTTATTAATAATTCGACAAAAAGTGATGTGTGTTGAGATTTTACTTCTAAACTTAGTCGTGGGCTTTGGATTTAGGCATTCTGGGCTTCATTAGAGATCTTTTGGGCTTGAAATAATCTTCATTTGGGCTCTTATTCAATAATACTCCATTAGCCTGCAAATTAAGATAAAAATAGTTATTAGTAATATCTTTATTCATATAAAATAGGTAATGAGGGTATAAATTTGTAATTAAAATGTGATAATCAATAGTTTCACTAGCGATGACGTCTGAGTTGAATTAGAATCATCATGTTTATCTTTTCTTACCTTTGTGAAATTTTGCTTCTTCTTGTTGCATAGAAACTTTTGACCATCCTTCATCTTGAGCAAAGATTTGAATCCTTTAACGATCAAACCTAGACCTTCGTCCTTATTGCTTTCTGGACTTGAACGTGTCTCAACTCTACCCTTGAATTTCTTGGCTTTGAGGGTCATGGATTTCTTCTTAAGTTCTTTGTTCATGTGTCCATCTCGCTCCTTCAGTCTTGCTTCATATGTAATGAGATTAACTACAAGATTATCAAGAGCTATTTTAGAAAGATCTTGTGTTTCTTCTATAATTGTTACTTTCACATCCTATTCATGGGGAGTGAGCGTAGAAGTTTGCGAACAAGCTCATCTGAGTGATACTTCTTTCCAAGTGCACTTGCATTCTTCATAATTTCTGTGAATCTAGTGAACATCTCCCAGATCGACTCGGAAGACTTCATTTTAGAGTTCTCATATTTGCTTACTAAGATAGCAAGCTTTGCTTCCTTCAGATGTCCCTTCTTGAGTGACTTCTAACTAGTACCAGATTTCTTGTGTAGTAGAACAATTAGATACTCGATTAAATTCTTCAGACGTAAGTGTGCAGTAAAAGACATTCAGGGCTTTTGCAATTTGAGAGTACGTCTTCTTGTCAAGAGCATTCCACTTATCTCTAGGTCTAACAACACTAGTTTCATCTATGGTTTCACTAGGTGCATAATATCTTAACTCTACTATGTTCCACACATCAAAGTCAGTGGACAAAGGAAAGACTCTCATACAGGCTTTTTAATAGGAAAAGTTCGTCCCGTCAAAAATCAATAGTCGAGTTAACAATATGTCCCCTGGAGTGGTTATTGTGTTTAGACTTGCCATCTACCCTAGGTTGTGGAGCATAAAAAAGGGGATATCGGGTTCGATACCATCTTGGGATATGAGATGCAAGCCTAGAGGTTGGGGGGGGGGAAGGAGTGAATAGGGGTTGCTACACTTTTTGATCAAATTAATTAAAAGTTATTTTTTAATTAATAGATATTACAACAGAATTAAATTAAAAAATTAAACAACTATTACAACCAGAAACAAGCAACCACAGATAATAAAGCAAACTAGCATGACATGAGAGAGTTTTTACAGTAGTTCAGAAAATTCCTATTTCCACTCTTTCTTCTCTCGAAAGGGCTTCCACACTATGATAAATATTCTCCTAGATTACAAGCCCTAATACGGTAGGCTTTACAAGACCGCTCCCTAGATTATACCTAATCTAGTCATCTACACCCAAACAAATCATGTCACTAACGTGTACCCTTACTCTCCGCTAGTAAACCCCACCCTCAATTATCTCCGGCTTGAGTATGCCATAAATCTAATGAAATGATCGTAGACAAGCTTATTATTTACAACAAAAAATATCAATTAAAGCACAGTTGAAAAGATCTTACGCCATTTAGTGACCAAACTATTCTTCGAAAACTTTGAGATCCTGATCTGGAAGAACAGAGGTGAAGGCAATGATCCTAGGTAGGGGTGGCAAACAGGTTGACCCGATGTAACCCGACCTATCTAAATTTTGACCCAATCGGTATAATATTGACCTGACCCTACCCATTTAATAATCGGGTCAACCGGTCTATTACACGGGTTACCCATACTTGACCTAAGTGACCCATTTATTGGTTTTATAATCAATGCAACTTATTTCATGTACTTAACATAAAATCCATAGTTAAAGTTTTCATGATCTTATTTATCATTTCATAGATTTTGTACTGTTTAGAAGTTTAGATATTTTAGGGTGTTTTTGTAAAATTTGTATTTCAAGGGTGTTTTTATAAATTTTAAAAGTTTCAGGGTGTTTTCTACAAATATTATTTTTAGGGAATCTTTTTAGATTTGTAAACTTTGTAAGTTTTTAAAATTTTGAATTTTAGGTTGTTTTTATAATTTTGAAGCTTTCAGGTGTTTTCTACAAATATCAAAATTTTCATGTTGTCATTTATAAGTTATAGATTTTATACTTTTATAAGTTTTATATTTCTAGGGTGTGTTTCTAGAAAATTTAACTTTTGAGGGTGTATTTTGCAATTTTGAAACATTAAGGGTGTTTTTTGCAAAATTTAAAATTTTCACTTTCTTTGTTTATAAGTTATATGTTTTGTCTTGTTGGTACTTTTATATTTATGGGGTGTGTTTTTGTAAAATTAGATTTTTTAAGGGTGTATTTTATAATTTTGAAACTTTTAGGGTGTTTCCGCAAAATTTAAAATTTCACGTTGCTTTATAAGCTATAGATTTTGTATTGTTGTTTTGATATTTTTGGGCTGTGTTTTTTGTAAAATTTGACCTTTTGAGGGTGTGTTTTGCAACTTTGAAACTTTTAGGGTGTTTTTTTGCAAATTTCAATATTTTCACAGTGATGTTTATAACATATAGATTTTGTACTATTTATAAGTTTTGATATTTTGGGGTGTGTTTCTATAAAAGGTTGACTTTTTGAGGGTGTATTTTGCAATTTTAAAACTTTTACGGTTTTTAAATTTTAAAAAGTTCACTGTGTTGTTTATTACTTATAAATTTTGTACTTTTTGTATGGTTTGATATTTTTGGGGCGTGTTTCTTAAAAGTTTCACGTTTCTAGTGTGCATTGTGCAATTTTAAAACTTTCAAGGTGTTTTTATACAAAACTCAAAATTTTCAGTGGGTTTTATAATTTGTAAATTATAAAATTTCATGTTTGTAAGTTCGATTTTCAAGTTTTTAAAATTTGACTTGCATAGGGTATTTTGCAACTTTTCAAACTATCATGGTATTTTCTACAAACTTAAAATTTTATGGTCTTTGTTTATAAGTTATAGATTTATTATTATCTGTAGGTTTTGATTTTTCGGCATGTGTTTTTGTAAAATATGATTTTTAGAGTGTATTTTTGCAAGTTTTGAAACTTTCATGGTGTTTTTGTAAATTTCAATATTTTCATAGTGTTGTTTGTAATTTATGAATTTTGTACTATTTGTAAGTATTGACATCTTATATGTGTGTTTTTATATTTTTTGAATGTTAAGGGTTGAATGGTAAATGTGTTAAAGTTAAACGGGTCAGCGGGATTGACCCGTTTATGACCCGATTAATAAATGAGATTCTTTAGGTCGACCCGTTTATGACCCGACCCATATAAAATGGCTCATAACCATTTATAACGGGTCGGGTCTAGTCGGGTCATAAATTGCCACCCCTAATCCCAGGGCAACACTCGTCGAATGATTTGAATCCAAGGATGAAGAATGCGACGACGACGTGATCGACAAGGCTACGGGATGATCCTGATAGTGCACAAACTCCAATCTTCAAACCCTAGTTTTTCTCTCTCTTTCTATCCCAACTACACCAGGATCGTCAATGAAAATCAAGATAGGAAAGAGGGTATAGCAGTTGTAATGAATGGTTGCGATTAGATCTCAGAAAGTTGCAAATCAATCTAGGCTCATCGAAGGGCCACTTGATGAGCAGTCAATGGCTCATCGATAAACAACATGCTTCTATCATTTTTCTGGATCGATGAGGGGCTTCAAATTGATGACTAACATTTTCGCTCATCGGTAGGTAACTTGCTCATCAATGGGCAAAACTTTTGTCAAATTCTTCATCAATAAGGGGTTAATAAATCGATGAACTTAGCAGACTCATCAATAAAGAAATCGATGGACTCAGCAGACTCATTGATAAAGAACTACGCTCATCGATGAGCATAGGATTCATAAATGAGTTTGCTTGCAGAGTCATTATTTTCAGCTAATTTTCATTCCGTTTGAACTCGCTATTGATTCTATTTTGTATAAACCTGCACAAGTCATCTAAAACACAAATTAGTCACAAATAAATGTTTGTTATTATTAAAATAAAAGAAATTGTATGGACAATGTCCTAACTGGGTATGGTTCAAATGGCTTTAGTAAAGCCATTTGCATAGCTTGAGTTGTAGGATCATGAAGGTGTTGATTGAAGAATATGTTTCTAATATACAAGATGGAAACAAAAGACTAAACTCTGAAATATGCAAAGAAAAATACCTTCATGAGTATAATATTTCAGCTTATCAAAGGTTGTTTGACAACCAAAAGGGAGATAAAATATTTTATCATAACTTTCTATTTGCAAATTTTATGTGAATGATATCCACTTTTCTTTTATCATGAAAAGATATAGGGGAGAATAAAAATTAATTTATCACTTATCTAATCAATTTACATCCACTTGCTCAAATCCCTCCTTTATATATAATGAGAAATTTGTGGTGCTCTTGAAGGCACAAAACGACACCACCTAAGCATAAAACAATGACACGTGTCATATGCTATTTTACTAGAATTATTATATGATGGATATTTTACATCCATAATTAGAATCCTCATCAAATTAAATCCATCCAAAATGAGGAAATTCTAATTATAATTAAATATTTGGTAATATTAATTAAATCATAATTATCCATAAATGGATAATTAAAAAATCTAATAATCATATTTTGTATTCTCTTTAATTATTCATAATTAAAAATTTTGATAATCACATTTTTAATTCTCTTTTTATTATATATAAATGAGGGATTAATAGTTTACTATTAGCCTTATATTTTAAAAATTATCACATGGATCTCCTTAATTTTTAAAAGATAAATTTTACTAAACCTTCAATAAGTTTAGCCATTTGGCCTAAGCACGCAAATTTTCGAAACCCTCGAAAAGTTTTAGAATTTGAAAGTCATCAAAACATTTTGATTTTTGCACTTAATCCCATAAGGGCATTACCCCATAATTTGACACTGATGAAAATTATCCCTCAAGGGCAATATATACCTCTCAAATTATTCCTATTTGCAGATTAACCCGTAAAATTGCAAATAACTACTAAAAATATATAAAATTACAAATAGCCCTCTAATAAATATGAAACTACTGAGACAACCCCTTAAAGAAGTGAAAATCACAAAAGCTTTTAAATTATAAAAATTACAAACCATCCCTTTAAATTCTAAAATTATAGACAAGCGCCTTAAAACTACAAAGATTACAAATGGGTCTCTCAAAATATTAAAATTACAAACAACCCCTCAAAAATTTAAAACTACAAAGATTACAAATGGGTCTCTCAAAATATTAAAATTACAAACAACCCCTCAAAAATTTAAAACTACAAAAGGCTTCTAAAAATCTTAAAATTGCAAGAAGATCCTAAAATAAATAATAAAAAGAAAAGACTATCAGAAAATTTTGAATATTACAAATAGTTCCCCAAAAATAAAAATTACAAACACCCCTTTTAAAATCTGAATATTAGAAACAACTTCTGAAAAATCTAAAAATTATATAGAACCACGAAAATAATAAACAACCATTATTAGGGTATTCTACCAAAGTTTCTACTAAAAGTAATTGGGGGTTAAGTGAGAAATCTAAAAATGCCATGTCTTTATTTTGTATTTCAAGTGTAAGGAAAAAAAAATCTTGACTCAAGTTATTTATTTTTTAAAGGAGGAGCAACAGTCTAAGAATTCATTATAATTCAAAATTTTTTAATAGAAGTAATTTTAATTTTTAGAAGCAAAACCGTAACTAAAAAAGAAATTCATAGAGAATGAAAAATAGATATACAAATAAAAAAAACCAAATTAACCTGTGCAAGCATGAACATAACACTTGTTCTGTGAGAAAGTAAAACGGGCCAAAAAAAAAAACGTTACGTTTCTCACTTTCCATTTATCATCTAGTTACTTCTAATAAATAACCAAAAACGCTTAAAAGTTTGCCCCACGCCGGAAAAAATTGAAGTTTCATTCTGATGATGTACGGGCGCGTGTAGTCATCTACACTGTTTGGGCCGAAACCCGTTAACAAATTGAAACTGACCCGTTATCCAAATAACAAAATCCCTAGCTCGACCCCTTTCCGTTTTTCATTTCACTCTCTCAATCTCACCCTCTCTCACCTAGGGCTTTGCGGCGACGGCGCTCCGGCGACCGAGAGGCGGCGACGGCGAGGATTAAGCGGCAACGGCAAGCGACAATCAGTGGTAGTAGCTCTTTAAATTTTCATTCTTTTATCGAAAATCCTAATTTTAACCCTAATCCTTTCTTCTTCTATTCTTCTCTCTGTTTTTTTGGGTTATTTTTTTCGATTTTTTCGAGTTCTCCGCTATGAATCAGCATAGCAGCAACAGGAGCAGTTGTCTGAGTTCTTACTGAAGACAGAATAAAGGAGTGGATTATTTTTTTCTCATTTTTTGGGAATTTGTCAATTTTATTCTTTTTTAAAGTGCATAATTCCATCTGTTGATTCTTTTGGAAGTTGCAATGAGAAATATGCCATGTTTTGGTCGTTGCCTTAAACTGGAACGGCTTAATTTTTAAAATGGATTTAGATTGCAATATAAAAACGAAATAATTTGATCCTTTTTTTTTTTGGTTCATTTGGTTGTTTGGCTATCGCTCTCTGTAGATATATTTTGCCCTTGGTGTGTTTGCGGAAATGCCTCAATCAAAATTTTAGAAAGGAAGCCTTATTTAACCAATGGATATTAGAGGAAGTTTTTAAAACAAAAAAAAAAAAAAAAGAAAAAAAGAAAAAAAGAAAAATCGATGCGCTTCCTGACTAAACAAATGCTAAAATGGGTTTTGCTCTTTTGGCATACACTAAAAGATAGCTTAAGATAATGCTAGCATAAGACCCATACCCATTTTAGTTTCTCACAGTCTATGCCATCTTTCCTAAATAATTGTTGTGTTCAATAGGCTCTAACTATGTGCTAATGATTTCATTTTAAGGCTCAAAGCAGATGCAATAGGATAAAGGTGATATAATACATAACCATGGCTGACCAACGTGCATCAGAAGAACCTGAAGAGCAAATTGACCTTGATGGAGACAATGACATTGAAGATATGATGGATGATGAAGACCCTGTAGAAGATGATGGATACAGGAGCAGAGATGAATACAGAGAGCAAGATTCTGCAGGAAATGATAGCTATAGGAGAACAAGTGATGAATTTGAGGAGCAAGATCCAGCAGATGATGATGATAGCTATAGGAGAGTCAGAGATGACTACAAAGAGGATGCACAAGATAATGTCTCTGAAGATGAGGAGCGTGATAAAGTTTCTGATCCTGATGAAACTATGGATCCTTCTAACTCCGTGAAACATGAGGAAAATGCCGTTGAGCGATAGATGAGGCTGAGAGAGAAGCATGCTGAGTTGCTCTCTCTCCCTCATGGGTCAGAAGTTTTCATTGGTGGGCTTCCCGTGATGCGACAGAGGAGGACCTAAGAGAGCTTTGTGAACCGTTCGGTGAAATTTTGAGGTTAGATACTATCATGTTAGATATTTGTGGTGTTACAACAAAGTTTAATCTTTGTGATGGTTGACATTGACAGGTAAAGTTGGTGAAGGACAAGGAAAAAGGGAAAGCAAGGGTTTTGCTTTTGTTTCATTCACAGCAAAGGATGCTGCACAGAAAGCCATTGAAGAAGTGCAAGATAAAGAATTCAAGGTAATGTACTTGTTCAGTGACATGCAAGATAGGTTTATTCCTGAGGTTAGCTTGATTGCGAGCTTGAATATAATCTATTTCCTTTTCTTTTCTCATCATTTCAGGGAAGAACCTTGAGATGTTCACTGTCTCAAGTCAAATACAGATTATTTGTTGGAAATGTTCCAAAGAACTTGTCAGAAGAAGAATTGAGGAAAATACTTGTGGAGACTGGTCCTGGGGTGGAAAATATTGAATGCTTTAAGGTAAGTTTCTCCTGATGTAAGATAAGCTTATGTACCACTAAACATCTACTTGTATTTTTAATATTTCCAATTGTCATTTCAGGACCTACAAATCGAGGCCGAATCGTGGCTTTCTTTTGTTGAGTATTACAACCACGCTTGTGCTGAGTGCATAAGGCAAAAATGACAAATCCTAATTTTAACCCTAATCCTTTCTTCTTCTATTCTTCTCTGTTTTTGGGTTATTTTTTCGATTTTTCGAGTTCTCCGCTATGAATCAGCATAGCAGCAACAGGAGCAGTTGTCTGAGTTCTTACTGAAGAGAGAATAAAGGAGTGGATTATTTTTTCTCATTTTTTGGGAATTTGTCAATTTTATTCTTTTTAAAGTGCATAATTCCATCTGTTGATTCTTTTGAAGTTGCAATGAGGAATATGCCATGTTTTGGTCGTTGCCTTAAACTGGAACGGCTTAATTTTTAAAATGGATTTAGATTGCAATATAAAAACGAAATAATTTGATCCTTTTTTTTTTGGTTCATTTGGTTGTTTGGCTATCGCTCTCTGTAGATATATTTTGCCCTTGGTGTGTTTGCGGAAATGCCTCAATCAAAATTTTAGAAAGGAAGCCTTATTTAACCAATGGATATTAGAGGAAGTTTTAAAACAAAAAAAAAAAAAAAGAAAAAAGAAAAATCGATGCGCTTCCTGACTAAACAAATGCTAAAATGGGTTTTGCTCTTTTGGCATACACTAAAAGATAGCTTAAGATAATGCTAGCATAAGACCCATACCCATTTTAGTTTCTCACAGTCTATGCCATCTTTCCTAAATAATTGTTGTGTTCAATAGGCTCTAACTATGTGCTAATGATTTCATTTTAAGGCTCAAAGCAGATGCAATAGGATAAAGGTGATATAATACATAACCATGGCTGACCAACGTGCATCAGAAGAACCTGAAGAGCAAATTGACCTTGATGGAGACAATGACATTGAAGATATGATGGATGATGAAGACCCTGTAGAAGATGATGGATACAGGAGCAGAGATGAATACAGAGAGCAAGATTCTGCAGGAAATGATAGCTATAGGAGAACAAGTGATGAATTTGAGGAGCAAGATCCAGCAGATGATGATGATAGCTATAGGAGAGTCAGAGATGACTACAAAGAGGATGCACAAGATAATGTCTCTGAAGATGAGGAGCGTGATAAAGTTTCTGATCCTGATGAAACTATGGATCCTTCTAACTCCGTGAAACATGAGGAAAATGCCGTTGAGCCGATAGATGAGGCTGAGAGAGAGAAGCATGCTGAGTTGCTCTCTCTCCCCTCATGGGTCAGAAGTTTTCATTGGTGGGCTTCCCCGTGATGCGACAGAGGAGGACCTAAGAGAGCTTTGTGAACCGTTCGGTGAAATTTTTGAGGTTAGATACTATCATGTTAGATATTTGTGGTGTTACAACAAAGTTTAATCTTTGTGATGGTTGACATTGACAGGTAAAGTTGGTGAAGGACAAGGAAAAAGGGAAAGCAAGGGTTTTGCTTTTGTTTCATTCACAGCAAAGGATGCTGCACAGAAAGCCATTGAAGAAGTGCAAGATAAAGAATTCAAGGTAATGTACTTGTTCAGTGACATGCAAGATAGGTTTATTCCTGAGGTTAGCTTGATTGCGAGCTTGAATATAATCTATTTCCTTTTCTTTTCTCATCATTTCAGGGAAGAACCTTGAGATGTTCACTGTCTCAAGTCAAATACAGATTATTTGTTGGAAATGTTCCAAAGAACTTGTCAGAAGAAGAATTGAGGAAAATACTTGTGGAGACTGGTCCTGGGGTGGAAAATATTGAATGCTTTAAGGTAAGTTTCTCCTGATGTAAGATAAGCTTATGTACCACTAAACATCTACTTGTATTTTTAATATTTCCAATTGTCATTTCAGGACCTACAAAATCCAGAGCGGAATCGTGGCTTTCTTTTTGTTGAGTATTACAACCACGCTTGTGCTGAGTGCATAAGGCAAAAATGACAAATCCTAATTTTAACCCTAATCCTTTCTTCTTCTATTCTTCTCTCTGTTTTTGGGTTATTTTTTCGATTTTTCGAGTTCTCCGCTATGAATCAGCATAGCAGCAACAGGAGCAGTTGTCTGAGTTCTTACTGAAGACAGAATAAAGGTGGATTATTTTTTCTCATTTTTTGGGAATTTGTCAATTTTATTCTTTTTAAAGTGCATAATTCCATCTGTTGATTCTTTTGGAAGTTGCAATGAGAAATATGCCATGTTTTGGTCGTTGCCTTAAACTGGAACGGCTTAATTTTAAAATGGATTTAGATTGCAATATAAAACGAAATAATTTGATCCTTTTTTTTGGTTCATTTGGTTGTTTGGCTATCGCTCTCTGTAGATATATTTTGCCCTTGGTGTGTTTGTGGAAATGCCTCAATCAAAATTTTAGAAAGGAAGCCTTATTTAACCAATGGATATTAGAGGAAGTTTTTAAAACAAAAAAAAAAAAAAAGAAAAATCGATGCGCTTCCTGACTAAACAAATGCCAAAATGGGTTTTGCTCTTTTGGCATACACTAAAAAGATAGCTTAAGATAATGCTAGCATAAGACCCATACCCATTTTTAGTTTCTCACAGTCTATGCCATCTTTCCTAAATAATTGCTGTGTTCAATAGGCTCTAACTATGTGCTAATGATTTCATTTTAAGGCTCGAAGCAGATGCAATAGGATAAAGGTGATATAATACATAACCATGGCTGACCAACGTGCATCAGAAGAACCTGAAGAGCAAATTGACCTTGATGGAGACAATGACATTGAAGATATGATGGATGATGAAGACCCTGTAGAAGATGATGGATACAGGAGCAGAGATGAATACAGAGAGCAAGATTCTGCAGGAAATGATAGCTATAGGAGAACAAGTGATGAATTTGAGGAGCAAGATCCAGCAGATGATGATGATAGCTATAGGAGAGTCAGAGATGACTACAAAGAGGATGCACAAGATAATGTCTCTGAAGATGAGGAGCGTGATAAAGTTTCTGATCCTGATGAAACTATGGATCCTTCTAACTCCGTGAAACATGAGGAAAATGCCGTTGAGCCGATAGATGAGGCTGAGAGAGAGAAGCATGCTGAGTTGCTCTCTCTCCCCCCTCATGGGTCAGAAGTTTTCATTGGTGGGCTTCCCCGTGATGCGACAGAGGAGGACCTAAGAGAGCTTTGTGAACCGTTCGGTGAAATTTTTGAGGTTAGATACTATCATGTTAGATATTTGTGGTGTTACAACAAAGTTTAATCTTTGTGATGGTTGACATTGACAGGTAAAGTTGGTGAAGGACAAGGAAAAAAGGGAAAGCAAGGGTTTTGCTTTTGTTTCATTCACAGCAAAGGATGCTGCACAGAAAGCCATTGAAGAAGTGCAAGATAAAGAATTCAAGGTAATGTACTTGTTCAGTGACATGCAAGATAGGTTTATTCCTGAGGTTAGCTTGATTGCGAGCTTGAATATAATCTATTTCCTTTTCTTTTCTCATCATTTCAGGGAAGAACCTTGAGATGTTCACTGTCTCAAGTCAAATACAGATTATTTGTTGGAAATGTTCCAAAGAACTTGTCAGAAGAAGAATTGAGGAAAATACTTGTGGAGACTGGTCCTGGGGTGGAAAATATTGAATGCTTTAAGGTAAGTTTCTCCTGATGTAAGATAAGCTTATGTACCACTAAACATCTACTTGTATTTTTAATATTTCCAATTGTCATTTCAGGACCTACAAAATCCAGAGCGGAATCGTGGCTTTCTTTTTGTTGAGTATTACAACCACGCTTGTGCTGAGTACGCAAGGCAAAAAATGACAAATCCTAATTTTAAGATAGACGGAAGCAATCCCACCATTAGCTGGGCTGACCCCAAAAACGCAGCTGAAGCTTCTGCAGCATCTCAGGTACAAGTACTTATTGTAAAGAAATTGCACTTGGTTGGCTATTTCATTTTTGGACTTTAATGCTACACAATTTTCATATTGTACATGTATTACTTTCTCACATGAAGTTCTGTCTGTTTGAACTTTAAACTGGGCTGTAAAAATTGTTTGATTGCTCTGTATGGAAAATAATACTTTGCACATTAGAATTGTTTTTTGTGTGTATAGCATGGGGACACGTGCAAGCTGCACAAGTTGCACATCAGGTAGCTTGAGGGGAAGATCTGTATCACATACATATACTGAAATGTGCAGAACCGAAACCAGATTCTTGTGGATTTATTTCCTTGGCCACAAAGTTGGGCAGTAACCCGTACAAGGTAGTTCAGACGTAGGCCACGAATTTCATGAACTTTAATATGCTTGGAGCATGAAGAACTAGTTGTACTCTATAGCTTGTATCAGTGTTATCAAAGGCGCGTGGCTCACTGCGCCTCATGCCTCCTACGTTACGGGGCGGTGGCGAAGCGCCCCGCATTTGATGCAACAACGCTGTTTGTGCCCCTCAAGAACAAAGTGCATGCAGGACATAACCTCGTATATTTTTGTTCTTTAACATTTCAATCGGGTTTTTATACCCAATACCCCTATACCAAGCAAAATAAACCTATTAGGCCTTTTTAGTAGTCTGATTGAGGACCCAAACTATCCTTGTCTACTATTTGATGTTTCTTTAATGCTAGTCTGGATTTGACTTTTGATTTGGGAAATTATGAAGTTCGGTCTATGTAACTATGTTGATGTGTTAGCATTAGGAATTATGACCTTATTTTGTGATTTAGTAGTAGATGCAGTGTTGTAAATAGCTAAAAGTGCTATTCTTATAGGCTATTGGTTTTAAAATTTTAATTCCCTACTCGAACCCAACCCGACTTTCATTTAAACCCTACAATATGTTTCTCTCTCTCTCTCCTCTAAAATTGAAACCCTAGCCGCCGCCTCCATCCTCCTTTCACCTCCTCCGGCGAGCTTCATCTTCGAAGCTCCCTCCGGGCCTTGTTTGATCTCAAGCACTTCCTCCACCATCTCCGAAGCTATCTCCATTCTCCACCACCATCTCCGCAGCTCTCTCCAGCAGCACCACCATCTCCATTCTCTATTGGGCTCGACTGCAATAGAGAATAAGGTAAATTAATTCCCACAAATCAAATTTCAATTATTTGAGATACTAATGTCTTAGGAGGCTTGAGAATATGAGATTAGATAAACTGCATAACACTATTACAGTATCACCTCAATTAACAGTAACACAGAAAAATAAAATGCAATGATGTGCCTCAGTAATGTTCAATTGATTTGAGTTATTCATTTTCTGAAAGCTCCATCTCAGTTATTTCACATATATGATTTTTCTATAATTTTTCTTATTTTTAGAATATTTAAATATATTTAAATTTGACTGCTATTTAACTATGCGCTATTTGCTGCTATTTTGCCGCTACAGGTGCAACTAGCCTTAGCGGTACCTCGCCGCTACGCGACGCTATCCGCTATCGATAACTTTGAGTAGATGTTATTTATCTTGACATATTTTTTGTGTAAAAATTCATAAACATGTTCTTTGCACTTGACTATCTATCTTGAAAATTATGTATGCGGTGTGCGCCTCGCTTCACTTGGGCGCAATGCCCTGCACTTGTGTGTAAAGTGACTTTGTGCCCCGCGTTGTGCCTATCGCACTGATAACACTGACTTGTATCCCAATGAAGGTGGATAGCTTTCCTCAGATCTGGGTTCTTGAAGTATCCAAACCCAAATATTTAGGACGGGTCTTAAATGTTGGGATCATCATCCCGAGTTAAGACTCAATGTGTCTCCCTTGACTTTGGATGTGTTCAACTAGCTAATTTTAATCCGTCATTATGTGGGTGCTGACTGATGATACATGTTTGTAGTTTATACGATGTTCATGTTTTTGTCTATGTAGACATTTTATTGTTGCAAATTCTGTTTATTGTTTGCAGTTGAATTTACCCATTTGCTTTATGACTCATCATATTTGAGCTTATATCCTACTTCTAGATGCCCAAAAGCGCCCTCTGCTGTAACTGGGTGCACAAGCACACACGCCACCACCGATATCACCAGCTCCACCACCACCAACAAAAGTAATACATGCATGTATCAGCAATTTATTAAAGCTGTAGTGAAAGAGGCATCCAGACGTAACATACACAATTACAAGCAGACAGTAGAAACCATCAAAATCCCATACAATCATCTATCTAAATCTTGGTCTCCACTCCATGAAAAAGTCAACAAAGTCCCTCTAAGATCCTCTCTTTAATCCTATCAAATCCATCTTTTGAAATCTCTATCTGCTCTTTATTTCGGTTGAACTTGATTATGGTAGGGGAAAAACTAGATTTTGTAGGGCCATCGTCAAATTAAATGCAAATTGGTTAGTTTTTTTTTCCACATGAGTGTACTGAGCCATGCTTTCTACTTCAATTCATGGGTGTAATGAGCCAGCTACAAAGACATAGTACAAAGTGCATTAACCAGAATGATGATCCTTATCTCTAGTTCTTCCATCTCAAAGTTCCTAATCTCTAAGCCCTCAAACTTTAGCATATATGAAAAACAAAAACAAAACTTAAATTGCAGCAGAGTGGTAACATGATAATTGTTAGCTCATGTGTGAAAAATTCAGTATGGGATATTTATTTATTAAATAGGTGAAACAATTAAATATGGTTTTGTAAATAGCATAAAAGACTTTCAAGTTTATGAAGTCTTCTGTTAGATAAAAGAGTCTAGCCTGCTGTTTACATGATATGTGAGATGATTAATATTTTCTTAAATAACCTTGGGTAAATATGAAAGTTTTGGTTTCTTGAAATACTAAAAAATTTCCTTTATGATGATTAGGAGAATAATGACCTAACAAATGAATGGTATAGAGATGAAAAGAGTCGTAAAGATGGTTCAGTGTTATTGTTTGGAATACATTCTTTAGAAGTCGTCGTTTCCATAACGAGTAAAAACTACTAATATACTTATCTTTCTCCCAACTACTTGTTTATATTCTTTTCTGCACATCCTTAGTTTCAATGCGTTAAAAAGTTTTCGCCTAGCTCACCTAGGCTCCTATCTGGGCCGAACCGGTATCTAGGCTGCTGGCCTAGGTCTCCGGAGCATTTAGGCCTAGGTGGTACCTTATGCGGGTTGCACCGCTTAGGTCTTGGATGTGATTCCTCTGTTGCTTCCATCATCCTCCAACCTCCTCCAAACTCCTTCAGCCTCCAAGTATGAACACGTCCAAATCCTTTGACCTTCAACATATATCTTCCACCGCCACTTAAATGAAAAAAAAGAGAGATCTTCACGAAGAAGAGAAATATATTAGAGCCGAAGAAAAACAGATTAGATGATTACGCTGCATGTCATACTATTCGATTTTAATTGTTTTTTTAATTTTTTTGCTTTTGTTGATATTTTGAGCATTAGGCTTTTGAAATTGGGATATTATGTGTCATTGACATTGACTTGTAGTGGTGTTTTTAGTATTTACCATTTAGTCTATGTATGTAGGATTGTATGACTGGTATTTATTTTTTGCAATTTTCTATGAATTGAATGCATTTATTATCAATTATTGGTATTAAAAAAATAAAAAATTCAAAAAACCATCTAGGTTCTGCGGCTTCTGCCCAACCTATAGGCGTCGTTTCTGGCGTTTAGGCCGCGTAGCGCTTTCTGTAACATTGCTTAGTTTATCTCAAGTACGAATCTCAAGTATGAACAATTTTGATATATTCCCAATATTATCTATAGGGAGATACCATCTTCTGGACAATGTGATGTTTTATCTTATGACTTTCATGCAACATGATGGTTATCTTTCAAGCTATTGTCCCCTTAGAATCAAGATGAGGGATGGACAAAACGCTATAGTTTGATATCGCATATCGCCTGAAGAGATTGTAGAAGCTATGCGATGAAAGCAAAAATGTTCAACCTCCCCAATTAAACAAGCATGCTTGAGAGAAAAAGTCTATTGCTCCTTCCATCTAGGACATGAGAACTATAAGGTTACTGTGAGGTGCTATATTTATTTTTCTTTTTCTGGAGGTGTTGTGGTTATGTCCACATACTACGCAATGTCTTAGAAAGCATTGGGCACTTGTGGGCGTCGGATCTAAGCTCAATGCTTAGGCTCCTTGGAATATTGCTAAGTGCCGCCTAAGCGTATTTTAGCATTCTATTTTTTAAAAAATCTCTACAAAATATAAAATCTCTTTTAAAAATTTGAGAAAACATACAAAAGGAAATCAAGAGAAGAAGAGAAAAAGGACAAGAAAGAATGAAAGAAGAAAGAAAGAGAAAGAGGAAGAAGATTATGAATGTCAAGATCAGTGTTTAAAAATCAACCGATCTTATCAATTTATCACCGATATATTGGCTTTGGGTCATGATCGATACGATTTCTGTAGAAATTTATCGCATATCATTTTTATTCAATTTTTCTCGATATATCGGTGTAAATCGATAATGCAACCGATTTCTCATGGGCTAAAAATTGCCTAATTTTTTATAATTTACATTCTAAGTGAACTAGTTCGCGTTTAGAGACAAAGATCCTTTTTTTCCACATCTGACCCGCATCCTCTAAACAAAAACAGTGCTATCTTATTCTATTCCGCATCCACTAACAAAAGCAATTGGTTAGTTATCTGAAACATGTGTTATTTACATTTTAGTATGTTTATATTTCATTAGATGTTCTTAGATTATATTTATGGATATTATATTATATATGCTCATCATCCGATATGACATTCTAATTTTTACTACTTATCCCTGATAACTGGAATCCGATATGAATTTTGGCCGGTCCGAAATATTTCCAATAACCGACCTTGACCAAGATAAGTCTGTACATATTATTGCAATTTGTAAATAAAACCATGATAAAAATATATCAAAAAAGTTACCATGATAAAAATAAATCAAAAAAGTTCTTTCTTTTTGGAAGCCTCAACAATGGTTGGCGGCAATTCCTGCAATGGTTGGGATTTAGTGGCATCACCTCTAGGTATAATTTGACAAAGGAGAGAGCTGGGACTCGAGAGACACAGAGAAGAGGAAAGGGTTTTCCCAAATCAAAATCCTAGTCTTTTTTCTAGTTAATTGAATTTAGAATTTGGAATCCAACTTGCTATCTTCATCCATTGTTGTACTTAAGTGGGTCATAACAATTTTTGTTTGTGGCATGCTTATGTGGCTTGTTAGGCGCCCTCAAAAAGCAAAGACCGCCTTTTAAAACAATGATAGTGCATATGATTGCAACATATAGGCACAATGGCTACAGATTTAATGGCTGGCATTTTGAACTTTGAGGAAATAATAGCATGATTAGATTGGCTTAATTGTTGCAGTCTGGAGGTTGTGTTGCATGTGCTATAGGAGTTTTTGTACTATCTTGATTCTTAAGCCTATTATTCCATTATAATACAGCCTTCATGCTTGTGCACTGAATGCTGTTGATACTTGGTTCAGTATTCAGTATCCAGTTCCTAGGACAGCCAACTAATGACCAAAATGGTTGGTTGGTATCATTTTCAATGGAACAAATATCCTGATCTATATGCCTTCATGTGTACGTGTAAATTTTATCTCACTGCTATGAAGCACAAATACTTTAATAGAGGAGATGTACAGATTTTGTACTGGTAGGCATCCACACTTTTGATACTATTGATACGTGGTAGATCCATGCCAGTACATTTTGATTTATCATAAGATCTATAGATTTCATAGGCATATTGAAGATATATTTGAGTCTAGAAGGTAAAAATCTAATGCATGAATGGTGTTTAAATTCAATTGATGTTGTCCCATTTATGTCAGTTGACAAGTAAAAGGGTTATGATGCTTTGGGAAGTATATATTTATATAACTTGGATCTAGTTTGATATACCTGACAATACTGTTTTACTCATCCAATTTTTTTTACTTAATAATTTTTTATTTATGTAGCTTATGGATCTAAATTTCTTGCATATCTTTATCCTGCTGTATCTTATTGCCAGATGGTTTTTATCATGTCGTGTCACATCACTTATCTCTTGTGCATCATAGTTCTACTCAACAGAGAATGATAGCTCTTGTATGTAGTATGTATATTTTGATACTTAGTCTGGCATAATGGTTTCAGTTGTAGGTAGCCTTTGATAGTATGACTTGTCAATCATGAAGTCTTGTTCTTAACTACACTCTTTACCCTACACTATCTCTATAAATGGATCCTAGTGTAACATTATTCAATTAGTACCTGGTAAACCATGACCATATGGAGGCATGGAGTAGCAGATATAGCGAAACACGAAGGTCTACTCAGCTTGGGGCATAATCCATTAAGTCTGATTATTTAATGGCTTTGGAACTTAGACGCCTCAAACTAGTAACGTTGCTTACTCATCGCTTGTCCCCTCTTTCCTGCCAGTTTTGATAAACTTACCCTTGTTTTTATCTTGCTAAAGCTACATGGTTAATGTGCTAGATCTTTGATACAATAGTCGGATTTCAGATGTGCAACTTATCATTAGGCCATTCACATGCGCAAACAACATTTCCTTGTTACATGACCTCTTTGGTTGTTGGCTCTTTTGTTTTACGCTTTTACTTGGCAGCCAGCTCTATTATGTTGAAATTTGAAACAAGGAGCACACATTTGGAAACATATGGTATGAACATGACATTTTCTTGCTCCGACATTGACATTTATAACTGTTTGTGGGAATGTGTTGCTTGTCCATAGAGTATATCATGTCATGTTTATCCCTGTGCTTCTTAGGTAGTTTGCTTTTCATATGGCCGCACCTTTTCTGACTTTAGCATAACTAGGAATCATCTGATTCAGCGTGTGTTGACATATATGCTTTGCAGCTTCTTGCTTCACTGAGATACTTTTGGATAGGGGAAAAAAGCCCACTAATTGCAGTCAGACTGCTAGTATGTAATTTTATTTGTACGAATTTGGTCTCATTGCATTTTAATATTGTTATTGGAGGTTGTGGTCAAGGTGTACTTTCAATGGCTTTGGCTCTTTACCTTTTCTGCAGCTTCATTAATTAGCTTTGTTTACTGCAAGACCTCTCTGGTGAAATACAGCCTGATCTATATTTGTTGTTTGAGGTTACTGTAACTCTTGGGAACATTGGCTTGAAACTACAAATTTTAGAGCTTGTATATTGTGTTTCCTGTATTATTTGAGGTCCTTTTCTACTGTTGTTACCCTTTGAATGCTGCAAGAATTGGTGGTCATATGGAGTATCTTTTGGTCCTTTTTTTTTCATTATCATATTACCTTTGTGGATTCACAGGTGAAGGCAATCTATGTGAAGAACTTACCAGAAGGAGTTACATCAGAAAAATTAAAAGTACTTTTTGAGAAGCATGGAGAAGTCACCAAAGTTGTTCTGCCACCATCTAAAACTGGGCAAAGTAAGCGAGACTTTGGGTTCATTCATTTTGCAGAGAGATCTAGCGCTTTGAAGGCAGTGAAAGGATCTGAAAAGTATGAAATTGATGGTAATGTTCTTATGCTTTTGCATTGTTGATCTGAACGATTGACTAGTTTGCAAAATAATTAAAGATCTTCTATTGTCTTTCACAAGCATATGATGGTTGTTTATTATGATAATATCATTAACTTTGGACAAATTTAGTGAAATGTTATATTCAGTCTTATGGCTGCTCATGTTCTGATTAATTATATAAGTTGTCCATGTTTTCTTTTAAATTTCTCAAATGATAAGAGGGTAATTTGATTTACTGCATGGTAAATCCATAATTATATGTGTGTAATTCTGCAGAAATGCTTTAGTCAAGCACAACAATAGTAATAAGTTCAAATAGGAAAATAAACTTCAAAGATATCGTCTTTGTTGAGAACTTGTGTAATATTTCACATCTGCTGTACCATTTTCTTGCTATGTTATGTTTTTCTTGTGTATTGGAGATGACAGTGGTTTCTTGTCTTTTGTCAGGTCAAGTAATTGAGGTTGTTCTTGCTAAACCTCAGACCGACAAAAAGTCTGATCACGCCTCCAATTCATACAAATCTGGGCAACTTCCAAATTACTCTCAATACCCTTCTTATGGTTATGGTGGAGACCCATATGGAGCTTACAGTGGTGGATATGGCTCATCAGGACATGGCCAGGTTATCTCTTGCCTCTTTTGGCATAAAATTAGTTTTCCATCCATAATAATCTTTCAGTTTTTATTACTGCACATTCCTACATCACTAAAAATTCGGTTGTTGAGAAATTCTGCAGCCTGTCATATATGGTAGAGGGCGATGCCATCAGGTATGAGAATGGTGCCAATGGTTCTACCCGATGGTCGCATTGGTTATGTTCTGTAAGTGCCATAACATCGATTTTTTCGTTAATTCCAGATGCAGCCCTGTACTATGTGCTCTTATATTATGAGGGTGTCCTTAAATCCTCTAAACTATTTTATTAGCACTTGCAACTCCTGGACTCCACGTGACATTATTTTCCAAGTTATGTAGAGATGTCATGTGAAAATTAAAGGACAAATTTTGAATTAGACCTATTCCCAAAATTATCAAAATAGACCTAGTCCCAAAATATTTATCAAAATAGACCTAATTTTGCCACTCTGGTGAAACTAGGTCGATTTTGATAAATATTTTGGGAACTAGGTCTATTTTGAAAAAATTTCAGAACTCCATAGAATTGGGAATCCCGGAAAGTTTAACACACAATTTAACTTTACGGGATTGCTAATCCCATGGAGTTCAGAAACTTTTTTTTATCAAAATCGACCTAGTTTTGCTGACGTGGCTGAAACTAGGTCAATTTTGATAAATATTTTGCATGGAGGTCGAAATTGATAATTTTGTTTTTCAATAGGTCTTATCTCAAAAATTTGTCCAAAATTAAATTACGGGTAAATTTCACAAGACCCTCCAAAACTTTGTTGTGCTTTCCACGAAACCCCCCATGAACTTTGTTTATTCCACTAAACTCCAAAACTTTTCCCACGAATAGCACCATTAGTTTTGACCCAAATTCCTGTTGAGGGTATTTGGGTAAATTGAGAATGAATAGTAACACCGTCAGAGGGAGTATGTTGAGAAAAGTTAAAAGTTTAGGGGGTTATTTGAGATACCCAAAGTTTCGGAGGTTCCATGGGAAAAGTTTGTGAGAGGCGCCCCATAATTTTTGGGACACAAGTTGTGTCATTTGAGATTCATAGGGTATAAGCAGCTAGACCGTCGTAATACAGAGGGTTATCTACATTTAACCCGTGCCTTTTTTTGGTTATTTATATAAAAATTAATTTGCTCAATTTTATAAATTTTTTTTTTTTGCATTTTTTGCAGACAGCAGCCTGGTGCACAAGCTCCACCACCACCGCCTCCTTCACGAAGAAATGACCGTGACAGTGGAGGTCGAAGTAGTGATAGAGCCCGTGGTGGACGCCGATACAACCCTTACTAGTCTTTGATAATCCCTTGCTGCTGTTGTTTTGTTACGAGGACGAAGGTTTTGCTGTAGCTGTTGTTTTCATCTTGGCCTTGTTTTTCCATTATCATATTACCTTTGTGGATTCACAGGTGAAGGCAATCTATGTGAAGAACTTACCAGAAGGAGTTACATCAGAAAAATTAAAAGTACTTTTTGAGAAGCATGGAGAAGTCACCAAAGTTGTTCTGCCACCATCTAAAACTGGGCAAAGTAAGCGAGACTTTGGGTTCATTCATTTTGCAGAGATCTAGCTTTGAAGGCAGTGAAAGGATCTGAAAAGTATGAAATTGATGGTAATGTTCTTATGCTTTTGCATTGTTGATCTGAGCGATTGACTAGTTTGCAAAATAATTAAAGATCTTCTATTGTCTTTCACAAGCATATGATGGTTGTTTATTATGATAATATCATTAACTTTGGACAAATTTAGTGAAATGTTATATTCAGTCTTATGGCTGCTCATGTTCTGATTAATTATATAAGTTGTCCATGTTTTCTTTTAAATTTCTCAAATGATAAGAGGGTAATTTGATTTACTGCATGGTAAATCCATAATTATATGTGTGTAATTCTGCAGAAATGCTTTAGTCAAGCACAACAATAGTAATAAGTTCAAATAGGAAAATAAACTTCAAAGATATCGTCTTTGTTGAGAACTTGTGTAATATTTCACATCTGCTGTACCATTTTCTTGCTATGTTATGTTTTTCTTGTGTATTGGAGATGACAGTGGTTTCTTGTCTTTTTGTCAGGTCAAGTAATTGAGGTTGTTCTTGCTAAACCTCAGACCGACAAAAAGTCTGATCACGCCTCCAATTCATACAAATCTGGGCAACTTCCAAATTACTCTCAATACCCTTCTTATGGTTATGGTGGAGACCCATATGGAGCTTACAGTGGTGGATATGGCTCATCAGGACATGGCCAGGTTATCTCTTGCCTCTTTTGGCATAAAATTAGTTTTCCATCCATAATAATCTTTCAGTTTTTATTACTGCACATTCCTACATCACTAAAAATTCGGTTGTTGAGAAATTCTGCAGCCTGTCATATATGGTAGAGGGCCGATGCCATCAGGTATGAGAATGGTGCCAATGGTTCTACCCGATGGTCGCATTGGTTATGTTCTGTAAGTGCCATAACATCGATTTTTTTCGTTAATTCCAGATGCAGCCCCTGTACTATGTGCTCTTATATTATGAGGGTGTCCTTAAATCCTCTAAACTATTTTATTAGCACTTGCAACTCCTGGACTCCACGTGACATTATTTTCCAAGTTATGTAGAGATGTCATGTGAAAATTAAAGGACAAAATTTTGAATTAGACCTATTCCCAAAAAAATTATCAAAATAGACCTAGTCCCAAAATATTTATCAAAATAGACCTAATTTTTGCCACTCTGGCTGAAACTAGGTCGATTTTGATAAATATTTTGGGAACTAGGTCTATTTTGAAATTTTTTTTTCGTAAACTCCATAGAATTGGGAATCCCGGAAAGTTTAACACACAATTTAACTTCACGGGATTGCTAATCCCATGGAGTTCAGAAACTTTTTTTTTAAATCAAAATCGACCTAGTTTTGCTGACGTGGCTGAAACTAGGTCAATTTTAATAAATATTTTGCATGGAGGTCGAAATTGATTATTTTGTTTTTCAATAGGTCTTATCTCAAAAATTTGTCCAAAATTAAATTACGGGTAAATTTCACAAGACCCTCCAAAACTTTGTGGTGCTTTCCACGAAACCCCCATGAACTTTGTTTATTCCACTAAACTCCAAAACTTTTCCCACGAATAGCACCATTAGTTTTGACCCAAATTCCTGTTGAGGGTATTTGGGTAAATTGAGAATGAATAGTAACACCGTCAGAGGGAGTATGTTGAGAAAAGTTAAAAGTTTAGGGGTTATTTGAGATACCCAAAGTTTCGAGGTTCCATGGGAAAAGTTTGTGAGAGGCCCCATAATTTTGGGGCACAAGTTGTGTCATTTGAGATTCATAGGGTATAAGCAGCTAGACCGTCGTAATACAGAGGGTTATCTACATTTAACCCGTGCCTTTTTGGTTATTTATATAAAATTAATTTGCTCAATTTTATAATTTTTTTTTGCATTTTTGCAGACAGCAGCCTGGTGCACAAGCTCCACCACCACCGCCTCCTTCACGAAGAAATGACCGTGACAGTGGAGGTCGGTAGTGATAGAGCCCGTGGTGGGCGCCGATACAACCCTTACTAGTCTTTGATAATCCCTTGCTGCTGTTGTTTTGTTACGAGGACGAAGGTTTTGCTGTAGCTGTTGTTTTCATCTTGGCCTTGTTTTTCCATTCGATGCTATCTTGATCTCCAGCAACAATGGATCTAAAGGCATTTGTCACATGTTATATAGTAACTTATTAATACAGGCGTACAATTGTCAATGGCTGCTTCATGCTGAAACTTTCAATCAGTATATGACATTATATCTTGAAAGATCTGACTGTATGTTACTGTCCGTGTTGTTGTTTATTATCTTCAATTGGATAAAAGTATAGTATGTTACTACTGAGATATTGTGTGATGCTCGTCTTGAACTATTAGCTTGTGATTCTTGGCAGCAAGATAGATCTTATTTAGCATATGCCTCATCTTCTATGGTGTTATAATCAGTGAATAGGTATACATGTGAAGTTGAATTCCAATCCCCTTACAGTAGTACGAAGATACATTACTACTATGTTCCTATGGCAGATGAGAACAAATTTTTCATTGGATTTGGGTTCTTTCGTTGGGAGATCATTACATTTTACCATGATCAGTGATTATTTTGTGAATGCCTATAATTCATTCTAAATCTAGCACTTACTATACTCTTATAAATTGTATTCATTCCTCATTTGTATCCAAAACAAATCACAATAGATGATCAACTACTGAAACATTTTACCATGATCAGTGATTATTTTGTGAATGCCTATAATTCATTCTAAATCTAGCACTTACTATACTTTTATAAATTGTATTCATTCCTCATTTGTATCCAAAACAAATCACAATAGATGATCAACTACTGAAAAGGTAGTGCTCTCCATATTACCACCCAAATCCTTATTTAGGTCTCCGTACTATCTTTTGATAGTGAAGAAGACCCAAATCCTTTTTCATCATAAATATGATTATTTTTTCCGACGTAATAAACTAGGTCAATTTTAATAAATATTTTGCATGGAGGTCGAAATTGATAATTTTGTTTTTCAATAGGTCTTATCTCAAAAATTTGTCCAAAATTAAATTACGGGTAAATTTCACAAGACCCTCCAAAACTTTGTGGTGCTTTCCACGAAACCCCCATGAACTTTGTTTATTCCACTAAACTCCAAAACTTTTCCCACGAATAGCACCATTAGTTTTGACCCAAATTCCTGTTGAGGGTATTTGGGTAAATTGAGAATGAATAGTAACACCGTCAGAGGGAGTATGTTGAGAAAAGTTAAAAGTTTAGGGGGTTATTTGAGATACCCAAAGTTTCGGAGGTTCCGTGGGAAAAGTTTGTGAGAGGCGCCCCATAATTTTGGGGGCACAAGTTGTGTCATTTGAGATTCATAGGGTATAAGCAGCTAGACCGTCGTAATACAGAGGGTTATCTACATTTAACCCGTGCCTTTTTTTGGTTATTTATATAAAATTTAATTTGCTCAATTTTATAATTTTTTTTTTTTTTTTGCATTTTTTGCAGACAGCAGCCTGGTGCACAAGCTCCACCACCACCGCCTCCTTCACGAAGAAATGACCGTGACAGTGGAGGTCGAAGTAGTGATAGAGCCCGTGGTGGACGCCGATACAACCCTTACTAGTCTTTGATAATCCCTTGCTGTTGTTGTTTTGTTACGAGGACGAAGGTTTTGCTGTAGCTGTTGTTTTCATCTTGGCCTTGTTTTTCCATTCGATGCTATCTTGATCTCCAGCAACAATGGATCTAAAGGCATTTGTCACATGTTATATAGTAACTTATTAATACAGGCGTACAATTGTCAATGGCTGCTTCATGCTGAAACTTTCAATCAGTATATGACATTATATCTTGAAAGATCTGACTGTATGTTACTGTCCGTGTTGTTGTTTATTATCTTCAATTGGATAAAAGTATAGTATGTTACTACTGAGATATTGTGTGATGCTCGTCTTGAACTATTAGCTTGTGATTCTTGGCAGCAAGATAGATCTTATTTAGCATATGCCTCATCTTCTATGGTGTTATAATCAGTGAATAGGTATACATGTGAAGTTGAATTCCAATCCCTTACAGTAGTACGAAGATACATTACTGCTATGTTCCTATGGCAGATGAGAACAAATTTTTCATTGGATTTGGATTCTTTCGTTGGGAGATCATTACATTTTACCATGATCAGTGATTATTTTGTGAATGCCTATAATTCATTCTAAATCTAGCACTTACTATACTTTTATAAATTGTATTCATTCCTCATTTGTATCCAAAACAAATCACAATAGATGATCAACTACTGAAACATTTTACCATGATCAGTGATTATTTTGTGAATGCCTATAATTCATTCTAAATCTAGCACTTACTAATACTCTTATAAATTGTATTCATTCCTCATTTGTATCCAAAACTAATCACAATAGATGATCAACTACTGAAAAGGTAGTGCTCTCCATATTACCACCCAAATCCTTATTTAGGTCTCCGTACTATCTTTTGATAGTGAAGAAGACCAAATCCTTTTCATCATAAATATGATTATTTTTTCCTTAGTAATTAAAACATAACTACTTTACTTTTTTTTGGCCAAATAAAAATATATTTCTCTTTCTTCGTACTTGAAGATTACTTAGATACTACTGACTTATTGAAGAAACAACCCTGATGTTGTGCACAGAAAGATAACACAAAGACCATGAAAGAGCTTGTACACTGAACTACCTTCAAGTATTTATTTATTTCTGACAGCGTAATATTGTTACATATCTCCAACTCTGAGTTGGATTCCTCCAGCATAGCAAATTATAAAGCAAATATACATGTTTGCTTTTGCGAAAAACTTGCAAAAAAAAATCTTTAGCTTCAACTCAAAACTAATTTTCTTCATGCCCATTAGCGCCAAAGATGGAAAAAAAATTCACATGCACCTGGCTACAAAAAATAAGAGGATATGTTAAATCGTCTATCTTATTGTTAATAAGAATATTAAATACTGTATCAGTTTCTTCAACAAAACAAAACTATTCCTGAGATAACTATCAAATCAAATATTAACTAAAGGGTTTATAGGAAAAGTGAATAAGAGAAAATATATTTTAAATGACAGATATCGACAAATATATTTTCAAACCTGAGGATGGACCATGACATGCCTTTGACTGTTCCTTGGATGTTCTTCAGTGCAGCAAGAGGTCTTTTTAGTTTTTTAGCTTATGACAAATTGTGGAATTTGTATTGGCCAAAGAACCTGCAATTCGAAGTTTATTGAGTTCAGATGCAAAATAATGATATAGGTTAGCACTCTCAACTTTTAACTTCATGTTTAAAAGTAAGGAATGCAAGGAACATGTTCAAGAATTTCTTTTTTAGGAAAGACATGAGCCTGTGATTTATCGCTAATAAAGAAGACAAGTATGTACGAAGATAGAGATACATATGAGGGTGGCGAGATGGGATTGATTTTTTTTAAAGGGTCTTCTACTTCTATACAGAGCATATCCAAAAGTGAGTGCAAATAAAGTTAAAACATAGCAGCGTTCATCTGCAAATAGTATGTCAGGCACATGAGAGGCAATTGCTGGATAGGAAGGCCAATAGCATAGGCAATTAGGAGTGAAGGATTTATAGTTGAAGGAGAACCTAGGCAAAAAGGGGAGCAAAATAAACATAGATTGGGTCAATAAAATATGTGATAAGCCTGCAATTTTACCAAGAGGTGGCTATTTGTAATTTTCATGTTCGTTTTTTCCTATTTACACCGAAAACAATATCTAAAATTTTTCCTAGGATAGGTGATTAGGAGTGTAAGGGAATCATGTGAAATGCCCCTGAAACTAATGTTTTTTCGTAACATCTACTACATACAGTCAATGTTGCATTTGCTGTCTATTCACCTCTTTTTCTTTTCCATCTAGAATGACCACAATATAATTGAACTGAGAGATATATATCAAAGTTGAAATCTTGATAATGGTCTAAGAGGGTGTTTGGGAGGGCTTATTTTTTGAAGCTTATAAGCTGAATTTGGCTTGACTTTTATGATAAAAATTTTATATGAATTATTTGGATAAAATTGTGATTTGCTTGGTCAAACGTAGCTTATTTAGATAAGCTTATAAGCTAGTTTTTCAAAAGTTGGGAAACCCTAACTTTTTTAAATGAGCTTAAAAGCTAGCTCACATAGGTGTTACCAAACATAGAGATATGGGAAAGCTAGCTTATAAGCTACTTTGACTTAAAAAATAAGCTCCCCCAAACACTCTCTTAAGTCTCGATTTGCTTCTACTAGTATTGGGCTTTCTGATGGCTTCGTCAAGTTTTGCATCGTAAGGATCGATACATAGAAAAAATTTGCTTAATCACAAGCTTTCTCTCTATTGATTTTCTTTGCCGGCACACAGTGTAACACGATCGAATACCGTTCAGTATTTCAAACCTTGTATCTTTTCATGAACTAGTTAATGTTAACCAATATCGGTGGTATTCGCAGCTTAAGGCTAGATGGTATCAACACGCTTATCCGGAAATGTCTGACTGATAGTTCAAATCTTGATTTACATATCCCTCTAGATGTGGTATGCTACAAATAAATCTCCATAAGGTTAAAGTTAAGCCTGTGAATGCATACGTATATATTTTCTGCGAATTCATTTCCAAAACCGAGGGCTATATCTATATTGTAAAGGCTTCTCTTATCATGCATGTGTACATTTCACGTGTCAATTAACATACACACATCTGTAGGTGGACTTCTGATTTAGCTCCGAATGAGAAAAAGGGTAATTTGCACACACACACACACACACACACACACACACATATATATATATATACCCCTTAAATCATGGGTATTTGCAAAAATACCCTCCAAATCTCAGTAGTTGCAAAACTACCCCTCAAATCATCAATTTTGGAAAAAATTAACCTCAAAGCAATTAATCATCAACTTTGATAAGCTAATTTGTAAATCGTAATGTAAAAATTATCAACAAAATAGTCAAATTTTTAGCACCAAGTTGATGATTTGTTGATTTTAGGGTATTTTTTCACAAAGTTGATGAATTGACGGGTAGTTTTGCAAATACTAAGATTTGAGGTGTATTTTTGCAAAAACCCATGATTTAAGGGGTATATATGCAAATAACCCAAAAAAATGAAACAAAATACGCAGAGGATTTTATTCTGACCAGTAATAGAACTGAAAGGGGACCCATGAAGATGACAAAAAAAAGGCTTTGTTGTTGTATCAATTGTGTAATATAGGCCGCCCCTGGGTGGGGTTCAGAGTGGATTGTGGGAGCTCCTTGGTTGAGTAAAGGTTATAGTTTTGATAAAAACAAGGGTTTAAAATTAAGTTGGATTCTTGAGCTTACAGAGGTTGGCATAGCAAGGCTGGTTAGAGACAGGATCCTCTTCAAAAGGAGGCGGCACTTGGCCATATATCATTTCACAACTCATATCTTCAAAATCTGCATGAATACAGACATAGAGTAAATGAAACTGCATGGCTTAGGGGATCAAAGATGTAAGTATATGGAAAAAAAAAGCTTGTTAACATATATCAGGATGAATCTGATGATATGGTACGGCAAACAACGTGAATGGCCAGAGATAGAATTTCCATTTAATATCATTCTGTTCATATCTGGCATTTAGATGATATAATTGCTATGGATATTTTTGTGCTAGTCCAACTACTAGACTTAGATACTAGAAGCAGATTCTGCACCTAGGCAATTAACTATTCAACTGAAATCTTGTATACACGCTATGAGCATAATATAAGTTACAACTGTATGAATTAGTTATGATTTTTAGCAATTGTAGATAGGCCCTTGTCATATTGCTGCTTTGAACTTAACCCCTCTAGTTTGATCTTTGATGTTTGCAAAGGGATCCCTGAACGAATTTTTTTGACTCTTCTATCATCAGGGGTCTATTCGTCAAAAAAAAAAAAAATTTTCTCTCTCTGGGGTTAAAAGAGTCAAAAATTAAACTAGAGGGGTAGTAAGTTCAAAACAACAATACTACAGGGTTTCTATCCGCAATCAACTCTTTTCTATAGGCGACTGGTCAAGTATAGGTTCAGCAATCAGCAGGTGATATCCCTATATCCGATAAATTGGGAATTCATACAATCTGAATCATCATAAAAATAACATCTTTGTGCTCATTGTCAGTAATAGCGACCAATCAAGTAAAGAAGCCAAGCGAGAAGATACTAGATAGGGTTACATACTTGGATTCATGGTTAAGGGAAGTCCAAATTCATTGGTGAAAAAGTCTTGTGTCGGAATCTTGCACATGTTCACACACATCCCTACGCATCCACTGTTCTCCAAATATCTGTAGAGATTAAGTGAAGAAATTAAAGTCTGTAAGAGCATACGCCAATGTGAAGAAGCATTGATATCTGTTATTTCTCATTAAAGCGAAAGAATCTATTAATATAGAAAATCATACTTGACAAAGTATTCTACCTGCACTTCTTAATATGCACTCCACTTCTCTGTGTCTCCCCATTTACTTCCACTTCCACAACCTAATAATGCTCAACGATCAATGACCATGAAAACAACATAAGCACTAGCATAACTAGAACTTTTACAAGTTAACAAACAAAGATGACAACTGAAATGCATCTCGTGTTTCCTTTCATACTATGCAATTGAAAATGCTAGATCCAAGCACAGTAAAACTTCGATAGTTAGAAAAGTATAGTGTATCTGATAGCACATTTAATCAGCATATGAACTGTAAGCTATTGTGGTAAAGTACGACCAAAAGGTGTGAAACGGACTAGCATTAAGAGAACTAGGCCTTGATTTATCTATAATATGTCTTCATGAAAATCAAATAAGGACTGGCATTAAGTCTTTGTCTCTTAGCATCAATAGTGGGTGAACTTAGTAGGCACATTAGGTGTGTTGACTATGCTATTTGCTAGTGATATACTATTAGCAGGAAAATAGCATTTCCAAAGTAGAAAGGTGGATATAAGCCTTAAAATCTAAAGACAATGAAATCTCATTTTAGCGAAACTACGAGAATTAACAAGCAAATGGTACAGATTGATGATTAATAAATAACTCAGAGTAATCATTTTTCCTCTATAGGATCAATCATTCACTAAAATGGTAAGATCAAGGAAAATATATGGTTGAAAGGATGCTTAAAGTGTTTTTTTGGAGTTTTATGAATTATAAACTACCTATAAATTACAAGAGAACCTTCTAATACAGCTTCAAGACCATGCTTCATGGATTGGAATGCAGCCGAATTAAAAAAAAAATGTCTAAGAAAATTTGCATTGCAAAGATAAGGTAAAAGATGGATGAGTGGCGATAGCTAGGAAATAAGATAAGAAAAGTGTGCATCTCCATCAACATGAACTAGATACGCCACATATGTATTTGATACATATTCGACATAGAACATGTACAAGATGCTTGGTTAACATATGGCCAGAGTATTGGTTGTTGAAACCATATTTTGTTTTCGTAATAGGGTTCACATGTAAGAAGATTATTATCACAATTTGTATACAATTCCATACCAAATCCAGGGGAAAAACATCAAGAAGACTATCTAAGATGTCAAATACCTCCGAGGGTCCAACTAACCAATTGAAGAAGGGTACTGTTAGTGCAGCATTGAACTCAGCAGCCCACTTAGTCGGAGGAAACAGCTTCCTGAACTGCATTGACACCAAAAAAAAAAAAATCCATTTCTGAAGCAACTTCCTTCTATATATCGCAACTGACAAAATAATTTTTTCTTCAGCCTTACCCAGTAAAGTATAAAACACAGAAAATTTGCTCCAATTTACACCTAGCTTTCAGATAAGTACCTTGTATTAGATAATAAACATAAACCCTTTTTGCTCCTACCCATTAGGAACTTAATGGAATCACATTTTAAAGTATTATCAATACATGTAGTATCTGAAAGTAAATGGAAAGTTTTTTTCCTTTTGATATTAATCCCTTAAATATTTCATATTTTGAATTAGTACCTCAAATAGTTGAAATTCTAATCAGGTCCCAAATTCTTAAGTCATTTTGTAATTAGTCCCTTAAACCATTGAAAGTGCCATTAGGTCCCCAAAATCTCATAAGTTGTTTCAAATTAATCCCTCCACTTGCTCCTTCAACTCTTGACTGGAGGGAGTAGTTTCAAAATAACTTAAGAGTTGCGGGACCTAATAGAAATTTCAATGATTCTGAGGGACTAATTTCAAAATAACTTAAGAATTCCAAGACCTAATAGCAATTTCAATCATTTGAGGGACTAATTTCAAAATATGAAAGATTTAAGGGCATAATATCGGAAAAAAACCCAAATGGATAATGGAAACTATTTTTGTAATTTAGCCTTTTGATAGTCTGTGACTCGAGAAGAAATTTACCTGAGCAGGGGCACCAGGAGGAAGCATAGAGAGAAGGACCTCTCGAACAACTTCCTGCTGTTGACTTCTCGACCTTCCAACCATCACTCTTTTAGAAACATCAACGAAGCTCTCGTAGTCCCAATCCCACAAATTTTTACTATCACTCTTTTTCCCTCCAGACAAAGCAAACTTCTCCATTTTACGAGCAAAGAGACCCATGAACACCTTTTCAAAGATCCCGTCTTTGTACTCTGTCTTCTGACCCATTGGAGCTGGAACTCCTGAAGGACCAGCGATTCCAGCACACTTAATAGAAAAGCAGTTTCGTTGTCTTAAGCTTAATGGTCGTCGAGGTGAAAAACTACAGTTGGGCACAGTCAAGAGCTCCATCTCTTGTTTTCTATGGTAATGTCAGACTTACATGCAAATCCTTGAACTGATTAGAAAATTGTTAATTTGTTTGCATTTCTGTAGATTTGTCTGGAGAGAGGATTCCTACCAAAGAAAAGGAGAAGTCAAGAACAAGCTACATTCAGAAAGATATGAGGCCAAGGAGGAGACACAGCAAATGAGCTCTGACCAGCCATTGTCAGAATCTAGAAGGATTGCTGCAACCAAAAGACAATGTGTGGGGATCAATTTAGTGTACATCTCACAAGTGGTAGGAGTTTTTCTATCCTTCATTATCAATCTGATGACTGGTTGGAAAACTACTAACATAGTGCTGTTACTGTTAGAATTGTTCATGCCCCAAGTTCACTTAAATGTGTCCACATACTTCTCTTTGTTTCTGATAAGAATTAGGGACCACTAACTAGCAAGATACATGTGAATGTCATATGCTGTATATCTCGAGATTTTCTCCACAGACAGAGGCTTTTAAGCCGTTGAAAATCTCTCAAGCTCAATTCATCTTACGTCTGCTCCAACATAGAACATCTTGCCCAGTTGCCCTCGACTCATTTATGAGACAGTGTAATCGAAAGTTTTCATCTTGGTGAAAATGAGCGACTCTTGACATGAATAACTGATCTAGCATCCACATGCTATCTCCAACAAGAATATCGAGAATATTGGTGACCCAAATTAATTCCTCTCTGCAAATTTACCTCGATCAGAATTGAAACTTCTGGAAGCAAAACAACAATATCCGATCATGTTCTCAGTTCTTCCCTTTGGTGCAGAGTCGACACAAAGGAAATCAAATCAATGATTCATCAAAATGTTATCTTCAAAAAACATGACATGAAACCTGAGCATACATTGAACTGAAACACTGAAAGAGGAGCTGGACGCGTTCTATACAGCTGTTAATTATTCTAGAAGAAGCCATGAAGAGAAACGAGATGATATATAATTAACTAACAATAGTGATGAAACTCATATAAGCATTTCATCAAACACCTTCTATACAATCATTTTTCTCAAACTCAATAGTGATACTGGGACTTCAATTCTTGAACTCGGGTCTCCAACTCATCAATCCTCTCCTTCCAATCACTACGAATGATTATGGGTCTCACATTATCATAATCAAATTCTTCATTCTCACTTTCACCTCCCTCTTTCCCCCTCGCAGTCTTTTGCTTCTTCTGCTGCTGCTTCTTCTTCTTCTTGAGCGTGGATGCTCTCTGGAGGGCGATGAGGACGTCGGAGCCCCTGAGGGATGATGGGTCTTCGACTTTGGCGGTGATTTGTTGATGGAGGTTGGATTTGAGAGGAGACTGCTGTTGATGATGATGATTTGGGTTTTGTTTTCTGTGGAGAGTGGCGGAGACGGTGATTTGGTGGTTGAAGGGAGAAAATGATGGCCGAAGAACTGATGCAGACTGCATTGCTGGTCGATGCTCAGCGACTTCTCCGCCTCGGTTTGGAATTGGATTTCAAAGGGACGATGAGTCTGGACCAGGACCAGTTGCACTTAACAGAGGGGTTATCTCAATATTAGCACCCCAAGTCTTCAATATTTTCATATTAGCCCCCAAATCTTTGAAATTAATCTCAGGCCCCCTAAATCAATATTTCAATAGTAGCCCCCCAAATCTTTGAAATTGATCCCAAGCTCCCCAAATCCAATTAGTATGCTGAAATAAGCCCCCTCGTTAAAATCTGGTTGAAATGGGGGAATATTCTGTTTACTTTAACTTTTTGAGTGATTTATCAGTTATACCTGACCCTCTCACGCAAAGTCAAACCATTAACCACTTTAACTTATGCCCGTTAACCTCTCCAAATCCATTTAATAAAACTCTAATCCAAACCCATTTCATATTCTCTAACGTCTTTCCTAACGGCTCTCTTCAGCTCTAATCCTAAATTTGTACTGGATAGATTCCCGTTGAGAAAGACGTTGAAGAAAACACTAGAGAAGATGAAGTGAAAATGAGTTTGGGTTAGGGTTTTATTAAACGGATTTGGGGACTGAGTTTAAGTTAGAGTGATTAATGGGTTTGGGTTTGTGCGAGAGGGGTATAACTGACAAATCACCGAAAAAGTTAAATTAAACTGTATATTACCCCCATTTTAGCCAAATTTTAATTAGGAGGGCTTATTTCAACATATTAACATGATTTGGGGGCCTGAGGTCAATTTCAAAGATTTGAGGGCCAACATTGAAATATTGAAGATTTAGAAGGGCCTGAGATCAATTTCCAAGATTTGGGGGCTACTGTCGAAATATTGAAGATGTGGAGGGCTAATATCGTAATAACCCTTAACAGAATTTTACTTGGGTGGAAATGAACAGGCTCTAGCCCACAATAGTTAATGGGCTAGTTTTGGGCCCCTCTTATGTTATAAACGTTTCTTTATTAGTGGGAATTAAACCCAAGATCGTAGGGGCCATATTGGAACATTCTAATCATTTGAGTCACTTTCTCCATTTTTATGGTATTTTTACCAAAATAAAAACATCATGTGTCTTGAAAATGTGGTCTTTTTATTACGGCCTAAAATAAACTCAAACAAAAAAGCACTACTCCTATCCCAAACACCTTTTAGATATTTTAAGTTTATTATTGTGTTTTCAGTTCGGATGAGGTGTTAATGTAATAACTGAAAATAGTATATAATAATCTAACTAACATGATTTATTAAAATATAATTTTCAGTATATGATACTTCATTATTGTATAACATTATATTAAAATTAATACAAACCATGTGTTTCACATAATATTAATATTATATTGTAATTTATTATAATATTAATATTATATTAATTTAATATATTACATTAACATATATATTATATTCTAAAATATTACATTATATTATAGTACAAATATTATAGGAAAATTATCTTTAGGCCCCTATATTAAAAAGCAAATGGGCCCAAGCCACAAGACTAAGTCGTGTGTTGAAGCCGCTAAAACCCCCCAAAACAACTTTATAGCCCCCTATGCCTCATGAGCATATCAAAAAGAATATTGTATTTAGCCTAAATCCTCATATTACCCCCGCTTTATCACTGAATTGGAAAATGCCAACTGTGTTGAGAGAAAAAAAAAAAGACCCCTCATCTCCGTTCCATAATGATCACAAATGCCATATTTTGGGGGGGAATTTTCTATCTTCCCTCCATAATTCCCACCTAAATTAAGATATAGATATATCCTTCCTTCAACCTTATTCATGTATCCGATCTTGAGAATTTCTTCACTCTCTTTTATTATATCCGACCTACTCCCTCCTCATGGTGATTTACTTCTCATAACACCTCTTTATTCCCTCGCCCGCTCGTCCATAATGTCAGAAGATTCAACCATTTGCATGGTTACCAACACATCAACCAATGAGGCTACATTTTTAGAACTCAATGGATTTATGAGTTTAAAACTTGATGTGTCAAAGAGACTAAGTTGTCTTTCTAGTATTTGTCTCTCAAATTCAAATTTAAAAGGCACAGCGTTGAAATGGATTTACAGACATCAATATGTACGCTTCTGTAGTCAAAGAGGCTTCAGGATCCCACAACACTCACAAAGACCATGAAAATCTAAAAGTAATTGCAAGTATTAAGGCGCTGATTGTTAAGCTTCACCGTGACTTGTTAAAGTTAATGGTCAATTGTTAAGTATACAAGGTAGGTGTTAATCTTATTAGTTAGTTGTTAATCTTAGTAGTTAGTTGTTAATGTTATTTATTAGTTGTTAACTTTATGAATAAGTAGGTGTAAACCCCACAATCGTTATGGCTTGATGGGCATGGGTCCTTTACGATGTCAGTAACAACATCGTGTATAATTTTCCTTGTTGTCGACGACTCAATTTGTTCGTTCACCATTGCGGAGTTGTATGCCGCTTGCTACTTCACCGGCTCCTTCACCGCATTGGAATTTGGGGCTTCGTCCACAACAACATTTCTCCCCTCCATTTCAAATTGGGAGGCCTTTTCATCAAATACTTCATCTTGAGAAATTATCTTCAGCCCTCCCTCATCTCCCGCCATTCCAGAGCCAAAAATATACCAAAACGCTAATCCTACTTTTTGGAGATAAAGAGAAAAGGGAAAGGGCTTTTTTTATATGGACATAGAGTGTTCATGGTTAAGCTTTGAGTGAAAAGAGGAAGAGAAGTTGAAAGAAAGGGGTTTTAGGGATTTAGGGGCAGAAAGAGGAAGAGAAGTTGAAAGAAAGGGGTTTTAGGGATTTAGGGATGCTCATTAAGTTTGGAGAGAAAGAGGCTTTAGATATTTGGGGATACAGTTGTTAACCTTAACATAAAGGAGAGACGAGTAACACATAGCGATCCCCATAAAGGTAGAATTTGAAATTGGTTATATTGAGGGGTACGGGGATTAATTTTTTTTAAAAGAAAATTTGACCTAGCACCATATATTTGGGTTTGGGGGTTTTTGACGGAGGGTATGTTAGGGTTTTAAGGGCATTGCATTGGTCTTGGGGCTTAGGGCTTAGGCCTATTTTCTTTTCATATTGGGACCTAAAGGCAATTTTCCCAAAATTTTAACTCACATTGAGTTAAGAGATAATCCTATTTAGTCAAGTACAAAACTAACCTTTTGCCACTTTTCGTCAAGAACATAATTTCCACTCATCTCAAATTAAGTGGATATCCAAGTTCCCCAAATCAAGAATACTTCGTTTATGTCGAAAGTTAATTTGTGAGTGGGAAGATATTTAGAGGAGTTTAGGGTCACGTAATCTTCTTTGATGGATTCGACTTGAAGATGCCTTTTATCTCGGACTTGGTCCATTAGAATATCGGCTTGGTTGGTCGGGCTGTGTTTATATCCGGGTAGGGCCTTTTGGTTACATGACTCGGCCCGTTAATTTGACACGTGACCAACTTTTAAAGGTTTGTTAAACTTAGTAATTTTCAAGGTATAACAACTTCCACCCCAAAAATCCCTTCCCAACAGCAAAGGAGAATTCCCCAAGCCCTCTCATATAGACAACAACCCAACTATAGGTGGCGAAGGGTCTTACTTCATTAACAGAGGAATTAGAGGATGTAAACACAATTAAAGACCTTAATTTGCTTTCAGTCTAATTAAGAGATGGATTGGTTGAAAGTATCTTCATCCCAAAAAGTTAGATACAACAGAATATTCCTTTTGGATTTAACTGTACTGGAGGGACCTATTTGAAATGACCTATATAATTTGAGGGATCTAGCATGATCAGTTATTTAGGGGACTAAGGGCTAGTTTGGTATTGTTGTTATTTGGTTGTTTTTGCTTATTTTTATAAGAAGCAGTGGAAAATAGTGTTTGGTAAAACTTATTTTGGATGCATATTAAAAGCTATCGCTTTTTTTGATGCTTTAGAAGCAACCTAAGGATGATTTTAAGCGACTTCTCCCTTTGTAATTGTAATACCATATATCGCCTTTAGCTTTTGACATTATTATCTTATCTATTATTAATATTTCGTCTATTTTGATAGCTTAACATGTTTCTATTTTTATAATTTTCAGGGTTGTTTGTAATTTTATAATTTTCAGGGTTGTTTGTAATTTTATAATTTTCAGGGTTGTTTGTAATTTTATAATTTTCAGGGTTGTTTGTAATTTTATAATTTTCAGGGTTGTTTGTAATTTTATAATATTACATTATATTATAGTACAAATATTATAGGAAAATTATCTTTAGGCCCCTATATAAAATAGCAAATGGGCCCAAGCCACAAGACTAAGTCGTGTGTTGAAGCCGCTAAAACCCCCAAAACAACTTTATAGCCCCCAAGGCCTCATGAGCATATCAAAAGAATATTGTATTTAGCCTAAATCCTCATATTACCCCCGCTTTATCACTGAATTGGAAAATGCCAACTGTGTTGAGAGAAAAAAAAGACCCTCATCTCCGTTCCATAATGATCACAAATGCCATATTTTGGGGGGGGGAAATGTTTTATCTTCCCTCCATAATTTCCACCTAAATTAAGATATAGATATATCCTTCCTTCAACCTTATTCATGTATCCGATCTTGAGAATTTCTTCACTCTCTTTATTATATCCGACCTACTCCCTCCTCATGGTGATTTACTTCTCATAACACCTCTTTATTCCCTCGCCCGCTCGTCCATAATGTCAGAAGATTCAACCATTTGCATGGTTACCAACACATCAACCAATGAGGCTACATTTTTAGAACTCAATGGATTTATGAGTTTAAAACTTGATGTGTCAAAGAGACTAAGTTGTCTTTCTAGTATTTGTCTCTCAAATTCAAATTTAAAAGGCACAGCGTTGAAATGGATTTACAGACATCAATATGTACGCTTCTGTAGTCAAAGAGGCTTCAGGATCCCACAACACTCACAAAGACCATGAAAATCTAAAAGTAATTGCAAGTATTAAGGCGCTGATTGTTAAGCTTCACCGTGACTTGTTAAAGTTAATGGTCAATTGTTAAGTATACAAGGTAGGTGTTAATCTTATTAGTTAGTTGTTAATCTTAGTAGTTAGTTGTTAATGTTATTTATTAGTTGTTAACTTTATGAATAAGTAGGTGTAAACCCCACAATCGTTATGGCTTGATGGGCATGGGTCCTACGATGTCGGTAACAACATCGTGTATAATTTTCCTTGTTGTCGACGACTCAATTTGTTCGTTCACCATTGCGGAGTTGTATGCCGCTTGCTACTTCACCGGCTCCTTCACCGCATTGGAATTTGGGGCTTCGTCCACAACAACATTTCTCCCCTCCATTTCAAATTGGGAGGCCTTTTCATCAAATACTTCATCTTGAGAAATTATCTTCAGCCCTCCCTCATCTCCCGCCATTCCAGAGCCAAAAATATACCAAAACGCTAATCCTACTTTTTGGAGATAAAGAGAAAAGGGAAAGGGCTTTTTTTATATGGACATAGAGTGTTCATGGTTAAGCTTTGAGTGAGAAAGAGGAAGAGAAGTTGAAAGAAAGGGGTTTTAGGGATTTAGGGAGCAGAAAGAGGAAGAGAAGTTGAAAGAAAGGGGTTTTAGGGATTTAGGGATGCTCACTGTTAAGTTTGGAGAGAGAAAGAGGCTTTAGATATTTGGGGGATACAGTTGTTAACCTTAACTTAAAGGAGAGACGAGTAACACATAGCGATCCCCCATAAAGGTAGAATTTGAAATTGGTTATATTCAGGGGTAAACGGGGATTAATTTTTTTTAAAAGAAAATTTGACCTAGCACCATATATTTGGGTTTGGGGGTTTTTTTTTTGGACGGAGGGGGGGTATGTTAGGGTTTTTAAGGGCATTGCATTGGTCTTGGGGCTTAGGGCTTAGGCCTATTTTCTTTTTCATATTCGAGCCTACAGACAATTTTCCCAAAATTTTAACTCACATTGAGTTAAGAGATAATCCTATTTAGTCAAGTACAAAACTAACCTTTTTGCCACTTTTCGTCAAGAACATAATTTCCACTCATCTCAAATTAAGTGGATATCCAAGTTCCCCAAATCAAGAATACTTCTGTTTATGTCAGAAAGTTAATTTGTGAGTGGGAAGATATTTAGAGGAGTTTAGGGTCACGTAATCTTCTTTGATGGATGATGATAAATTGTGGAAAGCAGATCCCTGCACAATTAGTAGACATTAGAGGCTCGGAGGAGATTTCCCCTTGCATGCCCTCAAACGCTCAAGTCAATGATAGATAAAGCAATCTGAAAAAAGAATGCATAATCTAGTCTAAGATTTTTATCAGGGGAAGTATAGTGGAAACGACCACTATTTATAGAGGATTTGTGGGGGGCACATTGGTAATCTGACCCGACCGGCAGAGCAGGCGTTCTGTCTCTACTTTACATGTATCGGTGGCCGGTTTGGTGGATGTGAAGGGCCACTCTCATCGCATTTAATGTGATAGCGACAGAATGACTAAAGTACATGCGATGTCCGAGGAGTCATTATGACACCTAGCCATGCATTTAATGAGATGGCGACTAGGTGGTGGAGTGGCCGACTGGCCATGCATTTAATACGAATAATGTTGTTGAGGCTGATAGGTCATTTCTGTTTTAGGATGTTCTCTAGTGGAGTCTGACTAAAAGACGCCTTTCGTACTGGACTCGGACTTCTTTGATGGATTCTGACTTGAAGATGCCTTTTATCTCAGACTTGGTCCATTAGAATATCGGCTTGGTTAGTCAGGCTATGTTTATATCCAGGTTAGGCTTTTTGATCACGCGACTCTACCCGTTAATTTGACATGTGGCCAACTTTTAAGGGCTTGTTAAACTTAGTGATTTTCAGGGTATAATAGCTGATAAAGTGGGGGAAGCAAATCCCTTAGTATAGTGGAAATGACAACTATTTATAGAGGATTTGTGGGGTAATCTGACCTGACCAGGTGGAGCAGGCGTTCTCCTCTACTTTAAACATGTCAGCTGCCGGTTGGGTGGATGTGAAGGGTCGCTCTTCTCGCATTTAATGTGATAGCGACAGAATGACAAAAGTGAGGACGACGTTCGAGGAGTCATTGTGACACCTAGCCATGCATTTTAGCGCGATGGTGACTGGGCAGCGAAGCATGGGTGCCGACTGGCTATGCATTTAATGCGAACAGCGTTGATGAGACTAATAGGTCATTTCCTACTTTGGGATGTTCCCTAGTAGAGTTTGACTAAAAGACATCTTCTTTGATGGATATCGATTTGAAGACACCTTTCATTTCAGACTTGGTTTGCTAGAAAGGCCGGCTTGGTTGGTCGGGCTGTGTTTATATCCGGGTAGGGCCTTTGTTGAGAGAGAAAAAAAAGACCCTCATCTCCGTTCCATAATGATCACAAATGCCATATTTTGGGGAAATGTTTTATCTTCCCTCCATAATTTCCACCTAAATTAAGATATAGATATATCCTTCCTTCAACCTTATTCATGTCTCCGACTTACTCTCTCCTCATGGTGATTTACTTCTCATAACACCTCTTTATTCCCTCGTCCACTCGTCCATAATGTCAGAAGATTCAACCATTTGCATGGTTACCAACACATCAACCAATGAGGTTACATTTTTAGAACTCAATGGATTTATGAGTTTAAAAATTGATGTTGTCAAAGAGACAAAGTTGTCTTTCAAGTATTTGTCTCTCAAATTCAAATTTAAAAGGCACAGCAACTTCAACTTTGCCATTCAAAATGAAGCGGATTTGAAGAATATGATCAAATATAATCGTTGAAATGGATTTACAGACATCAATATGTACGCTTCTGTAGTCAAAGAGACTTCAAGATCCCACAACACTCACAAAGACCATGAAAATCTAAAAGTAATTGCAAGTATTAAGGCACTGATTGTTAAGTTTCGTTGTGACTTGTTAAAGTTAATGGTCAATTGTTAAGTATACGAGGTAGTTGTTAATCTTATTAGTTAGTTGTTAATTTTAGTCGTTAGTTGTTAATGTTATTTATTAGTTGTTAACTTTATGAATAAGTAGGTGTAATCGTTATGGCTTGATGAGCATGGGTCCTTTACGATGTCAGTAACAACATCGTGTATAATTTTCCTTGTTGTCGACGACTCAATTTGTTTGTTCACCATTGCGGAGTTGTATGTCGCTTGCTCCTTCACCGCATTGGAATTTGGGGCTTCGTCCACAACAACATTTCTCCCCTCCACTTCAAATTGGGAGGCCTTTTCATCAAATACTTCATCTTGAGAAATTATCTTCAGCCCTACCTCATCTTCCGCCATTCCAGAGCCAAAAATAAACCAAAACCCTAACCCTACTTTTCAGAGATAAAGAGGAAAAGGAACGGGCTTTTTTTTATACGGACTTAGGGTGTTCATGGTTAAGCTTTGAGTGAAAAAGAGGAAGAGAAGTTGAAAGAAAGGGGTTTTAGGGATTTAGGGATGTTCACTGTTAAGTTTAGAGAGAGAAAGAGGTTGAAGAAAGGGGCTTTAGATATTTGGATGATACAGTTGTTAACCTTAACATAAAGGAGAGACGAGTAACACAAAATGATCCCCCATAAAGGTGGGATTTGAAACTGGTTACATTCAGGGGGTAAACAGGGATTAAAATTTTTTTAAAAGCAAATTTGACCTAGCACAATATATTTGGGTTTGGGGGGGTTGTGTGTGTGTGTGTGTGTGTGGGGTTGGTTTGGCAACTTAAACACGCTTTTAGGGTTTTTAAGGACATTGCCTTGGTCTTGGGGCTTAGGCCTATTTTCTTTTTCATATTGGGACCTAAAGGCAATTTTCCTAAAATTTTAACTCACGTTGAGTTAAGAGCTAATCATATTTAGTCAATTACAAAACTAACCTTTTGCCACTTTTCGCCAAGAACATAATTTCCACTCATCTCAAATTAAGTGGATATCCAAGTTCCCCAAATCAAGAATACTTCTGTTTATGTCAGAAAGTTAATTTGTGAGTGGGAAGATATTTAGAGGAGTTGAGGGTCACGTAATCTTCTTTGATGGATGATAAACTGTGGAAAGCAGATCCCTGCACAATTAGCAGACATTAGAGGCTTGGAGGAGATTCCCCCTGCATGCCCTCAGACGCTCAAGTCAGTGATAGATAAAGCAATCTGAAGAGAGAATGCATAATCTAGTCTAAGATTTTTATCAGGCGAAGTATAGTGGAAACGACCACTATTTATAGAGGATTTGTGGGGGGCACATTGGTAATCCGACCCGACCGGCAGAGCAGGCATTCTGTCTCTACTTTACATGTATCGGCGTCGGGTTTGGTGGATGTGAAGGGCCGCTCTCCTCGCATTTAATGTGATAGCGACAGAATGGCTGAAGTATAGGCGACGTCCGAGGAGTCATTATGACACCTAACCTTGCATTTAATGAGATGACGACTAGGTGGTGGAGTGACCGACTGGCCATGCATTTAATGCGAATAATGTTGTTGAGGCTGATAGGTCATTTCTGTTTTAGGATGTTCTCTAGTGGAGTCCGACTAAAAGACGTTTCATACAGGACTCGGACTTCTTTGATAGATTCCGACTTGAAGATGCCTTTTATCTCAGACTTGGTCCACTAGAATATCGGCTTGGTCGGTCAGGCTGTGTTTATATCCGGGTCAGGCTTTTTGATCACGCGACTTAGCCCGTTAATTTGACACGTGGCCAACTTTTAAGGGCTTGTTAAACTTAGTAATTTTCAAGGTATAACAACTTCCACCCCAAAAATCCCTTCCCAACAGCAAAGGAGAATTCCCCACTTTAGCCCACTCAAACGGACAACAACCCAACTATAGGTGGCGAAGGGTCTTACTTCATTAACAGAGGAATTAGAGGATGTAAACACAATTAAAGAGCTTAATTTGCTTTCAGTCAAATTAAGAGATGGATTGGTTGAAAGTACTTCATCCCAAAAAGTTAGATACAACAAAATATTCCTTTTGGATTTAACTGTTGCCACTGGAGGGACCTATTTGAAATGACCTATATAATTTGAGGGATCTAGTATTTCAGTTATTTGGGGGGACTAAGGGCTAGTTTGGTATTGTTATTTTTTAGTTATTTCTGCTTATTTTTCTAAGAAGCAATGGAAAATAGTGTTCGGTAAAACTTATTTTGTATGCTTATTAAAACTGCTACTGCTTTTAAGCGGATGCTTTTAGAAGCAACCTGAGGATGATTTTAAAAGCAGCTTCTCCCTTTTGTTATTGTAATATCATATATCGTCTTTAGCTTTTGACATTATTGTCTTATCTATTATTAATATTTCTTGTCTATTTTGATAGCTTAACATATTTCTATTTTTATAATTTTCACTTATAATGATCTTTAAGCACAAGTTTACAAAACACCTTAGTGCTTTTGGAAGTAGCTTATGATATATGATTGCCAGACAGTTATTTCCACCAGTTTATATAAGTTACTTCTATAAGCTACTTATATAATGAATTTATCATAAGTTTTAACAATACCAAACTGACTCTATTTCAAAGTATTGAAGAGTTATGGGACCAATGTCGAAAAAACCCAATAGTGTGCTCCGGCCCAATCAAAGATTGTTTTGGGTCTTATGCCCATGAGTCTACAACATTCTCGAAGGTATCCTCCCAACTCTTTTCATTTGTTATTTGTCAATTTCTCCATTGAATCATTTCAAATCCATTAATTTTCAATCTTAATAAACTGCATTTGCAAATAGCAAAATTTTATAATAGAACTCAACTACAAACTGCACTTGCAAAAGGAAATTTTTTTAAATTGAACTAAACGTCTGCAAGTACAAGCTGCAGTTACAAATACATTTTTTTAAAAATTGAACTAAACAAAAAAATGTTGCAACAACCGTAGTAGCATGCAGCTCAAAATTTGTATTGCAACAAACCAAGCAGCCTTTAAACATACAATCCACTTGCACCATTTTTTACCGCGAGGTTATACATTAGTTCTTCAATAAACAGAGTCTACCATGGTTGATGATCGAATACAATCTATCACTCAAAAAAGATTATCGATGGACAAATGTAGAAAAGACAATCAATTGTGTTGCACGCATATGGTTCATGCCAATACAAATACCACACACCAATGTGTCACTTCTAAGCAGTTCATTGTTTCACATAAAAACATCTGTACTGCACCGAACAATTAGTTACAATTAATGTTTTAAAAAGCTTCCGCCTACCCTGCCTAGGTGTACACCTAGGCCTAGGCAGTACTTAGACCGCCTGCTTAGCGCCTAGGCGGTACCTAGACTACCCACTTGAGTTTTGAGAGCGCCTAAGGGAGTGTGGACTGCTTACGTGAGCTGCACCCTTTAGGTATTGATCGTCCATTGCAGCCTCCATGTCCTCCGACCACCTCCAAACTCCTCTAGGCTCCAACTATGAACACCTCTTCTATCTCCAATCTTTAGCAAAACATCTTCCACCACCACTTAGGGGGCGTTTGGTAGCTTGCAACTGGAGTGGTTGCAACTCTAGTTGCATGCAACTCGGTCATATTTGTCTAGTTGCAAACGTTTATTTTGTTGCAATTCACAATTGCAATTACAACCACAGTTGCAAAATAACCCTTAGTTGCAACATATGGCTACGTAAAAATGGCCGCAAGTAACTTAATTGCAATTGACCCAAATTTATTAAAAATCAAAATCATTACTTAATATTTCTTAAAAAGAAATTCATTAAAGAGTTAAAATAATCTTTTAAAAATTATTATTATCATAATTTCTTCAAAAAAGGTATTTAAAATATTTTTCCTTAAAAATGTTTTTCTGAAAGTAATTTCTTAAAAATATTTTTATAAGATAATTTTTAAAATAATTATCTAAAAAATTATTATTCTGAAAATAAAAAATATTGAAGGGTCGCTCTTCTCGCATTTAATGTGATAGCGACGAGAATGACAAAAGTGAGGACGGCGTTAGTCATTGTGACACCTAGCCATGCATTTTAGTGCGATGGCGACTGGGCGGTGAAGCATGGGCGCCCACTGGCCATGCATTTAATGCGAACAGCATTGATGAGACCAATAGGTCATTTCCTACTTTGGGATGTTCCCTAGTAGAGTTTGACTAAAAGACGCCTTCTTTGATGGATACCGAGTTGAAGACGCCTTTCGTCTCAGACTTGGTTTGCTATAGAAAGGCTGGCTTGGTTGGTCAGGTTATGTTTATATCCGGGTCGGGCCTTTTGGTCACATGACTCGGCCCGTTAATTTGACACGTGACCAACTTTTAAAGGTTTGTTAAACTTAGTAATTTTCAAGGTATAACAACTTCCACCCCAAAAATCCCTTCCCAACAGCAAAGGAGAATTCCCCACTTTAGCCCACTCAAACGGACAACAACCCAACTATAGGTGGCGAAGGGTCTTACTTCATTAACAGAGGAATTAGAGGATGTAAACACAATTAAAGAGCTTAATTTGCTTTCAGTCAAATTAAGAGATGGATTGGTTGAAAGTACTTCATCCCAAAAAGTTAGATACAACAAAATATTCCTTTTGGATTTAGCTTTGCCCTTTGGAGGGACCTATTTGAAATGACCTATATAATTTGAGGGATCTAGCATGATCAGTTATTTAGGGGACTAAGGGCTAGTTTGGTATTGTTATTTTTAGTTATTTCGCTTATTTTTCTAAGAAGCAATGGAAAATAGTGTTCGGTAAAACTTATTTTGTATGCTTATTAAAACTCAAGCACGCTTTTAAGCGGATGCTTTTAGAAGCAACCTAAGGATGATTTTAAAAGCGACTTCTCCCTTTGTAATTGTAATACCATATATCGTCTTTAGCTTTTGACATTATTGTCTTATCTATTATTAATATTTCTTGTCTATTTTGATAGCTTAACATATTTCTATTTTTATAATTTTCACTTATAATGATCTTTAAGCACAATTTCTGAAACATCTTCTTGCTTTTGGAAGTAGCTTATGATATATGATTGCCAGACAGTTATTTCCACCAACTTATATAAGTTACTGCTATAAGCTACTTATATAATGAATTTATCATAAGTTTTAACAATACTAAACTGACTCTAATTTCAAAGCATTGAAGAGTTATGGGACCAATGTCGAAATAACCCAATAGTGTGCTCCGGCCCAATCAAAGATTGTTTTGGGTCCCCTATGCCCATGAGTCTAGAACATTCTCGAAGGTATCCTCCCAGCTCTTTTCATTTGTTATTTGTCAATTTCTCCGTAGAATCATTTCAAATCCATTAATTTTCAACCTTAATAAACTGCATTTGCAAAAGGAAAATTTTTAAAATTGACCTAACGTCTGCAACTACAAGCTGCAGTTACAAATACATTTTTTTTAAAAAAAATTGAGCTAAACAAAAAATGTTGCAACTTGCAACAGATGCAACAACCGTAGTAGCATGCAGCTCAAAATTTGTATTGCAACAAACCAAGCAGCCTTTAAAGATACAATCCACTTGCACCATTTTTTACCGCGAGGTTATACATTAGTTCTTCAATAAACAGAGTCTACCATTGTTGATGATCGAATACAATCTGTCACTCAAAAAAGATTATTGATGGACAAATGTAGAAAAGACAATCAATTGTGTTGCACGCATATGGTTCATGCCGATACAAATACCACACACCAATGTGTCACTTCTAAGCAGTTCATTGTTTCACATAAAACATCTGTACTGCACCGAACAATTAGTTACAATTAATGTTTTAAAAGCTTCCGCCTACCACGCCTAGGTGTACACCTAGGCCTAAAGACTCTTAGACCGTGCCTTGCGCTGGCGGTACCTAGACTACCCACTTGAGTTTTGAGAGCCTAAGGGAGTGTGGACTACTTATGTGGTGCACCCTTTAGGTATTGATCGTCCATTGCGACCTCCATGTCCTCCCACCACCTCCAAACTCCTCTAGGCTCCAACTATGAACACCTCTTCTATCTCCAATCTTTAGCAAAACATCTTCCACCACCACTTAGAGTTTGGTAGCTTGCAATGGAGTGGTTGCAACTCTAGTTGCATGCAACTTCGGTCATATTTGTCTAGTTGCAAGCGTTTATTTTGTTGCAATTCACAATTGCAATTACAACCACAGTTGCAAAATAACCCTTAGTTGCAACATATGGCTTACGTAAAAATGGCCGCAAGTAACTTAATTGCAATTGACCCAAATTTATTAAAAATCAAAATCATTACTTAATATTTCTTAAAAAGAAATTCATTAAAGAGTTAAAATAATCTTTTAAAAATTATTATTATCATAATTTCTTCAAAAAAGGTATTTAAAAATATTTTTCCTTAAAAATGTTTTTAAAGTAATTTCTTAAAAATATTTTTATAAGATAATTTTTAAAATAATTATCTAAAAAATTATTATTCTAGAAAAATAAAAAATATTCTTTTGAAAAATATTATATTTTAAAAATATATTATTTTTCTATAATATATTATTTTAAAATAATATCAATTTTAGAATAATTTATTATTTAAATAATATATTATTTTAAAATAATATATTAGTTTAAGAAATAATATATTATTTTAAAATAATATATTAATTTTAAAATAATATACTATTTTTAAATAATATAATATTTTTTAAATAATATATTTTCCTAAAATAAATTATTTTTAAATTAATTTTTCAAAATATACTATTTTATCAAAATTATAAAATATTATTTTCTAAAAATAAATATTTTAAGAAATATTATTTTTAGAAAAATTCTTTAAAACCTAATTTTAAAAATATATTATTTTTGACAAAAATAAATTGAAAAGTATTATTTTTAAAAATAAAATTTTCCTGAATACTATTATACTTTGTTAAAATATTATTTTAAATAATTTCAGTAATATTTTTTCAAAAACATACTTTATTTCAAACAAAATTATGAAAGAGAATTATTTTTAATGAAATTCATTTACAAACTGCACTTGCAAAAGGAAAATTTTTAAATTGAACTAAACGTCTGCAAGTACAAGCTGCAGTTACAAATACATTTTTTAAATTGAACTAAACAAAAATGTTGCAACAACCGTAGTAGCATGCAGCTCAAAATTTGTATTGCAACAAACCAAGCAGCCTTTAAAGATACAATCCACTTGCACCATTTTTTACCGCGAGGTTATACATTAGTTCTTCAATAAACAGAGTCTACCATTGTTGATGATCGAATACAATCTGTCACTCAAAAAAGATTATTGATGGACAAATGTAGAAAAGACAATCAATTGTGTTGCACGCATATGGTTCATGCCGATACAAATACCACACACCAATGTGCCACTTCTAAGTGGTTCATTGTTTCACATAAAAATATCTGTACTACATCGAACTGATCATCAAACAATCAGTCACAATCAATGTTTTAAAAAGCCTCCGCCTAGCCTGTCTAGGCATACACCTAGGCCTAGGCAGTACCTAGACCGCCTGCCTAGCGTCTAGACGATACCTAGGTTGCCCACTTAAGTTTTGAGAGCGCCTAAGGGAGTGTGGACTACTTATGTGAGCTGCACCCTTTAGGCATTGATCGTCTGTTGCAGTCTCCATGTCCTCCAACCTACTCCAAACTCCTCTAGGCTCCAACTATGAACATCTCTTCTACCTCCAACCTTTAGCAAAACATCTTCCACCACCACTTAGAGTTTGGTAGCTTGCAGGCTGGAGTGGTTGCAACTCTAGTTGCATGCAACTTCGGTCATATTTGTCTAGTTGCAAGCGTTTATTTTGTTGCAATTCACAATTGCAATTACAACCACAGTTGCAAAATAACCCTTAGTTGCAACATATGGCTTACGTAAAAATGGCCGCAAGTAACTTAATTGCAATTGACCCAAATTTATTAAAAATCAAAATCATTACTTAATATTTCTTAAAAAGAAATTCATTAAAGAGTTAAAATAATCTTTTAAAAATTATTATTATCATAATTTCTTCAAAAAAGGTATTTAAAATATTTTTCCTTAAAAATGTTTTTCTGAAAGTAATTTCTTAAAAATATTTTTATAAGATAATTTTTAAAATAATTATCTAAAAAATTATTATTCTAGAAAAATAAAAAATATTCTTTTGAAAAATATTATATTTTAAAAATATATTATTTTTCTATAATATATTATTTTAAAATAATATCAATTTTAGAATAATTTATTATTTAAATAATATATTATTTTAAAATAATATATTAGTTTAAGAAATAATATATTATTTTAAAATAATATATTAATTTTAAAATAATATACTATTTTTAAATAATATAATATTTTTTAAATAATATATTTTCCTAAAATAAATTATTTTTAAATTAATTTTTCAAAATATACTATTTTATCAAAATTATAAAATATTATTTTCTAAAAATAAATATTTTAAGAAATATTATTTTTAGAAAAATTCTTTAAAACCTAATTTTAAAAATATATTATTTTTGACAAAAATAAATTGAAAAGTATTATTTTTAAAAATAAAATTTTCCTTGAATACTATTATACTTTGTTAAAATATTATTTAAATAATTTCAGTAATATTTTTTCAAAAACATACTTTATTTCAAACAAAATTATGAAAGAGAATTATTTTTAATGAAATTCATTTACAAAACTATATTTTTACCAAAAATATTATTTTACAAAATATATTTTAATTTACAAAAGTATATTATTTTAAAAATAATTTATTTAATAAAATATTATTTTAAAAATATCTTATGAAAAGTTTGTAAAATTTAAAAGTCAATTTACTTAATAATAAAACCATTATTTTTAAAAATAAATATTTTAAAAGTGTGAAAAGAATAACTTTAATAATTTATTAATGGTAAAACATAAGTTTCATATGTAAGGAAAATCAAACAAGCTGCAATGCGGGGTTGCAAAATTTAAATTTTAAACCAAACAATTGCAACTGTAATTGCATGTAAGAAGAGTTGCAACATCTCAGTTGCATGCAAGTGACACTTGCATTGCAATTATAGATGCAAGCAACCAAACGCCCCCTTAAACAAAGAAAGAAATTCCTCTAGGCGCCAGCCCGGCATCTAAGTTTTCTATAACATTGACATTTACTATCAATTATTGTAATTAATAAATAAAAATTAGGAAAAAAGCTCAGGCCAGCCTAGCTCCCCGCCTGGCTTAAGTCGGGTCAAACGCCTAAGCCACCTAGCGCTTCGTGTAACCTTGGTCACAATAAGTTGTTTTTCATTAAACTCATCCACCAACTAGAGAATAACTTGCATAAACTGCAGAATGGCAACAAAATTGTTTTCAGTGGAAAAGTTTATATGCACAGAACACAAGGAAGAAAACTGTTCTCTGTTACATTCTTAAATGCGTCACAAAGAACATATTCGTGTTGAGCCCATGGATTCTCGTAGAAACAAGACTAGTAATCATGTATCCAGGCACCTGAGAAGAAAGAGGTCGATGAGAGGGCATATCAACAAAAAATTATAAATCAAGGAATAAGATAGAAACTTAAAAACGCTCATCCCACATTCCGCTTGCCAGTTACTACACATTTCATAATGAGCGGATACCCAGTTTTTGTTTAAATAAAACTGAAAATGAGACAGGGAACAAAACATGTATAACATGGCAAACCTTAAGGAGGTCTATTTAAATGTAATCAAAATTTAATACTCAGGCTCCATCAAGATATAATCTTCTGCTTAACAAACTATATAATTTATCGACAAGGACATTATATAGGGGGTGGCCAAAATGCAACCGTCATACTATACATTCATCAGATACCACAATGTATGGTAAGGAGAAATTTTACCATTAAATTGATAATACAGCATAAATTATACCATTAAATTTATATTTCAAATAATAATAAGAAGAAATGGAACAATATTGACTATCAAATTTATAAAATAATTGCAGATGTACATGAACATATAACATTCATTTCACATATCTACTTTTAATGTAAAGCTTCATGAAATTGGAAACCCCATTTCACCATTCTATTATTAAATAGAAAGCCACGAAATTGAAATCAGGCTTCCTATTCTACTTAAACGCAAAGAAATTTTTACATGAAAACAAGATGTATCTCGCTATATATAAGGTGTTTTCTATACCAGTCTTCCAAATCTTTTAGTGATTTGAAATTAGACCCTCTAGTTAGAGGCTGGGAATATTATGTCATCTTTTTCATTTTCCAGTGCTAGCAATTATAGCTATATACATTCAAATCAAAACCCTAATTAACAAGGCTTCACAAGAGCACAAATTGGGGAAATATTATGCAATATCATACTTAAATCCACTGATTTAAAACCTCATTTTAGTGAAATTTGATGTTTATTTTGGTTTGTTCGGTGACTTTCCCTTCCTAGTTAGCAACTAACCAACCACGTCTACCAAGTTAGTTGGTAAACATAACAAATGCACTAAAACATTTCACAAGATTTGAGAACTAATTTCCAATATGAAAGATTAGGAAGATTCAGTGAACTAATCTCAAATATGAAAGACTATGAACTAATTTTGAAATACGATAGATTTAGGGGACTACAATGGAAAAAGTCCATACATATATGCTATAACTAGTTGGAATGCACGTGCATTGCACATGGTTAAATACTTTGATTATTTATATTTGGTTTATGTTTTTTCTATAATTGTCTACCTACCCTCTCTTTAAAAATTGGAAAATATATGGGTAAAATTTCACTAAATCCCAAATAAGTGTGGGTGCTTGACACAGAACCTCAAATATCTTTGAAACTCACTAAATCCTCAATAAATGTTGGCAGAATACGCTCCAAATTAACACCCGTTAATTCACAGGCGATCAAATGACAAAACACCCCCACTAAATTTTAACAGAGAACCCCAATAAGTTTTAAGTTTTATCATTTAACCCTAAATAACTTTTGGTAGGAAACCCCAATATTTATTGTAGCTTTTCCGTAAATTTCAGTTAAAAGGGTTTGTTGTTGTTAGGTGCGATTTTCACATTTTGCGAAGGATGATCAGGTTATTTGTTAAAGGACTATAAATTTGAAGTATGTGTATACTTGTGGATAAGAAGATTTTATTATGAAATATGACCAGTTAAGATCATAGGTGGAAATTTGAAGTGCATATATATTTCCTTCTTATATTTATAGGAAAATTTTCTTTTTAAGGATGTGTATGGGTCTTTGTAGGCACACCGTTTTCTCTCACTAGATACGGGATTAGCGGTCCTGATAAATGCTACGCCTAGGTGTAGTTTCATTTAATTCCATTAATTAGACTGGTGGTTTTGCTGCTCGTGCTTATTTTG